>JAIGNY010003060.1:0-15000 GCA_020152595.1 Chiridota heheva | reverse complement strand
AGGTATTCTGCTTCGCTAACTTGGCGTAGGATTACATCTGATAGCTTCCCAGGCTATTTTTACAAATTTGTCAGTTTTCCATTATGTTGCTCTTCCATATGTTTCCCATTACAGAACTTGACCCTTGAACAGAACTCTATCGTAATTTTCTGTGCCTGTGGCATTTCAGTAACCGCTTGTGGCGGTTTGCAATGTTCAGTTTATTTCCAAATTATTCTACTTCGCGTTTTAACCAAATTTGTCCCCTAAAGATGTAAAATTTGTTTTAATTGGACAAATTGTTAGAAGTTACAACCTTTGAACATCGAAATTGGCGCTATATTTCGTATTTCCACGTAGATTCATTTCGAAGTTAAGAAATATAGAAGAAGAAAAATTATACATAAGAGCATTCCAACAATAAAACTTTCTCCCCGTATAACGGCAAAACAAGGGGAGATTATATTTGAATAACATTAATATGTGTTCTCTCATAGACCCATCGTTTAAGATCACGGTGTATATTTCCCATTGGCTATTCATTGGTTAATTATCGAGTATACTGGTAAAAGACTGCACTGCTCACTTCTTCCAATAATAGCTCATATTATCAATCAGTCACTCACTTCAGGAATTTTTCCAGAATCTTTCAAGTCGGCGCTTGTTCGTCCTCTATTAAAGAAATCAAGTTTGGATCTGGATGTTTTGAAGAACTATCGACCCATGTCTAATCTTCCATTTGTGTCAAAACTCCTTGAACGTCTTGTGTAGAATTTCACTTTTTCTTCAGCACAACAATCTTCTTGATAGTCATCAATCGGCTTATCGACCAAATCACAGTATTGAGACTGCATTACTTAAAGTCCAAAATGGCATTCTTGCAGCAATGGATAAAGGTGGACTTGTTGCCCTTGTCCTTCTTGATTTATCCGCTGCCTTCGACCAAAGATGTAGACGCTCTTTGCTTCGACACTGTGGAACATTGCCTGTTACTCAATCATCTTCAAAATATTGGTTTTAATGGAACTATGTTACAATGGTTCATGTCCTATCTAACTAACAGATCACGATGAGTACAAATTAATGATAAAACTTCTTCACCATCTAAGCTTGTATATGGTGTGCCGCATGGGAGTGTACTCGGTCCGATTTTGTTTTCCATTTAAATTCTATTGGTAAAATTATATGTAAATATGATCTTCATTACCACTTGTATGCCGATGACACACAATTATATATTTCGTTTAATCCCAATCAAGCTGAAGTAAATATTGCACTACATAAAATTGAATCATGTATCGTTCAGTCGTTGAAATACGCAAGTGAATGTCCTCCAACTTTTTAAAGTTAAATGATGATAAAACCAAAGAAGCTCTTTGATTAAACTGAATTTGTTGTTCTTGGTTCCAAACGTCAGCGTAGCAAAATCAACCTCCATTTTCTCCAAATTGGTGATGCTCAAGTATGTGTAGCCTCTAAAGTTCGTAACCTTGGTTCCATTTTTGATGCTGATATGCTGATATGTCAATGGCTGACCATATATCTGAAATTTCTAAATCTTCATCATTTTATTTACGTAGCATAGGACTAATCAAAAAATATTCAACAATGCCTGCCACTGAACAACTAAACTAGTTCATGCTTTTGTCTCTTCCCGCCCTCGACGATGGGTGAACACACAATTACAATGACGGGGCCGTCACCTGCGTAATCGGTTATGATAGTTACAATGCTATCACGAACCGCTTAATACGACTTGGACGAGAACACAGGTACGACGTACGGACAGACATAACATCGACAACCAAGTCAATGTCTACGGCCTTTGATAACCAGTTGTGGTGCACTGGCGTGTCTACCCAACCCAGGCTTGAACCCAGGACCTCGTGGTCTGTAGACATATATGATAACCGCTACACCACAGTTCAAATCAAACGTCTCTCCCGCCTACAAAATATTGCTGCCAGGATTGTTACCCTAAGTGAACCAAATGAACACATTACTCCCATTTAAAGGAATTTACACTGGCTACCAATTCATCATTGAATTGTTTCTAAAATACTTGTTTTTGTGTATAAGTCTACTCATGCATTGTCTCCCACATATATTTCTGTTCTTTTAATCCCATCAAAGAGCTTCTACACAAGCTCTTTGGTCCTATATAAGTCTCCCCGCCAGTTCATGCGTTCTAATTTCAAACTTCAATTAGCTATTCCACGTACTTCTAGAACATGAGGTAAACGTTCATTTTCTTCTGCTGCCCCCTTTTTATGGAACAGACTTCCGGACAACATCAAACTTAGTCCTTCCCTCAATTCTTTTAAATCATCATTAAAGACATTCCTCATGTGTTCTGATTCTGTTCAATTTTAAGTTATATTTGTTCTTGTATGTATGTATTTTGCAGTATTCTTAACTATTATTTCTGTTTTGTTCACATTGTTTTGCATTAATTGTTGTGTCGCTGCGCCATGAGCATCACTTTTGATGGATACTGGCGCATAACAAGTATTCATTATTATTATTATACGTGTCATTACTAGACTGACTTTTTTCAGTTCGATTCAAGTGCTCACGCATAGAACGTCTAGGAGAAATTAGATTTGTTTAGAAGGTTGAATAGCAAAGAAGTCAAAATGGTTACGTAACTATACTTTACACTCTAAGTCCATACATCGATTTTAATGTATGCTGGATTAATTGTATGTCATATTTCTTTTATCACCGTTAATTATCGGAGAGAATGAAGAAGATATCAAATTATAAGTGAGAACTAGTTTATAAAGAGCTTTTCTTTCACCGAGCAAAATCAACAAAATGTTGATTTTTAACGTACCGTTTGCGCGAACTATAAAGTTTTTAATAATTTCTCAGTGGACAAAAAATTAACGGGGTTAAGTATTATTTTATTTAGTTATTTTTTGATGCCGGAAAACCGAAATACGATATTACAAACTTTACTCAACCTTAAAGCCCTACAGAATCGTATGGCAATTTCTTATACTATTATCCACAATATCGTTGAAATTCAAGTAATTTCCTATTTACCTCCCACCCACACTTACACCAATAGACACCTATAGGAAACATAATATTAACCAATTGCGTGATTATGTTTCAATGGGAGAAGGGCCCAGGGGAGAAGGGCCCAGGGGAGAAGCGCCCAGTGGAGAAGCGCCCAGGGGAGAAGCGCCCAGGGGAGAAGCGCCCAGGGGAGAAGCGCCCAGGGGAGAAGCGCCCAGCGGAGAAGCGCCCAGGGAAGAAGCGCCCAGGGAAGAAGCGCCCAGGGGAGAAGCGCCCAGGAGAGAAGGGCCCAGGGGAGAAGCACCCAGAGGAGAAGCGCCCAGGGGAGAAGCGCCCAGGACAGAAGCGCCCAGGGAAGAAGCGCCCAGGGAAGAAGCGCCCAGGGAAGAAGCGCCCAGGGAGAAGCGCCCAGGGGAGAAGCGCCCAGGGGAGAAGCGCCCAGGGGAGAAGTGCCCAGGGGAGAAGCGCTCAGGGAAGAACTTCTATCTAGTTCACGTTTGTTCTATGGCTATTACTTTTTGTATTCCTACCCCCTTGCACGAAGTTGTTTAGTTATACCATTCTAGCTGTCTAGATGATTCTTCGAACGCTATAGTAGTGAAGGTCAAAATAATACTCGGAAAATTTAAATACAAAATGACGATAGCCGTAATGAGCCACCATAGAATTGGTTGGGGGTGGAAGAGGGGGGGGGGACCGAATTTCCTATAGGATATTTAGTCTGGCCTTACCGAATTTACTGGGACAGTCTTTCCTGTTACACCGGTTTTGCAGGAACTTTGGCAAATTGTGTAACAGAATGTCGTCCTACATTTCAGTTGGTCTCCCCCAAATACTGCCCTCCCTTGCAACCGATATATTGAAATGGATGCCTCCTTCGGATAGTAGCCCCGTGCATCCTCCGAAAAGATAAGGTATTAACTGATTAACACAGTCAATTGAGTTCCAGTAGAATGAAAGTGTGTTTTCTCTACGCCGCATATATACGACATAAGCCTATATTCTAAAACTTGAGCAGTTTACGCCAGTTTTGTTCATATCAGTATAATTTAATTGTATTGTTGTTAAATTTGAAAAAAATTGGCACCAACTTTTGTCAAACTGGTTAATTGATTAAGTCTTTCCGAAGATTTTTGGCGTAACAGTACAGTACATGTCTTTCCAGACTGGAATGTAGTATTAGGCGCTGTCGGCCTATTGTTCACCCTACAGCATGATGATAAATCAAATTAATAATGCATCGTGTTGCTTATTTTGAGTCGATTATTACCGAAGACCCTTTTCTTCGGACACTTTTTCTGTATACCATGGCATAACAAACACTCAAGCCATATCAGTGGACCATATACAGTAGCAAAACTGAAGTAATGTTATATATCATGGCAAGATGGTGAACCTGATTTTGGTTTACCTGATGGTGATGGTGAAGATGGTAAGATTTTGAACCTGCACTCCAAAACCAGTCATGTTACCCGTATGCCATACGGGTCCAAATTATGCTTAATTATCAATTTTCCCACGATTCCGAATAAAGGCGTCAAAAATCTTCCCACGAAAAGCCATCACAGAAATAATGTTAATATAGTAATCACTTTATCTGTCTATGATTGCCTCTTTCGCAATTTATACTATTCACCGCACAATTACACAGGGACGTTTTTAGAGCACATATTTACCACATATACTGTTGCTTACTGAAGGAATCTAAAAAATAATAATTAATACATTTATATTTTTTCTAGATCTGCCGTATGGGTGGTAACCATATGGGTTCAGGTGATAAGCTAATATTTTTTTTTACTAGGCCTAATCAGCAGATCAGAGAATGCCAAAGCTTACTTAACTGCTTAACTGCTAAACTAATCTGCATAAGGCAGTTGGTTTATGTAACATAAATTCCATAGTTTACTTCAAGTATAAAGAACAAGGAAATAAAAGAAACGCATGAGTTGAGATACACCTATTGTGCATCTCACACAACAAAAGATTAACTCATGGAGCTATCTCCGTGGTTAACTCAAGAAAGCCCTTATAATAATATGCAAAATGTTCTAGTTTAGACTATGACTTCAAATTACATAATACTAGCTGGACAATAAAGGTAACTTAGTTCAAACTAACTTATCCGGGGTAACATTTTATGGAAACTAAGATACTGCCTTAGCCCCCAAACTCCCCAAAATGCAAACTTTTCAATATGAACACATAAAAAACATGAAGTTCTGAAAATTGTGCTATCACAACATTATTATCACAAAATTATCACAACAGGCAGGCCATGTAGATAAGCCACGACTTCATAGACTGAGAGAACAGGTTTATTACTAAGAACACGGAATCTTCCGGGGATTCTTCCCCCTGGAACCTTGCGCTTCACTCCGTCCTGGACCCTACATTTCAACGTCAGTTTGTGTGCCCTATAGATTTCCTCTACTGTGTTCCCCAAACCAAAATCTCTGACTACGCCACCGAAGAAACATCATTTATCATCTCTTATAACATGCTTAAACATTGGCTATTTTAGGGGGGCCTGATCCAGTTTTTGTAATTGACCAATATTGGGAAGGGGTCCCCTCCCTTTTGGAAATTTTTGAACAATTACAAATGATTAGACGTAAAATGGTGCTATCCCTGTAATACTTTTATTCTCATTTTCTTCCTTTTTCTTTTTTTAATCATTTCTTTATTATTATTTTTGAGTAATGATGGGGAGAGATAAGGCTACGCCAATATGCTTAATATGTATCAAATTTCATCTACCAATCTATAGACAAAAATTGTTGCCACTTTTCCCCGAAATCACTAGTCCTTCCTGAATAAAATATTAATGTTCGTCTCAATTCATTTGCAAGTACGGAGCCCCTAAGGTGACATGAACGGAAAAAAAGTATTATTTCGTTTATTCAAAATATTATTTCGATTAAACAAAGTATTATTTCGCCTATTCGAAATATAATTTCGTTTAAACGAAATGTTTTTTCTTTTAAACGAAATTATATTTTGTTTAAATGAAATAATATTTCGAAATAATATATATATATTTTTTCAAGCCACCTTAGGAGCTCCGTATTCAAGAGCATTTCGACAAATTTAAATAAAATAGTTCTTATTCACTGCGTAATGTAAGGGATAAGATCTAAAAGTCACCAGTCAGTACCGAAAATATTTGAAATATGCTACCACTTTTTAAAAGTGCCATTCAAAAAGGTAATTAGTCACATCAATTGTGTGCTCAAACGACCTCTTGAAACGAATTCATGCTAGTCCATCCTGTGTGATGAAAAGCGACGTGGGTATTCTTCTTCTCGTGCACGTGTGTACCACAGGTTTTGGCACATTGATTGAAAGATTCCGCCGAGGGCAGACAAGTATAATTTGGTTGTTTGGTTTTACATTAAGAGCAAGTTAATGCAATGCAATAGAACGTTTTTGATTGGTTTAAGTACGCAGCTCGTATCCCCACTTGGCAGCTTAGTATTAACATGGAGTTAAAAAACTCCATGGTATTAATAAGTGACACGATTTTGTTTCGAAAGGTAAGGACGAAGTTTTACAGTAGTTTGTGAATGTTGGTGCCAAATCAATCATCTTTATTTATGTTATGGATTTTTCAGGGAGGTGCATTTGTCGAATGCCTTTCTCCTCTATTCCTGAAGATAGCATTCAGAATTATCAATTTTTATTTCTGCATGTGTTCTTTGTTAGCTCAATTTTAACTTGGCGTAGGGGTAGAGGACATGGGTACTGAGGGTTGTGTGTTATACTAATTAGCTTATTTGCCTAACAATGAAAATATTTGAATCTATGATATCTCTTAAATTAAAGTGGATGTGGGGATTTTTTACTTTTCGCAAATGATCATATATATATATATATATATATATATATATATATATATATATGTATGTATATATATGTATGTATATATAAACAGCGTTGTCTACACTCAATGGTAAGGTGTAGTGTGCATATTAATTAGGGTATTTGCATAACAATAGACTTTCATACAAACTAATTAATGTGAAATAATAACTTGGTTCAGTTGTGAGGGCATTGGTACTGTTCGGTTGAGCATGAATGAGGTCTGTGTATGCATATAGCTAATTAGCTTATTTGCACAGACCTCCGTGGTGTAGTGGTTAGTGCCACTACACCCGCACGTCCCGAATTCGTATCCCGGTGGGTCTGCAACCAGTGAGTTCACAACTGGTTATCAAAGGCCGTAGCCGTCTTGATATAATGTCCAGCACTAGATGCTTTCGGGACGTTGAACTATGCTATAGCAATGAATATATTTGTATCTGTGGTATCTCTTGAATTAAAATAAGTGTGGTGATTTCGCTCAAACAAATGATCATACAGTATATGTAAAGAGCATTGTATACACTTAATGGTGTATTAATTAGGCTATCTGCATAAACGTAGACTTTGCTGCAAAATGTTTGACCCGAGATCAAAAATATATGGCAGGCGAGACTTACTAACTTATAACATTTCTAGTTTTGTCATGATATTGACATTCCTGACATGAATTGGAATCAAAATGTTTGTCGTGCCGTGTATAAAAGAAGCATATAAAAGTTTCCTCGCTTCTAAAGAATTTCAAATTAAGGGTTTGGGAATATACTTGTGGAATGTGGGGTAGAAGATGACATGATGATAAAGTAGCTGAAGGAATTAGGATGAGGGTGGGATTTTATGTGGGACAGGGTGGAATTGTATGTAGAGCAGGATAGGGGTGGGATGTTGGTCAGGATGCGTTGGCGTTAGGGCCTCTCTTTTCTTTGTAATTCAATTGATAGATTTTGAAGTAAAAGAGGTGTTATAGTTATGAAGACAAGTTCAGCTAGCTTTTAAATGTTTTCTGAGTTTTTGCATGGGTGAGGTAACCCTGAGCTTATTTTTTTCTCTTTAAAAATCTGAGAAAACTCAAAATATATTTTGAAGCTTGTAGTAAAATGTTGTGAAAATTAATAAAGCAAATGAAAATGTAAATGCAGCTTTCAAAGCTCAAGTAATTTGAAATTTATCTGCCCCTGCTGCTCTATTTCTGTATAGACTTACTTCAATAAGCCCATTTCTTCATTAATTCCATTCTCTATACTTTGAATAGTCGAGCATACTGTCCTTCCGACAGTCCTTTTTTTGTGCACATTAGCAAACAAGTGAAGGTTAACTCTCTCCGCGGTCCCTGGGCCTAATACAATATGAGCGTGACAGTAAAGAAACTGACCACGATTCATAACATTACGCCCTCTCAATAAAAAAGAATAATACATCACGTGATAGCAAACTTGATTGTGAGCATCAAAATCATTAAATGTGAATGACAAAGATGTGGAAGTCCATATATCGATATATTTTTTTAAGTATTTATAAAGAAACGTATTATTCAAAGATGGTTGTTGGAAATAATGGAGATAATGGGGCAAAAAACTCAGCACTAAAGCACTGCATAAAGCGCGTACCCAGTGGCGTAGGTACGGGGGTGGGGTGGGGTTGGGTTGCACCTATAATTTGTATCATAAATATTGTTTGGTTTTGAGTTCGACAAGCAATTTTTAAATGAATACCTTTTGTCCAAAATGTTCATCTTTTCGCAAAAAAAGTTTATTAACGTGGCTTAATTTTACCAAATTTTCTTCATTTTGCTCAAGAAAAGTTGTGAAAATTAAATTCGACCCAAGTTTTTCTTTTAAGGACCACGGAAGGTGAAGGGGAACATAAACGATCCTTGTTTCGTGTTTTACGAAAGTAACTTACATAAAAGAATCATTGGTGCAGTGGATCTAGATAATGAGGCAAAGCACTGTGTAAAGCGCGTACCTCCGCCACCCTGAAAAACTCAACCATATTATTTAATTATAAATTTATCCCCAACATTCTTCTTATCTAATTCGCGATAATCGGCTTGTAGAAATCCTTGTTATTGGTTTTCATCCTCAAAACTGCAAAATAAATTTGGTCTCTTTTTATCAATCTTGCCGACTCAACACATTAAAGATTATATTTCCGTTTTCACTTTTTATCAGGCAGTGAATATACCGTTATATTTTCAATCAGCCCTTCTCATTAAAATTTCAAACGTTTTATTTTCTATCAGCCATATTTATTGAAATTCCAACCTTGTATTTTTTAAAGCCATATTTATTTAAATTTTACAATTTTTATTTTTAATTTGTCATAATCATAAAAATGTTAGCCATTTTATTTTCTGTCAGCCATATTTATTGAAATTCCAACTTTGTATTCTTTATATAGGCTATTTTCATTTAAGTTGTATATTTTTTTATTTTTAATCGGTCATTATAATTGAAATTTTAACCATTTCATTTCAGTCAGCCATATCTATTAGTTTGTTGAAATTCCTACCGTATCTTTTTAATCAGCCATATTTATTAACACTTCAGCAGTTTTGTGTCTTCTAATCGATCATATTTATAGAAGTTTAAAGGCCAGATATATCATGTCAACGTGACGATAAAAAGTACGCTACAATCCAAAGTTTCTGATTGGTCAAAATATTTACATTTCGGTGACGGGTCAGGCATTTTTCTTTCCTCTTTAAGCGATTTAATTTTATATTCATTAAATTAAATCAGACATATTTACTTAAATCTCAGCTCCGTTTATTTTCTATCAGCATGCATATTCATATTAATTTTTTAACTGTTGTCATTTTTACCAATCGTTTTCTTTAAAAATGTCACCGTTTTACTTCTAAGCCGTCTACTACTGTACTAGTCATTGAAATTTCACCTGCGTGTAACAACTTAATTTCCTTAACAGCTCAATCGGCCAAATTCTTTGCAATTTTGCCTATATTTCTAATCGGATATTTCACCGATCTTATGTTGGTCATATATAATTTACGGTCAGCTTGAAAACAGGGGTGGCGACAGGATTTTACCTCCCGCTAACAAAAATATGTTATATAATAAAGAATCTATATCACAGATTTAAAAATATTTCACTTTCGGGGTTGGAGGTACCCAACCGCACTGTAACCCCCTGATCCTGCGGGAGCCACCAATACAAAATACAAGAATTGTTTTTTAATTTGTCCAATAGCCATGCCTTCTACGCCTTTAGTGTAGAGCCTTAACCATCAGACCCGTAGCCAGCATGGCCTATGCTGTATGGGGTACTGGGGGTGGAGGTGCCTCCTTGCGAAAGTATGTGCCACTTTGTAAAATTCAAACGAAACAATTATTACACAAAGTATATGGAGAATCTGCCCAAGTGACCCTTAAGTGTTTGTGCTACCATTGCGAAAAGTTTTGGCCACGGGTCTGCTAATAAGCTACCATTGCGAAAAGTTTTGGCCACGGGTCTGCTAATAAAATATATATATTTTTTTGCATTCACCCAGATTATATAACTCGACATCATCTCGGCAACTCGGCATCATCATGGGAAATAGTACCTGCAGTGGCTTCGGCGTTCTCAACTTGAGCAGCTACTCTGTTAATATAGGGCTGAGTATGGCGGCGACTCATTACTATGAGAATAAAGTGGGGCACGGAGAGATCTTTTACCGATGGCCTGGCGCCGTGCATTACACCGTATACGCCCAAATCGCTCCAGAAATTACCGATGGTACATGCGCCAAGGAGATCACCAAAGCAAGTCTTCTAGGTATAACGTCTGTTGGTGCCGCTGCCCTGGCTATTGTAGCTCTTCCCGCCATACCGGCACTGGCGGGACCAGCCTGTAGTTTGGTTTTGGCGGCAGAGGGTGGAGTAGCTGGATTAGCGGCAACGGCGGGACTGGCAGCCGGCTCGGCAGCGGCTGCCGACTATGCTATAGCAAAAGAAGTTTTTGATGTAATGTTGACCGTGGACCCTGCAGATACGTACGCAGAGATGAAAGGCTGTTATGGCGGCGGGTCGGGGTGTTGGCTCGTGTTGCGTGGAGGCCCGTATAAGGAAAGTAATGGGGAAATATCAGTTGATAAGCTCTGGCTAGAGGTCACCACTGCAGAGTTCAGCGTGAAAAATGGAAAATTCACATCGTATTCTCGAAATAAGTTCTACACTACAAAAGAATCGAAGACGCTTCAATGTGAAGGACACAATTGTTTACGCACCAACTGCAAGCTTGTCAAGTAATCAATCAGATGCACGATATGAAGCTGCCACAATTACTTTTCCCGGTGTAGGTCTTCCCTCTGAGCATAGATTTTCCTTTGTAAATTGTTGGGATAATGACCCATGGGTTTCATGTATTCATATTTTGATGTTAATTTGTATGATGAATTAAAAAAAGGAGTTTGTGTATGCAAATTTGTGATATATGACCCGAGTGACCTTTCTTATGTAAATTATTTGTTTATCTATTATCCATCATAATAATGTAAAGAGGTACAGCCAATTCTGACCAAAATGTTTTTTTTTATTATTTGAGGCAGTGACGTAAGAAACGCAGAGACCATTGCCAACTTTTATGGAAGTCCCAAGTTTTGGGCCCACATCACTTTTTCGAGTAAAACCTTATTACATTCAGAAATTTAATCAACATTAAGTTATTTGGGTTTGCTATCTTGTAAAAAATTCCCTATTTTATGTTCTACCCCGAAGGTTCGTTATACCAAGTAGATGTATTCGTTTTAAGTTTTCACAATTTTCCGTATACGTAAATCTGCTGCGCTTTAAGTGAAACACCAGTTCATTTTCCTAAAAGGTATTTCTGCATTTATTGGAGTAGTTTGCCATATATACTATGGATTTTTCTGTAAAAAGTACAACATATATTAATCCATGAAAATAAAACTGAATGATGGTCATTTGCATCACGCAATGTCTGAATGTGATTGAGAATGGAGATTTTGAATATAATTTCTAGAGAAAAGTAAGTTTCAAAATAATTCATGTCGATAAGCACGAAAAAACGAAAAAACCACAAGATATACAAAACAAAGATCAAAAACAAATAAATAAATATTTGTAAGACTCAATAAATGTGGATCTAAGTTGAATATAACATTTATAATAAGTTGTGTTGTGTACCTGTGTACAGACTGAGCTCAAAATAACAAAGAATACACAATTTCTACTAGGAATCTGTATTCACAACATTCCGAAATTAGTTAGCATTGTAAACTGGTAAAGCCTAATTAACTATAAAGCCGATATGTTACAAGAATTTAATACATATTCTTTTCAGAAGGCCATCTCCCATGTTTATTGCAGGGTGTATTATCTACAGTAGAATGTGTTGATAATTGTTCCTTTAACTGCCTTCATCTCAATGCAGTTTCTTTTCTTCTTTTTTCCGCATTTAAAACTGGCTGAGGTTTTTTTAAAAGTTTTTTTTTTTATTCTTTTCTCTTTATTTGGTGGTTGGGACTCTGTTGGTGGTGGTTTTTGGCTGTTTGGTCCAATAGCCTTTCCCTTTTTTTGCGCCTGTTAGAAAATAATCTAAAATCCAAAATTGTATTTAGAGAAAGTTTCAAGCTTAAATAAACTATAATATTGTTTAAACCATGGTATATCTTTCGCCGAGCAGTTGTTATAAATGTATACAATTGTGTTAATCTCAATTTTGTTAGTTTATATGTTTATATGATTTATATGATTCAAAATATGGTTTAAACCATGATATCGTTTAATAGTTTTTATCCTAACATATCAAAAAATTAAATTGATCTGAGCATCCTAAATGTCCTAAACCTGATTTGTATAGCTTTAAAAAACATGCTCAAATGTAGACCGTTATCATGGAAACCAAACTATAAACAAACTCAGATACTGTTCTTTTAACTTAAGAATAGCCACTTAACTTTAAATTTGATCATTTTGGGGGTGAGGGGGGGTAGCTTGGACTCTAAATTCTTTATGGTGTTACCCCTCAGCTAAAAAGTATAGTTACACCACTGGTCTGACGTTATACCAAATTTAGGAGGTATCAGACCGCTTCAAGGTATATGTTTAGAAAATTAATGCTATAACATTCTTTACAAATTATACCCGGGATAGACAGAACGTTTTGAATAAGGGGTTGTAGGTGTGGTTTTTGTCGACAAAATATCGTCTATGGTTACCGTAACACCTATGGCGGCACCGCGCACGCTTAGTATGCGTATGACGGTGTCGGACCCAGCCCTAGTAGGGTCCAGCCCTAGTAGGGTCCAGCCCTAGTAGGGTCCAGCCCTAGTAGGGTCCAGCCCTAGTAGGGTCCAGCCCTAGTAGGGTCCAGCCCTAGTAGGGTCCAGCCTAGTAGGGTCCAGCCTAGTAGGGTCCAGCCCTAGTAGGGTCCAGCCCTAGTAGGGTCCAGCCCTAGTAGGGTCCAGCCCTAGTAGGGTCCAGCCCTAGTAGGGTCCAGCCCTAGTAGGGTCCAGCCCTAGTAGGGTCCAGCCCTAATGAGGGTCCAGCCCTAGTAGGGTCCAGCCCTAGTCCAGCCCTAGTAGGGTCCAGCCCTAGTAGGGTCCAGCCCTAGTAGGGTCCAGCCCTAGTAGGGTCCAGCCTAGTAGGGTCCAGCCCAGTAGGTCCAGCCCTAGTAGGGTCCAGCCCTAGCCTAGGGGTCCAGCCCTAGTAGGGTCCAGCCCTAGTAGGGTCCAGCCCTAGTAGGGTCCAGCCTAGTAGGGTCCAGCCTAGTAGGGTCCAGCCTAGTAGGGTCCAGCCTAGTAGGGTCCAGCCCTAGTAGGGTCCAGCCCCAGTAGGGTCCAGCCTAGTAGGGTCCAGCCCTAGTAGGGTCCAGCCCTAGTAGGGTCCAGCCCTAGGGGTCCAGCCTAGTAGGGTCCAGCCCTAGTAGGGTCCAGCCCTAGTAGGGTCCAGCCCCAGTAGGGTCCAGCCCTAGTAGGGTCCAGCCCTAGTAGGTCCAGCCCTAGTAGGGTCCAGCCCTAGTAGGGTCCAGCCCTAGTAGGGTCCAGCCCTAGTAGTCCAGCCTAGTAGGGTCCAGCCTAGTAGGTCCAGCCCAGGGTCCAGCCCAGTAGGGTCCAGCCCAGTAGTAGGGTCCAGCCCTAGTAGGGTCCAGCCCAGTAGGGTCCAGCCCTAGTAGGGTCCAGCCCTAGTAGGGTCCAGCCCTAGTAGGGTCCAGCCCTAGTAGGGTCCAGCCCTAGTAGGGTCCAGCCCTAGTAGGGTCCAGCCCTAGTAGGGTCCAGCCCTAGTAGGGTCCAGCCCTAGTAGGGTCCAGCCCTAGTAGGGTCCAGCCCTAGTAGGGTCCAGCCCTAGTAGGGTCCAGCCCTAGTAGGGTCCAGCCCTAGTAGGGTCCAGCCCTAGTAGGGTCCAGAGGGCAACGCTCTGAAATTTCTGTGATTTCGATGCCCTAAAATGGCTTAAAATTATACAACAATTTAAATGAATTTTACATGAAGACGCATTTTTGACAGTTCAATTGATGAAAAAGTATTATTTTTTACTTTTAAAGTTAAGATTAATTAAGAGCGAGGCCCTGTTGCTTTGGTAGGGGTCCATGGGCGAAGCCCCGGAAGCTCTGCAGATTCTGTGAATTTGGTGACGCAAATGGCTTTAAAAATAATACAAAAATTTCAATGAAGTTTACATATGGACACATGCATTTTCAACAGTTTAATTGTTAAAAAGAATTTTCAAAATCAAAATCAATCTGGGGCGAAGCCCTGATAGGGGCACATGTGGCGAAGCCTCCGAAAGCTCTGAAAATTCTGTGATTTCGATGCCCAAAAATGGCTTTAAATTGTACAAAATATTTAATGAAGTTTATATGAGGACATGCATTTTCGACACTTCAACTGTTTAATTGATGAAATTAGGATTTATTTTTATTTTTAGGTTAAAATCAATCGGGCAAAGCTAAGGGGGAAGCCCTGAAGCTCTGAAAATTATGTTAAATGCCCCAAATGTGTTTACAAATAAAACAAACAAATTTTAATGAAGAACATGTAATTTCAATTACATGTGGACACATGCATTTTCAACTCTTCAATTAATGTAAAGAATTTTTTTTTTAATATCAAAATCAATCAAGGGCGAGGTCCTGGTAGGGATCTAGGGGCGAAGCCATCGGAAGCTCTAAAAA
>JAIGNY010003051.1:0-10079 GCA_020152595.1 Chiridota heheva | reverse complement strand
TTACATATTCTAGATATGACAGTCAAAAAAGGGTCCAAGTGTCATGATATCGATCAGTTTGAGCAAATTCAGGCTAGTTTCAAATGGATAAAACTTATATTGAGGCCTTCCCAAAGAGTTTTTTTTTTCATAGATGAAATTTTCTAAGATATTGCTAGTTATTGACTTATCCAAAGCTGAAATATTGATTGGAAGCAACCAGTTTCCTAGAAAATAGAACAGAATTCTCTCATATCGCCCTCGTATTTGTATTTATTTGATGACAATGACCTACGTTACAACATTCCATGAAATAATTTTAAGATCCATTACATAGTCTAAAGATGACAGTCAAAAAAGGGTCCAAGTGTCATGATATCGATCAGTTTGAGCAAATGCAGGCTGTTTCAGAATGGATAAAACTTATATTGAGGCCTTCCCAAAAAGTTTTTTTCATAAATGAAATTTCCTAAGATATTGCTAATTATTGACTTATCCAAAGCTGAAATATTGATTGGAAGCAACCAGTTTCCTAGAAAATAGAACAGGAATTCTCTCATATCGCCCCTCGGCAATCATCAGATTTTGCTTAATTATGACCAAAAACATGTCCTGTTGTACTCAAAACCAATTTGTATGCAGAATTTTGTATTTATTTGATGAGAATGAACTACGTTACAACATTCCATGAAATGATTTTAAGATCCATTACATATTTAAAGATGATAGTCAAAAAGGGTCCAAGTGTCATGATATCGATCAGTTTGAGCAAATGCAGGCTGTTTCAGAATGGATAAAACTTATATTGATCCTTTCCCAAAGAGTTTTTTTCATAGATTAAATTTTCTAAGATATTGTTAGTTATTGATTTATTCAAAGCTGAAATATTGATTGGAAGCAACCAGTTTTTTAGAAAATAGAACAGAAATGCTCTCATATCGCCCATCGGCAGTCATCAGATTTTGCTTAATTTTGACCAAAAACATGTCCTGTTGGACTGAAAACCAATTTGTATGCAGAATTTTGTATTTATTTGATGACAATGACCTACGTTACAACATTCAATGAAATAATTTTAAGATCCATTACATATTCTAGATATGACAGTCAAAAAAGGGTCCAAGGGTCATGATATCGATCAGTTTGAGAAAATGCAGGCTAGTTTCAGAATAGATAAAACTTATATTGAGGCCTTCCCAAAGAGTTTTTTTTCATAGATTAAATTTCCTAAGATATTGCTACTCATTGACTTATCCAAAGCTGAAATATTGATTGGAAGCAACCAGTTTCCTAGAAAATACAACAGAAATTCTCTCATATTGCCCCTCGGCAATCATCAGATTTTGCTTAAATATGACCAAAAACATGTCCTGTTGTACTCAAAACCAATTTGTATGCATAATTTTGTATTTATTTGATGAGAATGACCTACGTTACAACATTCCATGAAATAATTTTAAGATCTATTACATATTCTAAAAATGATATTTAAAAAAAGGGTCCAAGTGTCATGATATCGATCAGTTTGAGCAAATGCAGGCTAGTTTCAGAAAGGATAATAAAAACTTATATTGACCATTTCCCAAAAAGTTTTTTTCATAGATTAAATTTCCTAAGATATTGTTAGTTATTGATTTATTCAAAGCTGAAATATTGATTGGAAGCAACCAGTTTCCTAAAAAATAGAACAGAAATTCTCTCATATCGCCCCTCGGCAGTCATCAGATTTTGCTTAATTTTGACCAAAAACATGTCCTGTTGGACTGAAAACCAATTTTTATGCAAATTTTGTATTTATTTGATGACAATGACCTACGTTACAACATTCCATGAAATAATTTTAAGATCCATTACATATTTAAAGATGATAGTAAAAAAAGGGTCCAAGTGTCATGATATCGATCAGTTTGAGCAAATGCAGGCTGTTTCAGAATGGATAAAACTTATATTGATCCTTTCCCAAAGAGTTTTTTTCATAGATTAAATTTTCTAAGATATTGTTAGTTATTGATTTATTCAAAGCTGAAATATTGATTGGAAGCAACCAGTTTCCTAGAAAATAGAACAGAAATTCTCTCATATCGCCCTCGGCAGTCATCAGATTTTGCTTAATTTTGACCAAAAACATGTCCTGTTGGACTGAAAACCAATTTTATGCAGAATTTTGTATTTATTTGATGACAATGACCTACGTTACAACATTCAATGAAATAATTTTAAGATCCATTACATATTCTAGATATGACAGTCAAAAAAGGGTCCAAGGGTCATGATATCGATCAGTTTGAGCAAATTCAGGCTAGTTTCAAAATGGATAAAACTTATATTGAGGCCTTCCCAAAGAGTTTTTTTTCATAGATGAAATTTTCTAAGATATTGCTAGTTATTGACTTATCCAAAGCTGAAATATTGATTGGAAGCAACCAGTTTCCTAGAAAATAGAACAGGAATTCTCTCATATCGCCCCTCGTAAGCATCAGATTTTGCTTAATTATGAGCAAAAACATGTCCTGTTGAACTCAAAACCAATTTGTATGCAGAATTTTGTATTTATTTGATGACAATGACCTACGTTACAACATTCCATGAATTAATTTTAAGATCCATTACATATTTAAAGATGATAGTCAAAAAAGGGTCCAAGTGTCATGATATCGATCAGTTTGAGCAAATTCAGGCTAGTTTCAGAATGGATAAAACTTATATTGACGCCTTCCCAATGAGTTTTTTTTCATAGATGAAATTTCCTAAGATATTGCTAGTTATTGACTTATCCAAAGCTGAAATATTGATTGGAAGCAACCAGTTTTTTAGAAAATAGAACAGAAATTCTCTCATATCGCCCCTCTGCAATCATCAGATTTTGCTTAATTATGACCAAAAACATGTCCTGTTGTACTCAAAACCAATTTGCATGCATAATTTTGTCTTTATTTAATGAGAATGACCTACGTTACAACATTCCATCAAATAATTTTAAGATCCATTACATATTCTAGAGATGACAGTCAAAAAAGGGTCCAAATGTCATGATATCGATCAGTTTGAACAAAATCGAATTCAGGCTAGTTTCAGAATGGATAAAGTTTATATTGACGCTTTTCCAAAAAGTTTTTTTCATAGATGAAATTTCCTAAGATATTGTTAGTTATTGATTGATTAAAAGCTGAAATATTGATTGTAAGCAACCAGTTTCCTAGAAAAAAGAACAGAAATTCTCTCATATCGCCCCTCGGCAATCATCAGATTTTGCTTAATTATGACCAAAAACATGTCCTGTTGTACTCAAAACTAATTTGTATGCAGAATTTTGTATCTATTTAATGAGAATGACCTACGTTACAACATTCCATTAAATAATTTTAAGATCTATTACATATTCTAAAAATGATATTTAAAAAAGGGTCCAAGTGTCATGATATCGATCAGTTTGAGCAAAATGCAGGCTAGTTTCAGAATGGATGATAAAACTTATATTGACCATTTCCCAAAAAGTTTTTTTAAAGCTTAAATTTCCTAAGATATTGTTAGTTACTGATTTATTAAAAGCTAAAATATTGATTGTAGGCAACCAGTTTCCTAGAAAATAGAACAGAAATTTTCTCATATCGCCCCTCGGCAATCATTAGATTTTGTATGATTATGACCAAAAACATGTCCTGTTGTACTGAAAACCAATTTGTATGCAGAATTTTGTATCTATTTGATGAAAAATTATGCTAAGATACATCCTGTTTTGGACAAAAAGTAAGGGAGGGGAAGTGCCCTTGCTCCCAAAAATACCGCCTATGCTCAAACCATATCTGCAGGAACCATGGGCAGGTGAGTACGCTTCCTGCACAATTTCAGAAACTGACAAGAGTTCCCCTTTTTCACAATGAAAAGTGCCCCACAAAGGGCCCTTGAAGTTGATTCCTGTTCCCTTCCCCAAGCCTAGAGTTCCATTTGACACCTGGCCCTGGCGCTTTGGGCCCCATAACAAAGGTGTCATTGTTCGGGTCTAGAATCAAATCGATTTTGCCCATGTTCTAGCATCACAACAATATTAAAGCTGCTTGTTTTTCCAAAAAAATAAACATCAATCAAGTATTTTTTATATATCAACCCCGACCTACTCAAATCAACCACCCACTAATAAAAACAGGTTTGTAAACACCCCAAAATATATGTTGAGCTACTACATCATTGATGTTCTAGTTTCTAACAATGGTCCACAATTCATTTCAAAAGAATTGTCAGAATTCAACCAAAATAATCAAATTAAGCATATCCGAACTCATTATACCACTAAGCCTCAACTAGAGCTGCAGAGAGATTTGTTGAAGTTTTAATACAAGCACTCAAAAACACTTGGGTAAATCAGACATGACATGTTATTTCATGGACTTGCAAATTGTTATCATTCATTCACCTGTTGCACACTTTCTCAAAAGTCAAATCAAAAATCAGACAGCTTTTAAAGGGAGATCAATGTCCCAAGAGAGCCATGCATCGTTGCCTCTCAATAACCCAGAACCATCTGTGGTTGACCTCTTTTGAGGAATACAAGATTACCTTAGTCTCAAATGATTCTTAAATGATTGTAAATCACTTGCATGATTATGTTTAGAAATAATACCAAAAATATTCCAAACACTTGGATCAGGGAGTTGGAATAGAGATTAATATAGTGTAATCATGAAAGTAGAATCTTGGAAGGAAGAAGAAGTTGTTTATAGGCCTATTAAGCATAGATCAGGGATATGCCATTTAGAATGGCAACTCCGTGCTTAGATATATGAAAATGCATACCTTAGGGAAATGTAGAATATTCAGGTAAGCTAAACTAAGTTCAGTTATAATTTATCTAAGTTCATGTAAAGCTTTTTTGAAAGTTGAGAAAACTATCCCGAAAAAGACATTTCACAAAAATTGAAGAAATTTGCCTGAAATCGAAGAAAATTGCCAAAAAATGAATTTTCCAGAAAATTGAAGATTTCCTGTTTAGCAGATTTGGTCAAATCATTGGAAATTTTGGTAAAACTGAAGGAAAAACTTCCTAAAATTGAAGATAGTTTCTCGAAACTTGGAGAAAAATGATCCAAAAAAACAAGGAAATTTCCCAAAACTAAAAGAAATTTTCCTGAAATCAATCAAACATTCTTAATAATAAAGGTAATAATTTTCCGAAATTTAAAAATGGGCACAGTATGAATTTTTCATGAGAAAAACAAATTGCAGAATCCCACTAAACCAAGGGGGTGGAAGATGTTTGAATATGGAGGAGAGGGAGGGGGAGGGGGAAGGCAACATGATTTTAGGGGTTCTTTTTGTCTGAAATCTCCCCAAAGCTACAACAGCAGTGTAGCTTTAGGAGAATTTCACACTGCACCCACTCCTTTCTCTCCCCTTATAAATGTCAAAACTTTTATCAGTCTGAAAATTACAGGTGATCATTTCCAGCCAGGTCACCAATATCTAAAAAAATCAGAAAGATTGCCTGATTGTTCTAAATTGTGTGATTGTATATCATTTTAAAATAAGTCTGGCAAATGCAAATTTTTATCAGACAAATTCGTCTTAATACACCCACCACCAACAGGCTTTGAAGTGTTTCACAGTAGAAGTTAACATTTACTCAATATAACAAAATAAAAAACCCATAACATAACATAACAAGCATAAACATAAATACAAACTAAAAATAAAAAGTTTCCCTACACTCTTGCAGAACAAATTTATCAATGACTTTTCAATTGTGGATGTTGCATTTGAAAAGAAACAAGACTACTGTGGCTGCAGGTGGTTTCTCCACAATCACCATGTAGGCTACACAAGCATAAGACCACAAGCTTTTTGTGGTCTAGTTATTACCCTTAAAACAACAAACATGTCTCAAAATAGGTAGTTATGAGGTGAAGGCTGAATAGACAACATAGAAATAGTTGTTAAAAGGTGGAAACAATGTATCCTTTGGAGAGGGACTCAATGAAAATAGCACTTGAGGCTTAATTGTCAAATTTTAATTGCAAAGACTTGAGTGATATTATCATATCTTTGAAATCACAAGACATCAATAGTGCGTATATTGCCGTGAGAGAAAATAATTTAAATGAAGTAGTCTGGTTATGTTTTCACACAGGATGACATTCTAACAGCATTGAATTAGCTGTCATGTTCGGCGAGATACAAGTGTAATATGGTGTGAAATTAATTTCTTGACATAAGTATGGTAATGGTACCCACTCACGAAAATTAATCAATCACCGTTTCATACCAATCTGAACTGAAAATGAGTCGGTCGCATCTTTGATCGCATAGCAATATGGGAGTGGAAGGGGGGTCTGGTTGAGGAACATGCTGCCTGGAGTCAATATTTAACCAAACACCCAGCTCATACCATTTTCAACCAATAATGAGTAATTCACATCTTTGATCACATAGTAACATGGGATGTGTGGGTGGGGGTGGGGTGGCTGGGAACATGTTGTCTTAAGTCAATGCTTAACCAAACTCCCGACTCAACAAATTGAACCAAAATGATTGGTCACATCTTTGATCACATATTAACATGGGGTGTGTGGGGGAAGGGGCTGAGGGAACAAGCTGTCTGGATCCCATGTTAACCAAACCCCTGACTCAACCAATTAAACCAAAATGAATCAGTCACATCTTCGATCACAGAGCAACATTGGGGTGTAGGGAGGTGAGGGGGTAGGGGAACATGCTGTCTGCAGCCCATGCTTAACCAAATCCCGACTCAACCAACTGAACTAAAATGAGTCGCTCACATCTTTGATCACACAACAACATAGGGGGGTGTGGGGGGAGGGGAAGGGGGTGGGGTTGGGCGAACAAGCTAGTCTTAAGTCCATGACTAACCCAACCATTGAATCAACCAATTTAGTTGGTGGCATCTCTGATCACTAAACATGGGTGTGTGTGTGGGAGGATGGTGGGGAGGGGGTGGGGATGGGGAACATGCTGTCTAGATCCCATGCTTAACCACACCCCGACTCAACCAAGTGAAGAAAAATAAGTCTGTCACATCTTTGATTATATAGTAACATGGGGGGGGAATGGGGGCTGGGAAACATGCTCTCTGGAGTCCATGCTTAACCATGGAGACCATGCTTAACTAAACCCCCAACTCCACCAATTGAACCAAAATGAGCCGGTCACATCTTTGATCGCATAGCTACATGGGGTTTTGTGGGGAGGGAAGGGGCAGGGGCTGGGCGAACAAGCTAGTCTTAAGTCCATGCCTAATCCAAGCACTGAATCAACCAATTTAGTTGGTGGCATCTCTGACCACTAAACATGGGTGTGTGTGTGGGGGGGATGGTGGGAAGGCGGGGGGGGGGGGCTGGGGGAACATGCTGTCTAGATCCCATGCTTAACCACACCCCGACTCAACCAAGTGAAGAAAAATAAGTCTGTCACACCTTTGATTATATAGTAACATGGGAGGGGGAATGGGGGCTGGGAAACATGCTCTCTGAAGTCCATGCTTAACCATGGAGACCATGCTTAACTAAACTCTACCAATGGAACCAAAATGAGTCTCACATCTTTGATCACATAGCAACATGGATGTGTGTGTGTTAAGGTGGGAGGGGGGCTGGGGGCACATGCTGTCTAGAGTCTATTTTTAACCAAACGACTGTCTCATACCATTTTGAACCAAAAGTGAGTCAGTCCCATCTTCCATCTTGAATTGCATAGAAAATGGTGGTGGAAGGGAGGGGTGGGAGGTACTGGGGCACATGCTGTCTGGACTTCGTTCTTAGCCAAACACCCAACGCAAAACCACTGAACCGAACATGAGTCAGTGACATCTTTAATCACATAGCAAAATGGGAGTGGGGAGCTGGAAACTCATACTGTCTGGAGTCCATACTTAACGAAACACCAGACGTGACCAGAGTTGGTCACATCACATAGCGGGGAGGGGGTGGGGGAGGGAGCTGGTGGCACACGCTGTCTAGAGTTCATGTTTAAACAAACAACATACTCATACCATATTCAACCGAAAATGAGTTAGTTCCATCTTGAATTGCATGGAAAATTGGGGTGGGGGAGGGGGAGGGGAGGGAGGGGAGAGGGGAGGGGGAGGGGGAGGGGGTGGGAGCTGGAGAACATGCTGTTTGAAGTCCATACTTAACGAGAGAAACACCTAACTTATATCAATTGAGCTGAAAGGAGTCAGTCACATCCTTAACCACATAACAATATGGGGGTGTGGGAGAGGGCTGGGGTGCATGCTGTCTTGAGTAAATGCTTAACTTAACACGCACCTCAAATCAATTGAACCGAAAACTTGGGTCAGTCAGTTGTTTGATCACATAGCTAAAATTACCATATAAGCAATGGAAATCAATGGTTCCAATTACAGATAGGGGGTGGGGAACAGGAGGAGGTGGGAGTGGCGGGAAATGACCCTAAGATTTTACTATTTAATGTAGTTTATTACCATGACAATAAAAATATAATAAAAATTGCTGGTTTGATTTGGACCTTCACTGAAATTAACATCATGGACCATGATTGGGCCCAACTTAATAACAAAAGGACCAAGTAATATAAGATAAATTTAAATTAAGGTGAACATTGGGTCCACCCCAAGTCACAAATATGTCTTGATCAACTCAAGTGTTTTTAATACCCATCCCAGTCCCAAGTGTCTTAGGGCCAATATGAGTGAGTGGTCCCACTTTGGCCATGGTTGCATAAAGTACTGAACTGTGCTGAGAATGGACCCATGACTCATAAAGACATATTCCCTTCAAAAGTTATTTTATATAATGGCATACAGAGTTATTGACATTTAGAGCTGTATGCATCACTATCCTAAAAACTGATATACGCATCATTATCGGGACTTCAAACGATGGCGACAACAAACAACTGCATCATCTATCCCCCTTGTGTGATAGACACAGAAAGCTTGAACCAGTTTTCCTTCTGAAACATGTTTTTACCATTATCTCCATACATAATACATTGAAAACATTATGGGGACCTGACTCAGGGCCCTGTAATGCATCAGGTCCCCATAATGTATCTCTGAACTCACGCAGGTCCCCATAATGTACCATTGGCGCGTGCACACCACACACACTAATAGCATCTATGTTTATATAACTAATGCTCAAACACCTCCCCAAAATGGAGCAAGTAAGGATGGAATCCCTTCCTCCAAATCTATGGTTAGAAAATCGTTTCTTCCCATAAATATAAAATATTGGAGTGAATTTCTTTCCATCTGCTGCTACTTCTGTGAAACTTACAAGACTTTTCGGTTTGGTTTGTTGATGTTTAATGGCACCATGACAATCAGAGTCAATGTGCCAAAAGGCTCTTAAAACTAAGGTGTTTGAGTTAGGGACAGCGAGCAAAGAGAGTGGAGGAGCAAAAGGAGGGGAGGGAGTGGGGGAGCAAAGGAGGGAGAGAAGGTGAATAAAGGAAAGAAGTTAAGGTAATAAAAAGTAGTTAAGGTAATAAAAGAAGATAAGGTAATAAAAAGTATGAGGATGGTAAGGAAGATGAGGACTGTAAGGTAGATGAGGACTGTAATACAGATGAAGACGGTAAGAAAGATGAGGAACGCGCATGTAGAGGACGGTAAGCAAGATGAGGACGGTAAGCAAGATGAGGACGGTAAGGAAGATGAGGACGGCAAGGAAGATGAGGACGGCAAGGAAGATGAGGACGGCAAGGAAGATGAGGACGGTGAGGAAGATGAGGACGGTGAGGAAGATGAGGACGGTGAGGAAGATGAGGACCAAGGAAGATGAGGACGGATGAGGACGGTACTGGGACGAGGAAGATGAGACAGGAAGATGAGGACTGAGAGAAGATGAGGACGGCAAGGAAGATGAGGACGGCAAGGAAGATGAGGACGGCAAGGAAGATGAGGACGGCAAGGAAGATGAGGACGGCAAGGAAGATGAGGACGGAAAGGAAGATGAGGACGGCAAGGAAGATGAGGACGGCAAGGAAGATGAGGACGGCAAGGAAGATGAGGACTGCATGAGGAAGATGAGGGACGGCGAGGAAGATGAGGACGGCGAGGAAGATGAGGACGGCGAGGAAGATGAGGACGGCGAGAAGATGGAGGG
>JAIGNY010003050.1:0-10734 GCA_020152595.1 Chiridota heheva | reverse complement strand
TGAAAGATTTGCCGCCATACATCAGCAATGTTCGGTTTTTCCACATGTTACAAAATCGAACATCTCAAGGCCACCGAAAATTCACGCATCACTGCCCCAACACACCATACATATAGTGTACGATTATACATACATTGTATGTACGGAGTTTATTTCGGTATTATGGTTTAAAGGAGCACTAGACTAAAAAGTGAAGGCGTATTTTACGGGGGTCCCCCCCCCCCAAAAAAAAAATATATATATATATATATATATATATATATATATATATATATATATATATCGAATGCATATCTAGCACACATAACACTTTTTTTTTGTTCTTTGCTCTCACGTTGTCTGTGGGATATGGAGGCATGAAGTTTAACGATCTGTTGTGGATAATATATCTGTGAAATTATCAGAAACGAGCGGTCTAGTGCTTCTTTAAGTGGACACAGCGTGTACATTATTTACCAATATTTAGTGAGGGCGCTGCGAGTAGCAATGTCGTACACGTCGTGGCACAACATTGGCATGGTGGGTATCGATTTTGGTTATTTCGCTTCTTTTATTAAAGAGGGTATTTCAAATCAAGAAAATCACCAAAAAATGTGATTATACTAGTAAGGTCACTTCCGCGGCAGTAATTAATTGGATTGTCGGTGCATGTTCGATTATTGTGTAAACATTTCAACCAATCAGAAACGTTGAATTGTAACATATTTTTTTAATCTATACGGTATCCACGTATATTATTTGACATGATATAAGACACTTACCCCTTTAGCCAGTCTAAAGGAGAGGGCAAGTTTTTTGCATCAAAATCAATGGCGTTTACTTTTTTCTGTATTTAGTGCTGTTTTGAAGCAATTTATATACAGCACTATCAATCATAAAAGAGCCTACAAACTTACCATACGATGTAGGTGAGGCAGCTGTAACAAAGTAGAGAGGAAATAAAATGAGTTTAGTCTCATAAGTTTTCTCTTAGGCCTATTTTCAAATAAGAGTGAATTGAAAATGATGTTTGTAAAATTATCGCAGGGAAGTGCAAAACTGAAAGTAAAAACACAGCAAGCAACCCTTTATAAAATGTACTGCATTCGTTTAGAAAACGGAATGTAAAATCTTGTTTTAACTGCTGAAAGACTATTAAAGCATAAGTATGCAAGCGTAGCAACCCTTAGCTTTTTTAGGATAACTTTTCTTTCGATTGCCAGCTCTGACATTTTAAGCTATGGTGCTGTGCATGCTCATTAAGTCCCCTCAAGCCTGCAAGTTAATAATCACATTCTCCTCTGGTTTGCCACGGTAGCGGTGTATGATAGCTTAGCATAGCAAGGTTTAACGTCCCGAAAGCATCCAGTGCTGGACATTATATCAAGACGGCTACGGCCTTTGATAACCAGTTGTGAACTCACTGGTTGCAGACCCACCATAATGATGATTGAATCAGCCTAGTGGTTACTTTATTTTTACCGGCTGTCCTTCTTTTACGACGTACAACACTATATATTCTTACCATGAACTGATTAAACAGTTAAAGACATGTAAACGACATTTATTATGTACTGATGTCAGGATAATATGTTATCAGTCAACGAAAACTTTTGGTGAACACTGAGTAGATGTACCATTATAACGTCGAATACCAGTCCGGTTCGTACCGCCGATCGGGAGAACAGTTTTGTTCTCCCGATCGGGGGACCTTTTACTGAAGTATCCCACAATGCATCTATCCAAATTCAAAGTTTGTATAGGAATGACATAAGAATCAGAAACATTTCGAGCGAGGAGAACTCAACTACTGCTAGCGGTTAAAAAAATTCTTCATATAATGGCATATGAATTATCTTTTCACCGTGCGCTTTTAAAATTCACCGTGCGGTTTTTGAGAAATTTAAAGAAAAGTAATGAATTCTTATTATGTGTTACTGTTAGGCAGTCGCACTTTAACAAGGTTTTCTGAAATAATGAGAAATAACTGCATGATAGTAACGAAGTTGTTTTACTCTCGCGAAATTGAACAAGAAAAAAGCAAACTTTGTTACAAAACTTCAATGAAACAACTGATAAGCGTCTATGACTAAAACTTCACAGTAAAAAATGCGGCCTCCATATATCATTGCCAGCTCGGTGCGCATGCTCGAGTCTCCTGATTGGGGGACTTATTGATTCCCCCGATCAATGGTACGAACTGAACTGAATAAGGTATATAAAATTTTGGTCACTTAATACTTTTTCAGGGCATTTACCATAATTTAAAGCTTCAGTAGAAGCTATTCAAGACTCTACTACCAACTACTTAAACACTAGTTAAAATAAACAATCAAACAAATTTAAACACTAAAAGTCTCACTTTATCTGTGGCAAGATAATTTAATCTGTAAACGATTGATGGTGATTGACCATGGAATAAGAAAAAACAGTGTATGTCCGAAACAAATACAGTATTTTCTAATTGTCCCATCCTCAAGTATCTAAGCCATTAATCGTAAAGCAACGACTTTTCATGCAAATCCAGAGAAGAATCAAAACATCTGTAGTGATTGTGATTTGGGACTAAGGGTCACTTCCATCTGGTCAAAGTTTTTCCCTCACGTGAAATGGACGCGCCCGGGAAATTCCAAGATACATCATCCAACACAGTAACAGCTTATGTACAGTGCATTAACGTGCATGTATTCTTTTTGTATAGGTTTCTGGGCACTAGCACTCGCTGACCTAACAATTGCACCCAGCACATTATAATCCGCCCCTTGAACACAACTCCATTGTTATATTTTAACGATTTCTGCACCAAATGTTAAAATTAAACCAGGTACGGAGATAACTAATCAAAATAAGAAACCTGTGATGTTCAACTTTTAAATCATAACTAAATTTCATCCCTTGTGTCAACTACCTGGGACGGTAGCTGATTACGTAATACATGACTAAGACGTTGATTAGATGCCCTTCGACGGTGCTTAAAGGGTCTGTGTAAAATTCATCATGTTCAATTCTACCTACTGTGGTGTAGCGGTTATCATACCTGTCTACAGACCACGAGGCCCCGGGTTTAATCCTGGGGTGGGTAGACACGCCAGTGCACCACAACTGGTTATCAAAGGCCGTGGACATTGACTTGGTTGTCGATGTTATGTCTGTCCGTACGTCGTACCTGTGTTCTCGACCGGGTCGTATTAAGCGTTTCGTGATAGCATTTGTACTATCATAACCGAATACGCAGGCGACGACCCCGTCATTGTAATTGTGTGTTCAACTCTCTCTCTCTGATCATGTTCGTGTTTCAAGGGGCAGATTTTTTAACTGAACCAAATAATGGTTTCTCTTTGTAAAGCATATCGCTGATTAAAAAGTAAGCATTCAAAAGGTACTGTAATATGATATCGTAACACATATGCAAAGTAAGTGCTTTTAAAGCTTAGCCAGTATCAGTGAGTAGATGACAAATTGGCTTTGAATGAGATTAACTCATGAGCTGCAGTAAGGTCGTTATGTAGTATTGTGTTGTGATATGAAAAGTTCAGTTTGACAACTACGAACGATCTTGAACAACGATTGTTCGTAACATTCGGATAGCGTAGTAGATCAACGACAACTAATCTATTGATATGAATCTTGGAGAACTTGGAGTTGAAGCTCAACGCGTGCGTCAAAATACTTAGCAGCCTATTTCAGTTTCTAAAATAATAATAATGTGTTGGGGTGTTAAGCATCACCAGCTGTAACTATGGATTATCTGTTACGAAATTGTATTATATTAGCTTCTGAATGTTTAAATTATGAACCAACGTAAAATGGTTTTGCAAAGACCAACTACTTTTCGGATTGAATGGCTGTGGATTAACGGGCATGGTACACCCGTACCACATACAGCAAGCGCGGTGTCTAAAGACGAACCGATCTAGTGTCATATAGCAATGGGACTGTAAATGGTATATATGATTTAAGGCCTAATAGCATGTGATTTAAATGAGACATAAAGTCTGACATAATCCTTATTTCATATGACAGAATTAAAAATAAAAAAAAATTCTGACCAAGTTTCTTAACTCCCGAAGCAATCTATAACACATTTGTTTTGTACTTATTAAAAACTTTAATATTACTACTTAATAGTACCATGGGGGCTGCCATTTTGATTTCAAAACATGCAGATCATGATGTCATCAGCCCAGCAGGATATTGGAATGCTTTGTGTTTCTTTATAATCTACCTCAAGTTTTCTAGCTTATGAAAAATTGTTTTTCTTTTTTAAGGGTCATGGGCATTTTTGTGTACACATGAAATTATCAAATCATTGTGTCACATCGTATTAGAATAAAAAATGTAATCACATTTATAAAGAAATACATAATAATCCTTATGTCCCTGTTGGAGAAATTATCTTATCATGCACAATATTTTAATACAAAATTGGACAAAATGGCAGCCCAATGTGTCAATTTTAACATGAATAACTTGAGATAGGAATACAATTTTGACTTGCTGTGATTGGCAGTTGGTTAAGATTTGTATCCTCTATCATATGAAATAATGATTATATGAGACTTTATAATTTGTCCTCTTTAAGGCCTAATTATAAAACCTAGTTGCAAAAAATTTTCCCAGCCGCTGTCTTAATCTATTTTACTTAATCATATACCAACTCATATCAATCTGAATTAATCAAGTTGCATATTTGTAGCTTATTTCACCGATGTATTGTACTTTTCGCACGTAATAAAGTCTCTGAAATGAAATCAGACGAAATATAATAAAAATAATTTTGCTTATAATGATGTCGTATGCTATGATTGAAAATATTGGTAAAACTAAACAGAACTTTGGTAAAATTTTTGAAAATTTGGCAATATTTCCCGAAAATTGAGAGAGAGAAAATCCCAAGTCTGCTTTGTCCCTTAAGCTTTGTGCTTTAAGCTTGGTGCCTTAAGCTTTGCGCATTAAGCTTCGTGCATTAAGCTGCGCGCCTTAAGCTTCGTGCATTAAGCTTTGTGCCTTAAGCTTCGCGCCTTAAGCTTTGCGCCTTAAGCTTTGTGCCTTAAGCTTTGTGCCTTAAGCTTCGCGCCTTAAGCTTCGTGCATTAAGCTTTGTGCCTTTTGTGCCTTAAGATTTTTGTTGATAATTACTTTCTTTATACCAAATGAACATTTTAAAATCGTTTACTTACGTTTTGTAAAATGGATGATTTGTTTCCATTGGCTGAGCATGGAATGACTTTTCTCGACACATTGCACCATAAACATATACTTCCCGCCAGGTTTCAAATTTTCAAAAAGATAATGTAAACCACTTGTAAAGTTTTCTTTACAATCATCTGACGATAAAACCTCACAGAAAAGTGTGTTATAACCACACTCGTCGCTGTTATTTTCGTCTCCGTTCCATTCATACAACAACGTATACTCAGTTCTGTTTACTACCCGCAACAATCTCGGTGGTCTAGGTGACTCTGTAACACAACAATACAAATTGGTAAAGGAATACGATAATTCCAAATTGTTTACTTATACACCTAATAAGTTATCATAAAGTTAAATATATTAAATAGTTGATAGTTATTTCGAATTTAACTTGAAACAAACTTGTTATATTGCTGGTATATACAGCATGTTGTGTCAATGATTTTACCCAACTGCTGAGTCAGTTCAAAATGACTACTTAGCATAGCGAAGCATAGCATAACAAGGTTTATCGTCCCGAAAGCATCCAGTGCTGGACATCATGTCAAGAGGGCCACGGCCTTTGATATTAAGTTGTGAACTCACTGGTTGCAGATCCCCCGGAATTCGAACCCGGGACGTGCGGGTGAGAGGACAAAGCTCTAACCACTACACCACTAAGTTCTGTAAAATGACACTTGCTGTGCTATTTTGCCAAATATGCCAAGTTATGTAAATTTAACACATATCTGCATATGTCTGTATGTTGTTGGTGGATAAGCCACATCCTGTACTGTGTCAAATTTTACTTTAATTTTGTTGTTAGAGTGCAATAACAGTGCATGGTGTTTCGTGGTCTAGGAGTAATCTATCTCCAATATAATTCGAAGTGACTTACGTATCAAAGAAATGAAGCTGGCCCCCACCAACATGTGATTATCTGCGTCAGTCACGTGACACTCGAAGTGCGTATGTTTACCCATCTTGTTGATGATAAGTGTCCCGTCGCGAGTTATATTGTATCCCCGCTCCAATCCATGCCCTGACCGTTCACCCAAAGAGCTGATGGACACTAATACGGCCTTATGACCGGATACTCTCCACGAGGTACTGGCATTAATGCCGTAGATGGGGCATGGCACGTGTACATTTGTTTCGCCGGGCCAGACATCCACGCTTAGTTTTTCATCCATGTAACCTTGTTTTCCTGACATGTCTAATGATCGGTAAGCTGTGCTGAAACCTTTATTGAAGGGAGAATTTTTTTTAATAACCAATGCAAAAGTAAACCTTCCTCCAATCTGCCAATAGGCTTTACGATTTAACAACTTTGGCTTTGGCTAGAAAGTATAGGCGGATTTGCTTACCGAAAGTGGGGAGGAGCAAAATCACAAAATTACCCTATGAAAAGAATATATATATATATATATATATATATATATATATATATATATATATATATATATATATATATATATATATATATATATATATATATATATATATATATATATATATATATATATATATATATATATATATATATATATATATATATATATATATATATATATATATATATATATATATATATATATATATATATATATATATATATATATATATATATACATATATATATATATATATATATATATATATATATATATATATATATATATATATATACATATATATATATATATATATATATATATATATATATATATATATATACATACATATATATATATATATATATATATATATATGTATATATATATATATATATATATATATATATATATATATATATATATACATATATATATATATATATATATATATATATATATATATATATATATATATATACATATATATATATATATATATATAATATATATATATATATGTATATATATATATATATATATTTATATTTATATATGTATATATATACATATATATATATATATATATATATATATATATATATATATATATATATATATGTATATATATATATATATATATATATATATATATATATATATATATATATATATATATATATATATATACATATATATATATATATATATATATATATATATATATATATATATTTATATTTATATATGTATATATATATACATATATATATATATATATATATATATATATATATATATATATATATATATATATATATATGTATATATATATATATATATATATATATATATATATATATATATATATATATATATATATATATATATATATATATATATATATATATATATATATATATATATATATATATATATATATATACATATATATATATATATATATATATATATATATATATATATGTATATATATATATATATATATATATATATATATATATATATATATATATATATATATATGTATATATATATATATATATATATATATATATATATATATATATATATATATATGTATATATATATATATATATATATATATATGTATATATATATATATATATGTATATATATATATATATATATATATATATATATATATATATATATATATATATATATATATATATATATATATATATATATATATATATATATATATATATATATATATATATATATATATATATATATATATATATATATATATATATATATATATATATATATATATATATATATATATATATATATATATATATAAATAGAACATTACAAGATCCGCCATTTAGTCACAACTCCACTCCTATTTTCGTGGCCTGTAGCATTTATGTATAGTAAAAGGCGAGACAATGACCGCTCTTGGTAATGCTTTGAGTTTCACAAGCACTATCCATTTCTCCTATTTTCTTCTGGGATTAAAATGATAAACTAACATTACATAATACCCACTAGACGGTGCTCTACCTGCAAGTGGCATGCAGAGTGTTAGCACGTCCCGTGGACTTCAATAGTAAAGGACGGATCTTGAAATGAAGAGGTGGTTGCCAGTTGCCGCCCTGTAATCCCGCCAATGCCTGAATGCAGAGAGCGTATATCGGGTTGGCATAAGATTATAGGCTTTCAAATAAATGAACTTGAAAATGATGATAGTATAGGCGGCGTGATAAACGCCTGCAGCAATCGTAAGTATATTGCTATTAACGGTGTCATTATAGACTCATTTTAGTAGGCCTATAGTTCTTCCGATATATTAAAATACCCAATACCCCTCAACTCCCCCCTCACCTCCCCTCAAAAAAACAAAACCTTTTGGAAGGTGATTATATGTCACTTCTGTATGATTTAAGCACATACATCTGTAAAATCTGTATACTCAAGCCACTAAGGCCCATAAATCTGGCAGAGCTTTAAATTTACATAACAAGATATTAAAGCACTCAACTGTACCATTGTGATGATATGTAGTATGAACTTGACTTATCTTTTAAGAAAACTACGTATAGACAAGACGCCGCTCACCTTGAAACATATATGTGAAAATTACGAACACGTTAAAAAAATTTAAAACGCTCTCCATCTTGCCGTCTTGTTCTTCTTCCTGTGCAAGAGAAAAATATTAAATGGTAGTAAGAAAAGAATAATGATAAATATAAAGTAATAGGGGCAGTCTCTCGATATTTGAAGGACAATTTCATCTCTGAAAAGAACAATTTTAATAATCCCTCTCCCTTGACGCGCCCACCCCTACCCACCCTTTCTTTTTACCTCTTATGACGGGACTGATGAAATACTTTAACATATGCATGTGTCTGGGAGACTATAGGCCACAGGTAAAAGGGGCGTTCTGCACACCTATTTTCCCAAACCAAACTATAAGTTAAAAATGACTTCTTATCATTTTTATTAGTGTTCATTTATTAGCAGAAGTACATTGACATCAAAATGGAGGAATGGTAGCTAAGTGACTTATTCTGATATCCAAATAATGCGTATAATGCGTATATCCAAATAACATCGATAAAGTCAAAGCGCTTACATATGGAGTTCTAACGGTCGTAAAACGTAGCCTGCGGCAAAAAAACGCGCGAAAAAAAACTCACACGTCTCTAACTTAATCCTCTGCAGATTCACTCAACATCCACATCCCATGGGCCTCATAAAAGTCCCTTTGAAGGATGTGTGTAGCCCCTCTCAGCGCTAGAGCATACTGCAGTGCTAATCTTGTCAAGATAGTGTGCCAGATAGGCCTGGGCCTAACGAAGAAAAAAAACAAAACTTGGACCCATTCTGCCTAGGTCTGTAAATAATTGAATGCTAGATTCTTTCAAAAATTACTACAGTTGTGATGCACTGTAGTAATGTGGCTCAGAAGTTTGTGCAGGCTTAGGCAAAACGAAATTCCTTAATTTATTTTCATTAGCCTACAAAACAATGATTCAATACACAATGGGAAATAGGCGTGGATTAGGCCTACTTTTTTTTTTTTTTTTTTTTTTTGCCAATATTTTGCCTCTCATTTTAAAATTGTTGAAAGAATTTTCATATCATCTTTTATGATGTGTTACTGCACTTTATGGCATAAAAATAATAACTGTAGGTTTAAAATGGTTGAAAGGCATAGTTAGATAGTTTCAGGCTGTAATTTTTGTGTCATGCTCAATTTAATTTATAATGATTGATACATAAAACAAAAATCATTTTATAGTTGAGCTTAGCTTAGTACAGCTGGCGGCCTTGCAACTTTGCTGCCCAGCCGGCAGGAATATGCCAGTTTGAACATACATAATAAGTTCTTTCAACATGAATATGCATCGTTCTTTTATTAAGATTAGTACAATGCTGACCATGCGACTTAAATGCTACTGTAGCCGGGGATACTGCATGGGAGCCATAAGATTGCAAAAACGATTCTTTAATAATTGATAAGATTACATCATTCACCTCTGAAGTTCATGAGTCTGATAATTTTCGAGAGAACCTGCTTAAAAGTTCTCCCAAATTTCCCCACAAGGATGATTTGTTTCAATTTGATTAAGTGGTCTTAATCATCATACAAAAAGGTGGAAAAATAGTGGAGAATTGGAAAAAAAAGTTGTATGAACAAAAAGCACTTTAAGAAAATTTCAGATTCATCATTCAAAGGAAGGCTCTCTTGTGTGAACTTGTGCATTTGAATCCATTGCCATCTTATTGTATTTAAATTGTCAATATCAACTGTTATTACTGTAAGTTAGCAATGCATTTTAATTGCAGAAGCCATTAACAAGTTATCAATTTTCATGTGTACATGTATGTACAGCATTTGTTTAGAAATACTCTATAATTGTTTGTGATCATTTAATCTGTGTAATCATTTTTTACAAAAAGATATTGCAGTACTTATCATTTTAGTAAATTATATGAAAATAGGCTAAGTTTCTGGCCATTACTAATTACTTTTACCACTCTGTGAGCACAGAATTTGTACATACTGTAAAGATGATACATCATTTAGTATTTTGCCTCATTAACTTTTTTTTTATTTCAGATGGAAATGTATCATCTCATTTTGAGGTCTCTTGTCATCTCTGCGGAACAAAAATTAAAGAGCATAACCTGGA
>JAIGNY010003049.1:0-12333 GCA_020152595.1 Chiridota heheva | reverse complement strand
CCTTTTCTCTGATGGTTCTCATTTTTTGATGGCGGAGGATACTTTATTATTCTATGCTACCTAAAGGGTATAGCAGTGTAACTTGTGATATGCATGTCATAGTTTAGCTTTTGAAAAATCTAAGAATCACTGAAAGGTGAAATATTTGTTCAAAATGAAGAGATTTGGGCCAGTATTAACATAAAAAGTACACGGCCAATTGTGATCCAAAGTAGTAGCATGGTACCTTGTAAGGTAAATTTGTGCCGCACAAACTTTAGAGTACAAATATTAAGTGGTACTCTGGTAATGAACCTATTTTCACTGACATTTCTGCTGCAGTGTTTGAATGGGGTGAATGGGATTTTGCATTTATGGGGGCCTTATGGGAACTATTGCATTGTTGCTGTGATGGGAAAAGTCAAAGGTGACTGTTATGAGGTCAAAGTTTCAAGGCTGATATACAGAATGACCCACAACCATATGAAGGATAGTTCATTGCTAAGAGACAAGTGGTGATGAGAACAGCAACTACGTGGATTGCATTCTTGTTTTATATTAATATTAACGTTAACATGATCACTGATCTTCAAACATATCAAAAGATTTGCTTTACTTTAGAGGGTGGCATGCATTGTTGTGATGGGAAAAGTTAAAAGTGAACTGTTATGAGATCAAAGTTAGAGTTGTGGATGGGGCATACAGGTAGCACGGGACTTATTATTTTCCCCATTAAAGCCTATGATGAAAGAGTCAAGTTCGGGGTCCTTTTTGTACGGAAATGTTATAGATTTGGGATCTTTTGTGATGTTTTCCAAAAAGTACCATCTAATGTCTCTCGGATGAGGGTACTTTTAATAGAGGGTCACCATATGTTTTAACCTTTTTTTTAGGCTGATGTGAAGAGGTGCTATACACCCTCACCAAATCACTAAAATTTTGGTGTGGGTCTATGGTAAAATAGTTCCCCATGAAACTTTTACTGAAACAAATCTCAAGAAGTTTGGATATGCATTGTCAAGTCCTATCCTTTTTTTACCATTCCTAAAATTTTTAACTCCTCAGCTTCCTGTCCCATAAAATGGAACCTCTCGAAAATATTTTTATTAACCTTTTCTCTGATGGTTCTCATTTTTTGATGGCGGAGTGATACTTTATTAGTTCTATGCTACCTAAAGGGTATAGCAGTGTAACTTGTGATATGCATGTCATAGTTTAGCTTTTGAAAAATCTAAGAATCACTGAAAGGTGAAATATTTGTTCAAAATGAAGAGATTTGGGCCAGTATTAACATAAAAAGTACACGGCCAATTGTGATCCAAAGTAGTAGCATGGTACCTTGTAAGGTAAATTTGTGCCGCACAAACTTTAGAGTACAAATATTAAGTGGTACTCTGGTAATGAACCTATTTTCACTGACATTTCTGCTGCAGTGTTTGAATGGGGTGAATGGGATTTTGCATTTATGGGGGCCTTATGGGAACTATTGCATTGTTGCTGTGATGGGAAAAGTCAAAGGTGACTGTTATGAGGTCAAAGTTTCAAGGCTGATATACAGAATGACCCACAATCACATGAAGGATAGTTCATTGCTAAGAGACAAGTGGTAATAAGACCAGCAACTACGTGGATTGCATTCTTGTTTTATATTAATATTAACGTTAACATGATCACTGATCTTCAAACATATCAAAAGATTTGCTTTACTTTAGAGGGTGGCATGCATTGTTGTGATGGGAAAAGTTAAAAGTGAACTGTTATGAGATCAAAGTTAGAGTTGTGGATGGGGCATACAGGTAGCACGGGACTAATTATTTTCCCCATTAAAGCCTATGATGAAAGAGTCAAGTTCGGGGTCCTTTTTGTACGGAAATGTTATAGATTTGGGATCTTTTGTGATGTTTTCCAAAAAGTACCATCTAATGTCTCTCGGATGAGGGTACTTTTAATAGAGGGTCACCATATGTTTTAACCTTTTTTTTAGGCTGATGTGAAGAGGTGCTATACACCCTCACCAAATCACTAAAAGTTTGGTGTGGGTCTATGGTAAAATAGTTCCCCATGAAACTTTTACTGAAACAAATCTCAAGAAGTTTGGATATGCATTGTCAAGTCCTATCCTTTTTTTACCATTCCTAAAATTTTTAACTCCTCAGCTTCCTGTCCCATAAAATGGAACCTCTCGAAAATATTTTTATTAACCTTTTCTCTGATGGTTCTCATTTTTTGATGGCGGAGTGATACTTTATTAGTTCTATGCTACCTAAAGGGTATAGCAGTGTAACTTGTGATATGCATGTCATAGTTTAGCTTTTGAAAAATCTAAGAATCACTGAAAGGTGAAATATTTGTTCAAAATGAAGAGATTTGGGCCAGTATTAACATAAAAAGTACACGGCCAATTGTGATCCAAAGTAGTAGCATGGTACCTTGTAAGGTAAATTTGTGCCACACAAACTTTGAGTACAAATATTAAGTGGTACTCTGGTAATGAACCTATTTTCACTGACATTTCTGCTGCAGTGTTTGAATGGGGTGAATGGGATTTTGCATTTATGGGGGCCTTATGGGAACTATTGCATTGTTGCTGTGATGGGAAAAGTCAAAGGTGACTGTTATGAGGTCAAAGTTTCAAGGCTGATATACAGAATGACCCACAACCATATGAAGGATAGTTCATTGCTAAGAGACAAGTGGTGATGAGAACAGCAACTACGTGGATTGCATTCTTGTTTTATATTAATATTAACGTTAACATGATCACTGATCTTCAAACATATCAAAAGATTTGCTTTACTTTAGAGTGTGGCATGCATTGTTGTGATGGGAAAAGTTAAAAGTGAACTGCTATGAGATCAAAGTTAGAGTTGTGGATGGGGCATACAGGTAGCACAGGACTTATTATTTTCCCATTAAAGCCTATGATGAAAGAGTAAAGTTCAGGGTCCTTTTTGTACGGAAATGTTATAGATTTGGGATCTTTTGTGATGTTTTCAAAAGTACCATCTAATGTCTCTCGGATGAGGGTACTTTTAATAGAGGGTCACCATATGTTTTAACCTTTTTTTTAGGCTGATGTGAAGAGGTGCTATACACCCTCACCAAATCACTAAAATTTTGGTGTGGGTCTATGGTAAAATAGTTCCCGATGAAACTTTTACTGAAACAAATCTCAAGAAGTTTGGATATGCATTGTCAAGTCCTATCCTTTTTTTACCATTCCTAAATTTTTTAACTCCTCAGCTTCCTGTCCCATAAAATGGAACCTCTCGAAAATATTTTTATTAACCTTTTCTCTGATGGTTCTCATTTTTTGATGGCGGAGTGATACTTTATTAGTTCTATGCTACCTAAAGGGTATAGCAGTGTAACTTGTGCTATGCATGTCATAGTTTAGCTTTTGAAAATCTAAGAATCACTGAAAGGTGAAATATTTGTTCAAAATGAAGAGATTTGGGCCAGTATTAACATAAAAAGTACACGGCCAATTGTGATCCAAAGTAGTAGCATGGTACCTTGTAAGGTAAATTTGTGCCGCACAAACTTTAGAGTACAAATATTAAGTGGTACTCTGTAATGAACCTATTTTCACTGACATTTCTGCTGCAGTGTTTGAATGGGGTGAATGGGATTTTGCATTTATGGGGGCCTTATGGGAACTATTGCCTTGTTGCTGTGATGGGAAAAGTCAAAGGTGACTGTTATGAGGTCAAAGTTTCAAGGCTGATATACAGAATGACCCACAATCACATGAAGGATAGTTCATTGCTAAGAGACAAGTGGTAATAAGACCAGCAACTACGTGGATTGCATTCTTGTTTTATATTAATATTAACGTTAACATGATCACTGATCTTCAAACATATCAAAAGATTTGCTTTACTTTAGAGGGTGGCATGTTCTAATTTATGAAAAACACTAAAGATACATAAACTTGTAATAATAATAATAATAATAATAATAATAATAATAATAATAATAATAATAATAATAATAATAATAATAATAATAATAATAATAATAATAATAATAATGATAATAATAATGATAATGATAATAATAATAATAGCTATCGAAAAGAACTGAGGCGTATGTTTCCTTTCCCAGTGCTTTACCGGTGATACCAAATAGCAATACCTAAAATAGATAGTTCCATATGATCGGACGTACCGTGGTTTACATTTTATAAAAAGATGATTGGCTAAGGTTTAGTCTCCCCATAAAAAAACCCAAACTAGCACCACCACAGAAGAACATAGTGAAGAACTTATTTCATTCATCTTGAAAACCCCATTTGAGTAAGGCTAAAACACCATATCAATCAGTGAGAACTCTTTGGTCAACTTTAAACGGTGAGCACCTGTCACATGACGATTAGCTTAACATATAGGAAATATAAAACACGTGATACATGCTGAAAATTACAGGAAGTCAAAGCATCCAGATACAAAATTCAAAAACTTGAATTATATCTTTTTAACTCACGCGAAGAAATGCCAAGAATTTTTAACCTAAATTCATATTGAAGATTCCTTAACTCTGTAATAAATAGGGTCTTCGTTAAACTTGCTCCAAAAATGAAATTATCCTTCTCATAAAAGTCTCCAAGTCTATACCACATATACTCAAGGTGAGCGCTGACTAGCTGTTTATATTTTTTAAGAACAATCTTTCTCAAGTTCTAATCAAACTATAGGCCTTTTCAAACCGAGTTTAGCCGAACGTGATTTCTTCAGTACTTCGACTAATCAAATGCTTTTCCTTTGTTTCTCAACCAATTAGGTGCAGGTTTGAGGAAAAAAATGTGAGCAGCAATAGCAGTATTTCCTTCATGTATAACGCATGTATGACACGTGCGCTTAAAGACATTTTTTCATACGCTTGGTCCCATACCGTGCGTGAATTGTGCAGACGGCCAGGATTCCTCCAGTATTTTAATGGTCAATAAGATTCCTCCAGTATACGATTGGTCCATTATGGACACGTGAATCTCGATCATGTGACATTATTTCAATTAGTTATCCGGAAATTGCCGATTATGATTTGAAAAGGTCTACAGATCTTTTCAAACCGAGTTTAGCTGAACGTGAAACGTCAGAGTAGGCTTAGAAAAAAGGTTCTAGAGACGAGAAGGCTCCAAATACGTGGCAAGTTGGAACCTTTTTGTCTTAATTTAACCAATCAAATGCTGGACGAATTTTCCTTTTACTAACCAACCAATCAGCTGCAGGGAAAATTGTAAACAACAACAATACGGGCGCGGATTGTCTCATAAGCTTGTACGCACGTACGTACAATCCAATAAGTCAGTATGCACACACAATATACACGTACACACGTAACGTAAACCTTATGTAAAATGTATGAGTTTTTTGTTGTATGCACACATTAAATATCTAAGTTTGCGTCAAACTTCCAACTGCTCTTCCTGGATAATTGTTTTTTCATGGGAATGTTTTCCATTTTCCACGAGGATAGGAATTCCTCCCTTCAAGTTCAGACTGTCGCAATTAAGGAATCTGCGATAACCAGATAAGATTTGAAGTTAAAATTTTGCCTCACTTACGAAGTTACGTTTATAACACAGTAGTCAGTACGTTAAATGCATGCAGTTGCAAGCCTAGTGTGCTCGTAAAATGCAGTTTTTGTGAACGGAACACCGTGACTAGATGTTTGTTGGGGTTCACATTCCCACAGCATTTATGCACAATTTAGACACAACAATAAGACGTAAAATGGCAACTAGATCGTTCAAATTTGGTGTTCAGTGCAGTGGGGCATAATGGTATGAAATTGTGCCGTTGACAGCACAAAATGTGAAAGCAGTGTCGAGAAATTTCTGCAGCAAATCCCTTGTAATCTGTGAATAAGACGACAAATTTTGCATGTCGGAAAACTTGTGTGAGTGGAGTTGGATACAGTTTCTAAGAAGTTTTTTATTTGGTATGAAATTTCCTAACCAAATTAAGCTGCAATTCATGCCTCTGAATAATTTAGTGAAGTGCCTATTTCTGTATGCATATACTGTTGATTAGTGTGTGAAATTGTGTTTTTAATGAGCTTAACCCCATACGCTAGTAAATTGTGCAAACGATCAGTGTTCCTCCAGAATTTGATTGGCCTATTATGGTCACGTGAATTTTGGCCATGTGACATAATGTAAATTAGATTTCCGGAAATTACCGATTCCGATATGAAAAGGTCTATACCGTCCTATTTTCTCTTGCAGCTGCTAGAGTACTCTGTTTAAAAAGCTTCAGATTACTAGTAATGATAGCAAGCTAGATCTATTTCTTCATCAAGACAACCCAAACTTGCAAAATTCATGCAGTAAACAAAACCAAAATTACTCAGACTCGTGAATAACTGTGCGTGAGTCAACATTGAAAAACACCGCCACGTGTAGAACCTTATCACTCTGAAACAGTGACAATTTCATAGCTTGATTAACATCCCCAGCTATTCTTAGTCATCAGCAAATTTACAATTGAGTTCTGGAGCCAAGTGAAACATCAATATCACAGGCATGTGTGTTGGCTAAAAATACTGTGTACTAACTAGTATAAGACCTGTAAAATGTTCTTTTTATTTCTTGACTTTCCCTATGGTTGACCCAGTCACTCAAAGGCGGCGGAACCGGAGAACAGGGGAAATGTGCCCCCCCTCTCACACACACACTTTTCTCAAAAGTGCCCTTTTTCAGAGAGAAAGTGCCCTTTTTCTGAGGGAATAGTGCCCATTTTCAGAAGGAAAAGTTCCTTTTCAAAGAGGACAAGCGCCTTTTTAGAGCAAGAAGGTGCCCTTTCAAACATTGAAGAAGAAAAAATTCTCCAAAGACTATCTGATCTTTTCAGTACAGAAAGTAACACAAATATCGACCTAAAAAAAATAAAATGTGAAATTTCACGCACTTCGCGCGCCTATGCTATGCTGAATTTTCCATAATGACAAAATTGGGGTCAACAAACTTACATAAAATCCGTCATCAACTTTAACGCAAATGGATCCAGTCAAGGCTGCGGGTCGACCGGCAGGAGTTTTGTATGCAACGTCTTGTTGTCACTAAGTTAATGATCAGGCCAAAACAGCTTATCATTCTGCTCAGGTTGGTGATTTTTCAGGTGACTAGAAGCTTTTCAAACTTGTCAACACACTTCTACACAAGACCAAAGTGCAAGTTCTTCCATTTTCCGATTCAGCAAGGCTCTCGTTGATAGATTTTCCAGTTTCTTTGTTGATAAAATTGGAAAAATTCGCGATACCTTTGCTCATGTTGGCACCCATAATATGATTGATTGTGACAACTATTTCTGCGTTTGAACCTACGACGAAAGATGAAATCCGAGACTAATCATGAAATCGACATCCAAATCTTGTGAACTGGACCGTGTACCTACATTCTTGATCAATATATTGAAATTTTCGTACCATATTACACTATCATTGCTAACAAATCTCTTCAATATGGACAATTTCCTGATAGTCTGAAGATTGCCCATGTTCGCCCATTGTTGAAGAAAGTTGGCCTCGATTGCGAGATTTTAAAAAACTACAGACCTGTGGCAAACTTAAAATTTCTTGGAAAAACAATTGAACGTGCGGTATCAAAAAGACGATCAAATCATATTTAAGCAAATAATTTACCAGATCCATTCCAATCTGCCTATAGGCCTAGAGCACATCATGACGCCGAAACTGCGCTACTTCGGGTCAATAATGACATTTTACGTGCAATGGATGATGGAAAGGTTACTGCGCTGATTTTGTTACATCTAAGCGCAACGTCCAATACTGTGGATCATGATGTTTTGCTGGCACAGTTACATCAATATATTGGCATTCATGGCATTGCATTGAAATATTGTCAATCTTACTATCTCACAGACCTCAACATGTGTGTGGGATATGCAATATCGGAACCTCTCTTCTTGAATTTCTCAGTTCCGCAAGGATCTGTACTTGGTCCACAGTAACCCACAGTAACCGCAACATTGTTTTGAAATATGGTATATCCTATCATGTATACGCTGACGACACACAACTGTATCTGGCTTTCAAACCTTCACAACAACAAAATGACCTTAGCATCAAATGTTTAGAGGATTGCATCGCCGATATACGTTTTTGGATGACGCAGAACTTTCTGAAACTTAACGATAACAAAACCGAGTTTTTATTATTTGAATCTCACCAACAACTTAAAGTTTTCATCACCCAATATCATCATTGGTGAAACTCAAGTTGAGTCTTCTTTAGCTCGCAATCTCGAGCTTGTTTTTGACTGCTTCATGACCATGGATAGTCACATTTCTCATGACACGCACTGCATCTTTACATCTTCAAAACATTGGAAAATTGCGCAAATATCTCAATTCAACGGCGACAGAACAGATAGTACATTCGTTTGTTATATGTCTATTTTTTGCCTGGCAGATGAATTTCTAATCTGATTCATAACATTTACGGTCAGTGAATGGCAAACACTTTTATTGATATCTTTATTTCATCTACCTCACTATAGAGACTGGGATTATGTTGCAGGGTAGTTCAAGTGAGAAAATGATAAGCCAACTATGTCAGAAATGAGGACTGATATTTGATTAGCAATCAATATAAATATGGCATTGATTTATGGCTGACTGATGCTTCATTTATCGCCAGTCTTGATTGGTCCATTCGATTACGTTATAAAGGCTGTCTACTGATTGGTGGATGATTGACTAAGTGCAATGATTGATATATATACACACAAGTCTTAATTTTCATTCTCTTCTATTAAGCCATTTCAAATGGTTTATGTCTGATCACATCTCCAGTTGATTTAAGAAACCTAAAATCATGAATAAATACAGGCATGTAAAACTTTTATTATGACATCATATCCTGTAAATGCATTCCACATTTAGGACATCCTTAAAATCCTTGTTTGTGGAAAAATGACATGCAAAATATATCAGGTCAGTGGAAGGTAACAAAACCTCTATCGGCAGAAAAGATTTTATTAACAGCTACATGAACACATGTAGCAATTTCTGTATTGGTTGAAAGAATATTATAATCTGAGCAGATCAGATTTTGAATATAAAAAATATTTAAAAATTTAGCTTTTGAGTTATGACTAACCAAAGTTTGATCAGTATTTCATCTATGCAAAATCTGTGATGCATGTATGATTTGATCAAACAGCTCAAAATCTGTGATGCATGTATGATTTGGACAAATAGCTCAAAATCTGTGATGCATGTATGATTTGGACAAATAGCTCAAAATCTGTGATGCATGTATGATTTGGACAAATAGCTCAAAATCTGTGATGCATGTATGATTTGGACAAACAGCTCAAAATCTGTGATGCATGTATGATTTGGACAAATAGCTAAAAATCTGTGATGCATGTATGATTTGGACAAACAGCTCAAATCTGTGATGCATGTATGATTTGGACAAATAGCTCAAAATCTGTGATGTATGATTTGGACAAATAGCTCAAAATCTGTGATGCATGTATGATTTGGACAAATAGCTCAAAATCTGTGATGCATGTATGATTTGGACAAATAGCTCAAAATCTGTGATGCATGTATGATTTGGACAAATAGCTCAAAATCTGTGATGCATGTATGATTTGGACAAACAGCTCAAAATCTGTGATGCATGTATGATTTGGACAAACAGCTCAAAATCTGTGATGCATGTATGCTTTGGACAAATAGCTCAAAATCTGTGATGCATGTATGATTTGGACAAATAGCTCAAAATCTGTGATGCATGTATGATTTGGACAAACAGCTCAAAATCTGTGATGCATGTATGATTTGGACAAATAGCTCAAAATCTTGGATGCATGTATGATTTGGACAAACAGCTCAAATCTGTGATGCATGTATGATTTGGACAAATAGCTCAAAATCTGTGATGTATGTATGATTTGGACAAATAGCTCAAAATCTGTGATGCATGTATGATTTGGACAAATAGCTCAAAATCTGTGATGCATGTATGATTTGGACAAATAGCTCAAAATCTGTGATGCATGTATGATTTGGACAAATAGCTCAAAATCTGTGATGCATGTATGATTTGGACAAACAGCTCAAAATCTGTGATGCATGTATGATTTGGACAAATAGCTCAAAATCTGTGATGCATGTATGATTTGGACAAACAGCTCAAAATCTGTGATGCATGTATGCTTTGGACAAATAGCTCAAAATCTGTGATGCATGTATAATTTGGACAAACAGCTCAAAATCTGTGATGCATGTATGATTTGGACAAATATCTCAAAATCTGTGATGCATGTATGATTTGGACAAATAGCTCAAAATCTGTGATGCATGTATGATTTGGACAAACAGCGCAAAATCTGAGATGCATGTATGATTTGGACAAATAGCTCAAAATCTGTGATGCATGTATGATTTTCACAAACAGCTCAAAATCTGTGATGCCATGCATGTATGCTTTGGACAAACAGCTCAAAATCTGTGATGCATGTATGCTTTGGACAAACAGCTCAAAATCTGTGATGCATGTATGCTTTGGACAAACAGCTCAAAATCTGTGATGCATGTATGATTTGGACAAACAGCTCAAAATCTGTGATGCATGTATGATTTGGACAAATAGCTCAAAATCTGTAATGCATGTATGATTTGGACAAATAACTCAAAATCTGTGATGCATGTATGATTTGGACAAATAGCTTAAAATCTGTGATGCATGTATGATTTGGACAAATAGCTCAAAATCTGTGATGCATGTATGATTTGGACAAATAGCTCAAAATCTGTGATGCATGTATGATTTGGACAAACAGCTCAAAATCTGTGATGCATGTATGATTTGGACAAATAGCTCAAAATCTGTGATGCATGTATGATTTGGACAAATAGCTCAAAATCTGTGATGCATGTATGATTTGGACAAATCGCTCAAAATCTGTGATGCATGTATGATTTGAACAAACAGCTCAAAATCTGTGATGCATGTATGCTTTGGACAAATAGCTCAAAATCTGTGATGCATGTATGATTTGGACAAACAGCTCAAAATCTGTGATGCATGTATGCTTTGGACAAACAGCTCAAAATCTGTGATGCATGTATGATTTGGACAAACAGCTCAAAATCTGTGATGCATGTATGATTTGGACAAATAGCTCAAAATCTGTAATGCATGTATGATTTGGACAAATAACTCAAAATCTGTGATGCATGTATGATTTGAACAAACAGCTCAAAATCTGTGATGCATGTATGATTTGGACAAATAGCTCAAAATCTGTGATGCATGTATGATTTGGACAAATAGCTCAAAATCTGTGATGCATGTATGATTTGGACAAACAGCTCAAAATCTGTGATGCATGTATGATTTGGACAAATAGCTCAAAATCTGTGATGCATGTATGATTTGGACAAACAGCTCAAAATCTGTGATGCATGTATGATTTGGACAAATAGCTCAAAATCTTGGATGCATGTATGATTTGGACAAACAGCTCAAAATCTTGGATGCATGTATGATTTGGACAAATAGCTCAAAATCTGTGATGCCTGTATGATTTTGACAAATAGCTCAAAATCTTGGATGCATGTATGATTTGGACAAACAGCTCAAAATCTGTGATGCATTTATGATTTGGACAAATAGCTCAAAATCTTGGATGCATGTATGATTTGGACAAATAGCTCAAAATCTGTGATGCCTGTATGATTTGGACAAACAGCTCAAAATCTTGATGTAATTCTTTAGATTTATTTCCTAAATGACTTAAATCGTGAGAAAGTCTTTTTCTGCTAGAATTTGATTGAGGCACGCGGGGGTAAAGACTTTTGTTCAGAATTTGCTGCACCAATAGTAAAATGGTCAGTTTCACCTATCTTTATGAGTGTTGTTGCTTCTATAATAAGGGTTGATTTTATATGAAGAGTTATTATTCCATTCAGGAGACATTTTCAAGTTCTATCTGATTTGCATACAACTGACTAGATGAGACATCACATCCTCACATTCTACAAAATATTTGCCTTTTGTCTGATATTTTGTGGCTTACACCACTGCATTTGCCAGGAATAATAAGCCAGTTGAGGGAACTAACTGATCTACCAAATGAAGACATTTGGAGAAACAAATCATTCCAATTTGTGAAAATTAGTAAAATTATTGTATATATCGAAGAAAAGTGAATGTGATACCACTCTCTCACAGCAGACTTTCTACACCAGTCATCTAAGAAAAAAGTGATATCCTTGAAGTGTGATATTTACTCAACAGAAAAATATATGAAAAACAGTTTCTACTGTTGTTTTGTCATTTATATTCTCCTTTATACTAGATCGATATGTCTGA
>JAIGNY010003053.1:275000-387577 GCA_020152595.1 Chiridota heheva | reverse complement strand
ACAGTCAAGCACATGCTCATTGTCTGCCCACTCATCACCCCCGAGCTTGGGTGGATCAAAACTCCCCTAAAAAAATCATCTCCTTCCTATGCCATACATGTACGTACCACTATAACTATATATTATTGATATTATCTTAACCTTCTCCAAGCTTATACGTACCCACTGCACTCTACCTTTTCATTCTCTTTTCATCTCTGGCATAATCTAATCTTGCGGGCACAATTTCACCATTGTTGTCATGGTGTTGTTAAACCCCTTCAAACAAACAAACATTAGTTCATTGGTAAGACATGTCATCCTTGTATAATAGAGGGAAAAACAAAGAGAACTACAATCTTAGCTCTCTGTAGAGTGCCTACCTCTGCCTTCGTTGCAATTCTGGAATCATTTTTGAATTCATTCGATCCCCATACCCAATACAATTATCTCAGAAATCCTAGACCCACCAAGATTTGATCTGTAATGGTCATTTGCATTCAGAACACATCAGGATTATCTTCTGACTGATTTCTCTGCATAGTCGCAACCGCAGGAAAGACGTTGATGTCACCTGCATCCTCCTCGGCCACTACTCTCTTACTCACTTCCATCTCTTATCCGGCTCCCCTGCCCCTCTTCTCCCCACTTGCAATATCGATCTCTCCACCAAGCATATTTTCTTAACCTGTCCCCTATACCAGAACTCCACATCTCTTCTCTCCTCACTGTCCTCAATCTCAGACAATCTCGAAAACAATTCTTCCTCAAACATCATCAACTTCCTCCTCAACAACAACCTCTTCCGCCACATATAATCTCCTCCCCTCCTTCCTTTCTACACCTAACCTTACACACCCCTTTCTTTTCACCTAAATTCTCCTCCCACATTCAGCCTCTCCCCTTTATCTCACTTACAAACCTTCCATCTCCTCACTATCCTAACTCTTATACCATTATTTATTAACACCCTCTTGGCACATTTTACTCTGACTGTTGCGGTGCCGTTAAACACAACAAACCAAACCAAACCAAACTGATTTCTTCCAAGGCCATATCATTGTTTACAATTGTATTCAGGCTAAGCATTCATAGTTTTGAGTTCCTTTTGAGTCAAGATTCACATTCCAACATTTTCCATTCATGGCAAAACCCAATTGTTTTTATTCTGTTTGATACCAAAGACCACTTGATTTAATTTTGTTTGAGTCCAGAAAATTGATTGTTTGGATATCCTTTCAAAGCATGAATTCATTGTTCACCGCATTCCATTAAACAGTTTCAACTAAGTCTTAACAGACCTCATCCTAATCATCCGCACCCCTTCATTTTCTGTGTTCATTGGCGGAGGTGATTAAGAAAAACTAATTTCTTTTAAGTGTCCTCTTCAGGAGAGAAAGAATTGTAAAAGTTTTACAGAATTGTATGAAAATTGTTGGTGTTGATGGTGTAATGTAAAAGAGTGACTTAATATTTTCTTTTATTTAACATTGTTTCAAAACCTTCTCAGTGTGGCCACCAGGTGGCCCTTAAATGACTCCCTTTACCCTACTGTACAGGTCTGTCCCATTCCTCTTATACCCCCTATTCTCCCCTTGTTTTCCTCACTTGCTATATATAGCTCCATAGCACTTCCACAAGACTCACACATCTCTTTGCACTCAGTCCAAGCACCAAATTAACTATTCATGATTTTACCTCTTTTGGCACATATGATTCTAACTGTTAAAGTGCTTTTAAACACAAACATTGTTACGGCAACCGTCTATCTATGTCAGACGATGGAAAACAGCTACAAAACAAGTTACTTGATATGTAAAAAAACAACTATCTTAACTTGGAAAGGTGCTTAAAACTTTGTGCACTTCTTTGTGTGACTGATGAGGCCAATTCGGGACAAACGCAGCCACTGACAGCTATTGCAGACAAAACTGAGTGGGGGTTATCAGTTGCGTTCTGTTTCTGCTTTTGGCACTAACGTTGCTCCCCCTCCTTAGTTTTTCAAACAATCTCTCATCGTGGTACGCCATTCCATGGTGTAGCAGCTGTCGCCAGCCTGCTCAATCTTTTGCAGATGATTCCCAGTTTCCATGTTGGATGTTGAAGTTGCCATGTAGTGCTTGCATGCATCTATAAACCTGAGTTTAGGACGACCAATTGGCCTTTTTCCTCTTTCTAGTTCTCCAAACAGGATCTCCTTTGGAATTCAGCCATCGTCCATCCTGTAGAGATGGCCTAACCTTTCTAGACACCTCTGTTTCAGGATGACAAAAACACTGGGCGCATGTCTGCACAGGACAGAACTTCTGCATTTGTGATTTTGTCCTCTCAGGTGATCCCCAAAATACGACGTAAGCAACGAAGGTGAAACGTGTGTAACCTTCATTCCTGGGTGGTGCAGAGTGTCCATGCCTCATTACCATAGAGCAGAATACTCAGAACACAGGCCCTGTAAATTTTCATCTTGGTACGCAGTGTAAGCTGTCTGTTGCTCCAGGCACGGACAGTGAGTCTACCAATGTCAGTGGCTGCTTTTCCAATTCTTGTATTAATATCAATGTTCAAAGAGAGCGAGTTGGTAACAGTTAAACCTACATGTAGGTATGTGAATTTGTCAGCCACTTTGAGAGGAACACTATTTATGCAGCGGTCAAACAGCATTTTCACAGACTCAAGGCACGTTCAAGATTCAGCGCCGTTACGATGTCGAATCTTCAGGTCAAAAAATTAAAGTTTGGGTGAATCTAAACCTAAATATTTTTGGGTGGTTTGAATCTTGAACTAAATTTATTTCAAGTGAAGTGGATCTTTGCCTAAAAACTATTGCAGACGGGTGAATAATCGTCAAAATTCTTAAATCTAAACAACAGAAATGCGTTGAATTCAAATCATTAACGTTGAATCAGCGTCAAACTATAAAATAGTAAGTGCTTAAGCTATTTCCAACTGATTTCATTCTATGGGGGAATAACAAAATGGAAAATTATGATACTATACTGACTAATTAAAACTGTAAAAACTAACCAGAAATCTTTTTTTTTCTATGGTGAATCTTCACTTAAAATAATTGACTGAGGTGAATCTGGACCCAATTTTTTTGCCATGGTGAATCTTAAGCCACTTTTTTTTTTTTGGCCAAGGTGAATCTTTGGCTATAAAATATTGTGGGTATGTGAATCTTGACCTGAAAAAAATTTCTGAAAAAGGTGAACGATTGAGGGGGTATGTGGAGATGCCGTTTGATCCCTTAATTAATCTAATGCTTGGTGGCTGAGAAGTGCCTTGTGCCATGAGGACAGTCTTTTTAACACTGATAGTGAGTCCAAAATCTGGGCGCGCAGTAGACAATCTATCCATCATTGATTGGAGGCGTTTTTCTTTGTGGGCAACCAAGGCTGCATCATCCGCAAAGAGTAATTTCTTGATGAAGACACGTCTTATTTTGATTTTAGATCTGAGTCTTCTTACGTTGAACAGCTTTTCTGAAGAGCGAGTATGGATATGTAATTCCTCCATATCTTCGGTGAAAGTAGAAGATAGTAGCACCAAGAAATATATTTTAAACAGAGTTGGTACAAGTACGCATCCTTGTTTTACTCCGGTGTTGATGTCAAAGCTGTCAGATAAAGAACCTTCAGACTTGATATTTCCATCCATTTGGTCATGGAAGCTGATGATGAGCTTTAAGAGTTTAGGGGGACAATCAATCCTCTCTACAACCATAAAGAGGCCAGTTCTGCTGACAGTCAAATGCTTTTGTTAGGTCAACAAATGAGTTAAAGAGTGGCTGACACTGCTCCCGACATTTCTCCTGTAATTGACGAAGTGAAAAAATCATATCAGTTGTTGATCTGTGTGGCCTTAAACTGCTCAGTGTTTCTGAGTAAACTCATCTGCTAGGCCTGTAGCCTTGCTGAGATTGCTTTGGCACAGGCTTTGCCTGTAATGCTGAGCAGCGAGATGGCACGATAATTATTACAATCGCCACGATCACCTTTGTTCTTGTAGATGTTAATTAAGATGGCATTATGCATTTCTTGAGGTAAACATCCATCTCTCCAACAGGAAATCAAAAGATTGTACAGATGGGGTAGCAGATTTGGCTAGGCACACTTGAGAAGTTTTGCTGGTATGCTATCACTGCCAGGAGGTTTACAGTTTGAAAGGGAACTGATAGCATCCCTTAGTTCTTCAAGTGATGAAACAGCTTCTAATTATAAACACAAACAAACAATCAAAAAAACACAATGTAGCACTTTTAATACATTTGCTTTGAAAATCTGTAAAGCTTTCTTACTCATTGAATTTGTTTTACCTTTTTTTTTATTTCATGGTATTTACTGCTTAGTCAGGGAGTGTGACAGGATGTGATTGCATATAAACATACGGAGGGATGCCATGTGGGACATGGATGGGGGCCATGAGGGACATATGATATAATATTTACCATGTTGTATACACCAAGGGCTATATCAGGCATAATTATTTGACTCCACCTTTTTTTCTTATTTAACAACTCATTTGCATATAAGTTATATGAACTGATACTTTCATACATAGTATGCTCAATCAGGGACTGATAGCTAGGATGAGACTTCTTATGGAGCCTATGGGACGTCATGTGAGACATAGGGTGGGATGCCATGTGGGCGTGGGATGGGGTGCTATGTGGGACATGGGGTGGGATGCCATGTGGTACATGGGGTGGGATGTCATGTGGAACAGGGTAGAATGCCATGTGGGACATAGTGGGATGCCACAAGTAACACAGAGTGTGTCATAGGTTGGGATGCCATTTGTGACATAAGGTAGGATGCCATGTGTGACATAAGGTAGGATGCCATGTGTGACATAGGGTAGGAGGCTATGTGGGACATAGGGTAGGAGGTTATGGGGACATGGGATGTTATGCCATGTGGGACATAAAGTAGGATATCATTGGGAGAGATACCATGTGAAACATATGGTGGGATGCTATGTGGAACATCAGGTGGGAAGCCACTGATGCGGGACACATGGAGGGATGTCATGTGGGACATAGGGAGGGATGTCATGTGGTACATATGGTGGGATTAATATTAATATGGGACATACATGTAGGATGGGATCCATGTGGGTCATTGCGTGGGATGCCATGTGGGACATATGGTGGAATGCCATGTGAGACACTGTAGGGTGGAATGCCATGTGGGACACTATGGTGGTATGCCATGTGGGAGATATGGTGGAATGCCATGTGGAACATGGGATGTGATCCATGTGGGACATAGGGTGGAATGCCATGTGGGTCATAGAATGGGATGCCCTGTGGGACATATGATGGAATGCCATGTGGGACATGGGATGTCATGTGGGACATGGGGTGGGATGCCATGTGGAAGATATGGTGGAATGCCATGTGGGACATGGGATGGGATGTCATGTGGGACATGGGGTGGGATGCCATGTGGGACATGGGGTGGGATGCCATGTGGGACATGGGGTGGGATGCCATGCGGGACATGGGGTGGGATGCCATGGGGTGAGATGCCATGTGGGACTTGATGTGAGATGCCACTTTTATATTTGGCTGGGTCATATAATATGGGTGTCAATTTGCATAGGCATGCGAACTATGACGGTATTTACTGTTCTAGTTTATTTCATGGTATTTACTCATTTCTGTTTGAGTACTTTCCTGACATATCCAATGGTTTCTAGGTCACAAAATCTCGGAAACAAATGCAATAAAAAAAAACTACATAGATATATGATGTCACAGCTAGCCAGCAGCATGTTATGTCACAGCTAGCCAGCAGCATGTGATGTCACAGCTAGCCAGCAGCATGTGATGTCACAGCTAGATTTCAGTAGTTTCTAGACAAATTAGATTTAATCTGGAATATCTCCTTATTAAAATAAGAATTGCGAGTGCCTTTTCACCATTTTGTTTCTTTTAAATTTCTCTTTCATATAAGATGACCTTTTTTCTTCTATTGAGCTATTAACACAACCCAAATTTGAATTATGAATCACATGTAAGCATTATACACTCGATACAAGACAGGTTCTAGTTTGATATTTGAAAGGAATAAGGGGACATCAAGTCTGACATAATTCTTATTTCATTTGATAGAATTAAAAATAACACATTTTTCTGCCCAAGTTTCATACCTTCTGAAGCAATCTAACACAATTTGTATATTTGATAAAAACTTTAATGCTGCTACCAAACAGTACTATGGGAGCAGCCATTTCAATTTCAAAACATGCAGCTCATGATGTCATCAGCCCAGCAGGATGTTGGAATGCTTTGTATTACTTTATAATCTATCTCAAGTTTTTAGCTTATGAATTTAATTCCCTCTTGTAAGGGTCAACAACCTTTTGTGCACATGAAAATATAAGAACATCTTGTTGTGTTATATCATTTTGGATTGAAAACTTCAATAGAATTAATAAAGAAATACAATATAATCCTTATCTCATCATGCACAAGATTGAACAAAATGGCAGCCTCCTTGCGTCATTGAACAAAATGGCAGCCTCCTTGCGTCATTGAACAAAATGGCAGCCTTCTTGCGTCATTGAACAAAATGGCAGCCTCCTTGCGTCATTGAACAAAATGGCAGCCTCCTTGCGTCATTGAACAAAATTGTAGCCTCGCGTCATTGAACAAAATGGCAGCCTCCTTGCATCATTGAACAAAATGGCAGTCTCCTTGCATCATTAAACAAAATGGCAGCCTCCTTGCCTCATTGAACAAAATGGCAGCCTCCTTGCATCATTGAACAAAATGGCAGCCTCGCATTAACTTCAAACATAAGTACTGTACCTTGAGATAGGAATACGATTTTAACTTGCTCTTTTTGGCAGTTGATTGAGAGTTTAATCCTCCATCATATGAGATAAAGATTGTATCGGACTGTATGTCTCCTTTAAGTAAAAAAAAGATTATAACATAAGTGAGAGGAACATGTCAAAATAAAAAAGTTAACTTTTTTATGCAGTTTTTTCTTCAACAATTTTTTTTTTCAGCTTCAAGAAATTATGAAAGAAGTCATGGATGAAATAAACCAGCTGGAGAGAGACCCCACGATGGTGGATCAGAGTGACAACATCAGCCAGAAACAAAATGAAATCATCTCCCTGCTCTCATGGTTATCAGAATACACGTATGCTACCTTCACTTCTATTTCAAGTTCTCATATTTTCTTTCCATAGCTTTCTTTTAATTCCGCCTATTAAGTGGGACTGATTATGATGAAGTTTGCATTGATTAGTATTGTTCCTGAATGTATTTAGGCTGATAGATAAGATTTGTGGAGAGGGGTGTTACTTGGGACTTCAATGATTAATGATCAATTATTTTGATGTCGTCTTGGTGGCAGAGTGGGATACCCTCATTTTCAGGTCAATGCACTCTCCACAAAGTAATGTAAATCTGTCTGCTCAATCGCTCTATGCACAGAAGATAAAAATAATAACAAATATAAGCAACAGCATAGATTTACGAGAAATGTTTAAACATGATCAGAAATCAGAGTTATCATTAGTAAAGGCACTGCTTCAAAATTTGTCCTGCAGCAAATTAACCACATTGTTCCACAAGATTAACTTTGCATCATAACATTGAGGTATAAATAGTTCTATGCTCTTAGTTCATTTCACCTTTTCCCAGCAGCATGAGACAAACAATGGCAGCATTGATTACAGTTACTACTTATATTACAAGGAATGCCATTATATTCAGATGTAGTTGTTATCTTGAAGAAGCCTTGGAGAGGCAAAACTGTATACAGTTTTGTGGTTTGGGAAACAAAGAAATATATAACTTTTACTTCGACCCGCCTTGCTCCATTTGAGGGCAGGTTGAGATGTTCCTGGTTTTAAGCAAAGCCATTTCTAATGTTTAGGAACATTTTAAAGATATGCAGTCGGGTAGCAGCAACATGAGTTACATGCTTTAAAAAATAACGCAAAAAGTTCCATCAAAATTAGTTAAGAATTGTCCGTTTTACAGCATTTTAAAACATAGATACCTAATTAGCATAAATTATGCAATATTTTATGACCAGAGAATTAAACAACTAGAAAATTGCTCATGTAAATTTATTGTTTTGCAGTCTGTGTCCCCCCCCCAAAAAAAAAAAAAATTGAATGAGAGAAGTTGGGTATAGTGAACAGGAAATTGGATACTATTATAAACTTGACCCAGATTTAGCAGTAGAATGTAATTTGAGAACCTTTGATATTTAAAATTTGTTTAAAATCATACCTGTCCATTTATTTACCTTTAAGAAACCCATTAGAGTTAAATTGGCAATTCATTGCAATGATGTAGAACTTCAACAGCAACAGTATTAACCCCCACTCCCACCACGGATTAGTTCTAGATTTCTTAAGAAACAAATGATTGTCAGAATTATGGTTATGAGTTGTATCATACTCAGCAAGGAACACAATTATTCAGGAATTATTAGAAAAGCATGATAAAGTGATAATATTAGACAAGCATGATAGAATGATCATGTCAGGAAAGCATGATAGAATGATAATGTCAGACAATAATGATAAGTTCAGGCAAGTATGATAGAATAATGACAGACAAGAATGATATAATGATAATGTCAGGCAAGCATGATAAAATGATGTCAGGCAAGCATGATAATGTCAGGCAAGCATGATAGAATGATAATATCAAACAATAATGATAATGTCAATTAAGCATGATAGAATGATATTGTCATGCAAGCATGATAGAATGATTATGTCAGACAAGCATGATAGAATGATAATGTTAGACAAGCATGATAGAATGATAATGTCAGACAAGCATGATAGAATGATAATGTTAGACAAGCATGATAGAATGATGCCAGACAAGCATGATAGAATGATGCCAGACAAGCATGATAGAATGATAATGTCAGACAAGCATGATAGAATGATAATGTTAGACAAGCATGATATAATGATAATGTTAGACAAGCACGATGGAATGATGCCAGACAAGCATGATAGAATGATGCCAGACAAGCATGATAGAATGATAATGTTAGACAAGCATGATAGAATGATGCCAGACAAGCATGATAGAATGATGCCAGACAAGCATGATAGAATGATAATGTCAGACAAGCATGATAGAATGATAATGTCAGACAAGCATGATAGAATGATAATGTTAGACAAGCATGACAGAATGATAATGTCAAGCAAGCATGAGAGAATGGTAATGTCAGGGAATATTTGAACATTTTAAACAAGACTTTTCAGAATTCACTTGTGGTATAGTCATACTGATGAATGAAAATAATGATTCGTTCTTGCAGAGGACCGATGCTGATGGGAAGTCCAGACCTGGGATTAAATGTCAAGCAATTTCCACCTCTTCTTAACACACAGGAGGTGGACACTCTACAGCAAATGTAAGTTGATAAGAAACTAGAGAAAATTCCCTTAATGCAGAGTTTTAAAGGAATATTCCTGGGAATTTTTGTTTTCATATATATATATATATATATATATATATATATATATATATATATATATATATATATATATATATATATATATATATATATATATATATATATATATATATATATATATATATATATATATATATATATATATATATATATATATATATATATATATGTACATATATAATATATATATATATTTATATATAAATTATATAAATTATATATAATATATATGATATATATATGTTATATATAATATATATATAATATATATATAATATATATGTTATATATAATATATATATAATATATATATAATATATATATAATATATATATAATATATATATAATATATATATGATATTAAAGAAAAAATTACAAATTGGTGAAAAGAACCATCTTGGTATCTTATTCCATTTTAAAGTTCTTACATTTCAAAAATTTCACCATTGAATAATGATAGTAATATTTCTTTTAAAATTAATTGCCTGTTTCTATATCATTTTTTGTTTAATTATTACGAGAGGATTACAGACAGTCACTTTACAAGAACATGCTTTGCCCATCTGCGCATGTACCTTACACTCTAAATTTGCATTTGATAGAAAATTGCAGTATTGCCTTTATGACATCACATTGCAAGGTCACTTTCGACACAACAGCAAAATCTTTGAAATGCAATAAATCCCTAAAGGGGATAAGTTATCAATATAATAATTTGTTTCTTTAATGAATAGTCCTCTATTTTTTCTAGGAACCTCGGGTCTCTCGGCCCTTGGTTTTTTTCATCATGACGAAACGCTTCTGCCTTGACTTTGACCCTCCCTCCTCTCACAGTGACCCACCTGTTACCTCAATTGACCATTGTTTAGCCCCAGTCCCCAAGATTCTAATAATACAGGCCACCAATAAACCAGATAATTTTAAATGAGTTTCCCATTTTCTAATTCACAAAGCGCTCCTAGGCCTTGTTGGTACCCTCCTTAAGGTCTCCACCCTTAGATCCGGCAATCTCCTGGTGCACTGCACCAGGGACACTCAAGCCACTACCCTTTTCACCACCAAAATCCTAGCCAATACCAATATTGACGTTACAGTCAACCCCCAACGTTCCCTAAACTCCAGCAAAGGTGTAGTCAGAACCAGAGACCTAGCCTACCTGACCGATGGAGACCTCGTAGAGGAACGTACCAATCAACAGGTTACTGAAGCCAGTCATCTTGTCCTCAAGAGAGATGGTGCCGAAACACCTACCAATACCATCTTCCTGACGTTTTCCACACCAACTCTCCCCTCCCACATCACTGCCAGCTATTTGAGAATCCCAGTCACCCCTTATATTCTGAATCCCCTCCGCTGTCATAAGTGCCAGAGGTATGGCCATGGTAAAAACTCCTGCCACAGCCAAGCTTGCTGCGGCAACTGTGGAGCCCAGGACCATGACAGCACCTCCTGCACCAGCAACCCACACTGCGCCAATTGTGACTGTACTTAGTCAGCTAACCATCCCTCCTTCTCAAAAGACTGCCCCACCTGGCTTCAGGAACAGCAAATAACCAAACTAAAAACCCTCACTCCCAACATCACGTACCCGGACGCCAGTAAGCAATTTCTCGCTTCTCTCCACACTAAACCATCCTACTCCAGCGCAGTTTCCTCTAACACCAATATCGCCCCCCTCCCCCCCCTCCTCTAACACAACTAAAACTGACTCACATACCCAAATCGACCTCACCTGACTCTTCTTACGCCGTTCTAAGCTCATCATCATTGTCAGCAACCCAACCACACCCATTGCTACTGTATTACTACATCACTATTACTACTGTACTACTTTAGCACTATTACAAGCATACTACTACATCACTATTACTACTGTGCTACTTTAGCACTATTATACTAGCATACTACTACATCACTATTACTACTGTACTACTACATCACTATTACTACTGTACTACTACATCACTATTGCTACTGTTCTACTATATCACTATTGCTACTGTACTACTACATCACTATTGCTACTGTTCTACTATATCACTATTGCTACTGTACTACTACATCACTATTGCTACTGTTCTACTATATCACTATTGCTACTGTTCTACTACATCACTATTACTACTGTACTACTACATCACTATTGCTACTGTTCTACTACATCACTATTGCTACTGTACTACTACATCACTATTACTACTGTTCTGCTACATCACTATTGCTACTGTACTACTACATCACTATTACTACTGTTCTGCTACATCACTATTGCTACTGTACTACTACATCACTATTACTACTGTTCTGCTATATCACTATTGCTACTGTACTACTACATCACTATTACTACTGTTCTGCTACATCACTATTGCTACTGTACTACTACATCACTATTGCTACTGTACTACTACATCACTATTGCTACTGTTCTACTATATCACTATTGCTACTGTTCTACTACATCACTATTACTACTGTACTACTACATCACTATTACTACTGTACTACTACATTACCATTACTACTGTACTACTACATTACCATTACTACTGCATTACTACATTACCATTACTACTGTACTACTACATCACTGTTGCTGCTGTACTACTACATCACTATTGCTGCTGTTCTACTACATCACTATTACCACTGTACTGTACTACTACATTGTACTTTACTACATCACTATTACCACTGTACTACTACATCACTATTGCTGCTGTTCTACTACATCACTATTGCTGCTGTACTGCTACATCACTATTGCTGCTGTGCTAATACATCACTATTGCTGCTGTTCTACTACATCACTATTGCTGCTGTACTACTACATCACTATTACTACTGTTCTGCTACATCACTGTGCTACTTTACTACTACATCACTATTGCTGCTGTTCTACTACATCACTATTGCTGCTGTACTACTACATCACTATTGCTGCTGTTCTGCTGCATCACTATTGCTACTGTGCTACTACATCACTATTGCTGCTGTACTACTACATCACTATTGCTGCTGTTCTGCTACATCACTATTGCTACTGTACTAATACATCACTATTGCTACTGTACTACTACATCACTATTGCTACTGTACTACTACATCACTATTGCTACTGTTCTACTACATCACTATTGCTACTGTACTACTACATCACTATTGCTACTGTACTACTACATCACTATTGCTACTGTTCTGCTACATCACTATTGCTACTGTACTACTACATCACTATTGCTGCTGTTCTACTACATCACTATTGCTACTGTACTAATACATCACTATTGCTGCTGTTCTACTACATCACTATTGCTGCTGTGCTACTGCATCACTATTACTACTGTTCTACTACATCACTATGCTACTTTACTACTACATCACTATTGCTACTGTTCTACTACATCACTATTGCTACTGTACTACTACATCACTATTGCTACTGTTCTGCTACATCACTATTGCTACTGTACTACTACATCACTATTGCTACTGTTCTACTACATCACTATGCTACTTTACTACTACATCACTATTACTACTGTACTACTACATCACTATTACTACTGTACTACTACATCACTATTGCTACTGTTCTACTATATCACTATTGCTACTGTACTACTACATCACTATTGCTACTGTTCTACTATATCACTATTGCTACTGTACTACTACATCACTATTGCTGCTGTTCTACTATATCACTATTGATACTGTTCTACTACATCACTATTACTACTGTACTACTACATCACTATTACTGCTGTACTACTACATCACTATTGCTACTGTTCTACTACATCACTGTTGCTGCTGTACTACTACATCACTATTACTACTGTTCTGCTACATCACTATTGCTACTGTACTACTACATCACTATTACTACTGTTCTGCTACATCACTGTTGCTGCTGTACTACTATATCACTATTACTACTGTTCTGCTATATCACTATTGCTACTGTACTACTACATCACTATTACTACTGTTCTGCTGCATCACTATTGCTACTGTACTACTACATCACTATTGCTACTGTACTACTACATCACTATTGCTACTGTTCTGCTATATCACTATTGCTGCTGTTCTACTACATCACTATTACTACTGTACTACTACATCACTATTACTGCTGTACTACTACATTACCATTACTGCTGTACTACTACATTACCATTACTACTGCATTACTGCATTACCATTACTGCTGTACTACTGCATCACTATTGCTGCTGTACTACTACATCACTATTGCTGCTGTTCTACTGCATCACTATTACCACTGTACTGTACTACTACATTACTGTTACTTTACTACATCACTATTACCACTGTACTACTACATCACTATTGCCTCTGTTCTACTACCTCACTATTGCTACTGTACTGCTACATCACTATTGCTACTGTACTAATACATCACTATTGCTACTGTTCTACTACATCACTATTGCTACTGTACTACTACATCACTATTGCTACTGTACTACTACATCACTATTGCTACTGTACTACTACATCACTATTGCTACTGTTCTGCTACATCACCATCACTACTGTACTACTACATCACTATTTCTACTGTACTACTACATCAGTGTTGCTGCTGTACTACTACATCACTATTGCTGCTGTTCTGCTACATCACTGTTGCTGCTCTACTACTACATTACCACAACCACTGCTTACTGCATCACTATTGCTACTGTACTACTACATTACTACTGTACTACTACATCAGTATTGCTGCTGTACTACTACATCACTATTACTACTGTTCTACTACATCACTGTGCTGTTTTACTACTACATCACTATTACTGCTGTACTACTACATCACTATTGCTGCTGTTCTACTATATCACTATTGCTGCTGTACTACTGCATCACTATTGCTGCTGTTCTACTATATCACTATTGCTACTGTACTACTACATCACTATTGCTGCTGTTCTGCTATATCACTGTTGCTGCTGTTCTGCTACATCACTATTACTACTGTACTACTACATCACTATTGCTGCTGTTCTACTACATCTATTGCTGCTGTACTACTACATCACTATTACTACTGTTCTGCTACATCACTATTGCTGCTGTACTACTACATCACTATTACTACTGTTCTGCTGCATCACTATTGCTACTGTACTACTACATCACTATTACTACTGTTCTGCTATATCACTATTGCTGCTGTACTACTACATCACTATTACTACTGTTCTGCTACATCACTATTGCTGCTGTACTACTACATCACTATTGCTGCTGTACTACTACATCACTATTGCTACTGTTCTGCTACCATATCACTATTGCTGCTGTTCTACTACATCACTATTACTGCTGTACTACTGCATCACTATTACTACTGTACTACTACATTACCATTACTGCTGTACTACTACATTACCATTACTGCTGTATTACTACATTACCATTACTACTGTACTACTACATCACTATTGCTACTGTACTACTACATCACTATTGCTACTGTTCTACTACATCACTATTACCACTGTACTGTACTACTACATTATTACTTTACTACATCACTATTACCACTGTACTACTACATCACTATTGCTACTGTTCTACTACATCACTATTGCTACTGTACTGCTACATCACTATTGCTACTGTACTAATACATCACTATTGCTACTGTTCTACTACATCACTATTGCTACTGTACTACTACATCACTATTACTACTGTTCTCTACTACATCACTGTGCTGCTTTTACTACTACATCACTATTGCTACTGTTCTACTACATCACTATTGCTACTGTACTACTACATCACTATTGCTACTGTTCTGCTACATCACTATTGCTACTGTACTACTACATCACTATTGCTACTGTACTACTACATCACTATTGCTACTGTTCTGCTACATCACTATTGCTACTGTACTAATACATCACTATTGCTAATGTACTACTACATCACTATTGCTACTGTACTACTACATCACTATTGCTACTGTTCTACTACATCACTATTGCTACTGTACTACTACATCACTATTGCTACTGTACTACTACATCACTATTGCTACTGTTCTGCTATATCACTATTGCTACTGTACTAATACATCACTATTGCTACTGTTCTACTACATCACTATTGCTACTGTACTACTACATCACTATTACTACTGTTCTACTACATCACTATGCTACTTTACTACTACATCACTATTGCTGCTGTTCTGCTGCATCACTATTGCTGCTGTACTAATACATCACTATTGCTAATGTACTGCTACATCACTATTGCTACTGTACTACTGCATCACTATTGCTGCTGTTCTACTACATCACTATTGCTGCTGTGCTACTACATCACTATTGCTGCTGTACTACTACATCACTATTGCTACTGTTCTGCTATATCACTATTGCTACTGTACTAATACATCACTATTGCTACTGTTCTACTACATCACTATTGCTACTGTACTACTACATCACTATTACTACTGTTCTACTACATCACTATGCTACTTTACTACTACATCACTATTGCTACTGTTCTACTACATCACTATTGCTACTGTACTACTACATCACTATTGCTACTGTTCTACTACATCACTATTGCTGCTGTACTACTGCATCACTATTGCTGCTGTTCTACTACATCACTATGCTACTTTACTACTACATCACTATTACTACTGTACTACTACATCACTATTACTACTGTACTACTGCATCACTATTGCTACTGTTCTACTATATCACTATTGCTACTGTACTACTACATCACTATTGCTGCTGTTCTACTATATCACTGTTGCTACTGTACTACTACATCACTATTGCTGCTGTTCTACTATATCACTGTTGCTGCTGTTCTACTACATCACTATTACTACTGTACTACTGCATCACTATTGCTGCTGTTCTACTACATCACTATTGCTACTGTTCTACTACATCACTATTACTGCTGTACTACTACATCACCATTACTGCTGTACTACTACATTACCATTACTACTGTATTACTGCATTACCATTACTGCTGTACTACTACATCACTATTGCTGCTGTACTACTACATCACTATTGCTGCTGTTCTACTACATCACTATTACCACTGTACTGTACTACTACATTACTGTTACTTTACTACATCACTCTTACCACTGTACTACTGCATCACTATTGCTGCTGTTCTACTACATCACTATTGCTGCTGTACTGCTGCATCACTGTTGCTGCTGTACTAATACATCACTATTGCTGCTGTTCTACTACATCACTTTGCTACTGTACTACTACATCACTATTACTGCTGTTCTACTGCATCACTGTGCTACTTTACTACTACATCACTGTTGCTGCTGTTCTACTGCATCACTATTGCTGCTGTACTACTACATCACTATTGCTGCTGTTCTGCTGCATCACTATTGCTGCTGTACTACTGCATCACTATTGCTGCTGTACTACTACATCACTGTTGCTGCTGTTCTGCTACATCACTATTGCTGCTGTGCTGCTACATCACTATTGCTGCTGTACTACTACATCACTATTGCTGCTGTGCTACTGCATCACTATTGCTGCTGTTCTACTACATCACTGTTGCTGCTGTACTACTACATCACTATTGCTGCTGTACTACTGCATCACTATTGCTACTGTTCTGCTGCATCACTATTGCTACTGTACTACTACATCACTATTGCTGCTGTACTACTACATCACTATTGCTGCTTTTCTGCTGCATCACTATTGCTGCTGTACTACTACATCACTATTGCTGCTGTACTACTGCATCACTATTGCTGCTGTACTACTACATCACTATTGCTGCTGTACTACTACATCACTATTACTGCTGTACTCGACATCACTATTGCTGCTGTACTGCTGCATCACTATTACTGCTGTTCTGCTACATCACTGCTGCTACTTTACTACTACATCACTATTGCTGCTGTTCTACTGCATCACTGTTGCTGCTGTGCTATTACATCACTATTGCTGCTGTACTACTACATCACTATTGCTGCTGTACTACTGCATCACTATTGCTGCTGTGCTACTGCATCACTGTTGCTGCTGTACTACTGCATCACTGTTACTGCTGTTCTACTACATCACTATGCTGCTTTACTACTACATCGCTATTGCTGCTGTTCTACTACATCACTATTGCTGCTGTGCTACTACATCACTATTGCTGCTGTTCTACTACATCACTATTGCTGCTGTGCTACTGCATCACTATTACTGCTGTTCTACTACATCACTATGCTGCTTTACTACTACATCACTATTGCTGCTGTTCTACTACATCACTATTGCTGCTGTGCTACTACATCACTGTTGCTGCTGTTCTACTGCATCACTATTGCTGCTGTACTACTACATCACTATTGCCACTGTACTACTGCATCACTATTGCTGCTGTGCTACTGCATCACTATTGCTGCTGTTCTACTACACCACTATTGCTGCTGTGCTACTACATCACTATTGCTGCTGTACTACTACATCACTGTTGCTGCTGTTCTGCTACATCACTGTTGCTGCTGTGCTACTGCATCACTGTTGCTGCTGTGCTACTGCATCACTGTTACTGCTGTACTACTGCATCACTGTTGCTGCTGTGCTGCTGCATTACTATTACTGCTGTGCTGCTGCATCACTGTTACTGCTGTACTACTACATCACTATTACTGCTGTGCTACTGCATCACTATTACTGCTGTGCTACTACATCACCATCACTGCTGTACTACTACATCACTGTTGCTGCTGTGCTACTGCATCAGTGTTGCTGCTGTGCTACTACATCACTATTGCTGCTGTTCTGCTACATCACTATTGCTACTGTACTACTACATCACTATTGCTACTGTACTACTACATCACTATTGCTACTGTTCTGCTACATCACCATCACTACTGTACTACTACATCACTATTGCTACTGTACTACTACATCAGTATTGCTACTGTACTACTACATCACTATTGCTACTGTTCTGCTACATCACTATTGCTACTCTACTACTACATTACCACAACCACTGTACTACTACATCAGTATTGCTACTGTACTACTACATTACTACTGTACTACTACATCAGTGTTGCTGCTGTGCTACTACATCACTATTACTGCTGTACTACTGCATCACTATTGCTGCTGTACTACTACATCACTATTGCTGCTGTACTACTGCATCACTATTGCTGCTGTGCTACTACATCACTATTGCTGCTGTACTACTACATCACTATTGCTGCTGTTCTACTGCATCACTATTGCTGCTGTACTACTGCATCACTATTGCTGCTTTACTACTACATCACTGTTGCTGCTGTGCTACTACATCACTGTTGCTGCTGTACTACTACATCACTATTGCTGCTGTGCTGCTGCATCACTATTGCTGCTGTGCTACTACATCACTATTGCTGCTGTTCTACTACATCACTGTTGCTGCTGTGCTACTACATCACTATTGCTGCTGTACTACTGCATCACTATTGCTGCTGTTCTGCTGCATCACTATTGCTGCTGTACTACTACATCACTATTGCTGCTGTGCTACTACATCACTATTGCTGCTGTTCTACTACATCACTATTGCTGCTGTACTACTGCATCACTATTGCTACTGTACTACTACATCACTATTGCTACTGTACTACTACATCACTATTGCTACTGTACTACTACATCACTATTGCTACTGTTCTACTACATCACTATTGCTACTGTACTACTACATCACTATTGCTACTGTACTACTACATCACTATTACTTTATCACTACTAATATCAGGTCAGTCATTCAAGTTGATCTAACTTTTGTTTGTCGTTTCAGATATATTAAAACTCTGCACCAGAACATACAGAAGTGGATGGGAAAAGCTTTAAACACAGATAAAAAGGTATTATTGGTATCAGTGGTATTAGTGGTATAGCCATCAGGGTCCACAAAGTGGGTGGCATCCAACAGGGGTGGCATCCAACAGGGGGGGAGCATCCAAAAAAATCACATAATTTCCCAAAACTACATTTTTAAGTAAGTTTTAGTAGTTTAGAATTGACAAATTTCTGACTTATTTCTCATAATTTTCGATTTGTGAGTTTTTCTTCAAAAAACCTTACATTTTCCCCAAAACTTATGAATAATTCTCCAAATTTGGGAATATTTTCTCAATATTTTCTCAGTAATTCTAAAAATTCTTGAAGTTTTTCCTGAAAATATGCGACATTTTTTCCCAAAACTTTTCCCCCCTTAGATTGTTTTTTTTTTTCATTTCTTACTTTTATTCGAGGGGAGGGGGTTAGCTTGAATTAAGATTTTTTATGGTTTATCTCCCCCCCTGTAAAAAAATAGTGCAGCTATGCCACTGTTTAAATGTATATGGACAGGTAAATATTTGTACAAATTTTCAGCATGTGCAAAAATGATGATGTATTAACTAAGATTCTCTAATGTAATTCTTTTATTTCTTTCCCTAATTTTGAATATCAAAGCTCTCAAATTGCATTCTGCTGCTAAATCTGGGTCAAGGTTAGAATGATATCTAATTTCATGTTCACTATAGCCAACTTCTCCTATTCAATATAATTGAAAGAAACTGAGGACTGAAAAACAATACATGCCGAAAAATTTCTCTTTAAGCCTACCCGACACCTGAGTTATTCCTGAAAACGCAGGTATGACTATTACCAGCCTGACTTCCTGTTCAGTGTATTGTATTTCCACTCAAAACAATGATTGTTTATCTGCCATTTCCATGCACACCACAGCCAAGTAGCTCAAGACTATTTGTGTGTATAAGATTACACAAAGCCAAAGCTGAATAATCAAGGCACTTTTGTGATTGAAATCACTCACCCATGTTAGGTGTCTCAGTGGGAGAAGTTTGTTTTCTAACTGGTGATAATAGCTGTGTATCTTAATGCCTGAGGTAAAAGTGTGCATTAACTAATGAGTGATTGACAGACCATTTCTCTTAAGGAAAGATATTGCTTCATGTAAGTTAAAATGAGTAATTTTTTAAATGTCCCATTTTGAGGTAACAAAATATTGCACGATTTATGCTAAATAGGCATCTATGTTTTAAAATGCTGTAAAATGGTCAATTTTTAAGTGATTTTGATGTGCCCTTTTGCATGGTTTTAATATATTTTAATCCATTTAGGCTCAGGTTATTGCTACCTGTCCATTTACCTTAATGGTCATTCACTTCACGTTTCTTCCTCATGATAGGACTGGCAGAGGGACATGCTCCCCGAGGCAGATGGTGAAGGCTACTACCACACACAAATGCCGGTCATCATATTCCAGATGATGGAACAAAATGTGAGTCTTTCTCATCCCTTCCCTAACGAGCTAAAATCTTGGAAAAAAATGATTAGAATGCTTTGAGAAAATGTGTACTGCTCTTTATGAACCTACTTTCCTACTGATTAATTATTCAGCGTTTGTAAATCATAAATGCTGGCGTTTTGTATTACCCCTTCTGTCATCTTTACTCTACCAGTGGTTTGAAAAATGCCAGCACAATTTTCTTAATTTTTTTTCATATGCATTTTTGACAACTTTTCTTTCATTCTTTTTCCTACAATTTTGTTTGAATTTGGAAGCTAAGATATTAATCTCTTGAGTAATGAAAGCCAAATTAGAAAAAATTGGACAAGAATATGGAATTTAAGCAATTATTTGCTAGATTTGGTCAACAAATGGGTCAATCTTTGCACAAGTATAGTTTCTTGTGAATATTGAAAACAGATTTATGTTACATATTTAGATTCTTTATAAAATTTCCTTTTCAATGATGCTAGCTTTTGATTTTTAGCAAGAAGGGAAAGATGAAAAAACACTAAAAAGGATTTTAGTCAAATGACCCCTGAAAACCACAGCAGAATACTTATAGTGCAGTAGTCTCGGCGGGACTTGAACTTGGTGGGCTCACGTGCTAGTCACGTTTACATCCACTAGACTATGTACTCATTGAAATTGCTGTGGTAAAATGTACTTATTATAGCAGTGGATCCAAATAGAGAGGGTATGTCTTTATATATCAAAGGAAATTACAAGCAGTTTCGAACCGCGGTTCAACAAAGCATGAGGGATTTACAGTTTGGTACAAGATTTTTTGTGAAAAAAATGGTGTCAAAAATGGCAGAAATTTATGAAATTTTGAACAATCTTCTCTAGAACAAATGATTGCTGGTAGGGATTATAAAGATTAGACCAGAAACCATACTATCATGTCTTAGGACTTGTGTGTTTGAATTTGAAGCAAAAGTGATCTTGAAGTTATTGTAGAATTTAAAAAAGAGAAAAAAACATTTGTTCTACATTTTTTAGCAATTTTTGAGTTTGTCCCACTTTCAAGCTACTTTTTCTCAAAATTCTGTTATATGATTCCTATGAAAAAATACATTTTGTGAAAGAAATATTTGAGTACTTTAGAATGATACTTACTCCTATAGGACTTTGGTAAGGTCCCGATTATTTTTTTGGAAAAAGGTGGTTTGAAAATGGTGATAATAACGGCGCATGGTAGAGCGTCGGTCAATTTGTGTTCTTGAATTTTTGAGGATATTTTCATCGTTTCTTTGATGCTGCCAGTGTTCTTTTCATCTAAGTCTCTCTATTTTAACAAACACTGCCCACACATGTGCTGGAGATTAGTGCAATGCTGTGTACAGAAACATGATAATAAGATCCATGTGAAAGCTGGCATATGTTGTCATGTATGGGTTAAACATGCTGCCTTCAGAGCTTCCCAACTCAAATATGTAATGTTTTATCTTGATGCACCTCCTTCTAGAACTTAGCTTTTAAAAGACATGGTTTTCATTTTTATGAGCATGACTTTTATTCTCTCCCATGTATTGAAGAGTTTGATTTTTAAGTCAAATTACAGTTTTACAATTTGTTGCCGTTGTTGTTTTTGTTGTAGCTTGAAGTGTCCAATCAAATCAGTAAAGACTTGACCTCGAAGGTTGTCCTCATCTGTGTGGAGGAACTTCAGATATTCATTGATACATACAGAGGTGAGCAATGTGCAGCAAGGGTACCGCGCAACATAACAATATGACAGGTTAAAAAGGGCTAGCACCCCACATACAGCCCAAACTAACACCACCACCACAAAACAAAGCTTTCCAAAAAATCAACAAAATCAAAGACACCCAGAGTTAGTGAAGAATGTATTACTGTTGACTTTGAAATTGTGAACAGAATTGGAGTTAAACACCCACTCTGACAAACCACCCACCCACTCAGGCAAACCACCCACCCACTCAGGCAAGCCACCCACCCACTCAGGCCAGCCACCCACCCACTCAGGCCAGCCACCCACCCACTCAGGCCAGCCACCCACCCACTCAGGCCAGCCACCCACCCACTCAGGCCAGCCACCCACCCACTCTGGCAAACCACCCACCCACTCTGGCAAACCACCCACCCACTCAGGCAAACCACCCACCCACTCAGGCAAACCACCCACCCACTTAGGCCAGCCACCCACCCACTCAGGCCAGCCTCCCACCCACTCAGGCCAGCCACCCACCCACTCAGGCCAGCCGCCCACCCACTCAGGCCAGCCACCCACCCACTCAGGCCAGCCACCCACCCACTCAGGCCAGCCGCCCACCCACTCAGGCCAGCCACCCACCCACTCAGGCCAGCCACCCACCCACTCAGGCCAGCCACCCACCCACTCAGGCCAGCCACCCACCCACTCTGGCAAACCACCCACCCACTCAGGCAAACCACCCACCCACTCAGGCAAACCACCCACCCACTTAGGCCAGCCACCCACCCACTCAGGCCAGCCTCCCACCCACTCAGGCCAGCCACCCACCCACTCAGGCCAGCCACCCACCCACTCAGGCCAGCCGCCCACCCACTCAGGCCAGCCACCCACCCACTCAGGCAAACCACCCACCCACTCAGGCCAGGACATGCTTTTTTAGTCTGATTTCTTCACAAGTTTGGTAGATATTTAAAGTATTAGTTCAGGGGTCAATTAAGTCCATTTTATGTGAAAGAGGACTCAAAAGAAACAAAATGATGAAGAAAGCATGCAAAATTCTTATTCCGTTAAGAAGATATTTAAGTTTAAAGTTTGGTATCATTAGTATAGAAATGACTAAAATCAAAGTATAGTTGTGACATCACAGCCTCAGATTCCCCAAAGTCTTGTATATAATCTTTTATATTTTGCACTGCGATTTTGTGGCTTGAAAACCATTGGATATGTTATTATTATTATTGTTATGTAGATGCTTATATAGTGCTTATATTGAGAACAAAACTAAGCGCTTTACATTATTGGTTAAAAAGGTGTGTTTTCAATTGCTTCTTGAAATTGATAATGTCACTTGCAGATCTGATGTGGACAGGCAGCTCATTCCAGAGAGATGATCCAGTGACAGCAAAGTTGTAACGACTAACTTGTTTGCTGCCATACTGTCTCCTTATCAGTGGGCCATTAGAGGCAGACCTAAGTCTGGGATCTGGGACATACAGATGAATTAATTCAGACAGATAAATTGGTGCAAGACCATGTAGAATTTTGAAAAGATGAACATAAAGCCTAAACCTAATTTGTGACTGTACTCTGAGCCAATGCAAATGGGAAATTATAGGAGTAATATGAGATCTTATACCTATGCCAGAGATCAGTCTTGCAGCAGTATTCTGAACGAGTTAAAGTTTGTTTAACAAATGTCAGGAAATAGTCAAACAGAATCTTGTTCGGGTAATTATGTTTTACCACTGAAGAAAATTTGAGCGAAAATCATTCAAATAGTAAACAAGTTAAATCAATTTTCTTTAAAATACATTAACAATTGTTAAGAAAGTGAGGATGAATGCCACAATCTTCCATAGTAGACTTACTACACCAGTCATTTCATATAGATTAGAGCTTTTAAGGTCTTAAATTTCTCATTAACGGAATAAAATATTAAAGTAGTTTCTTCACCATTTTGTTTCCTTCGAAATCCTCTTTCATACAAGATAGACTTGCTTCACCCCTGAACTAATCCTTTAATCTTTGGGGCGGTACCTGAAATTAAAGACCTTCGTACAGCAGTGTCTCTCCTCATATTGTGTTTGTGTTGTGTTCATTGTTCATTCGTTTACGGGAGTTGTTGGTATCTGGTCATTTGTTGCCAAGTGTAAGATACTCCATGTGTTGATTACATTTTACTTTGTACTCTTTTTCTGTTTATAGAGGGAATATTAGAGTATCGAAAAGACCATTTGATAGACCGACATAAACCAAGATATTTTTTCCAATATATGGTAAGTTTTTTTTGATTAACATTTTGTTGGTTGGTTGTTTTGCGCAGCTTATGTACCCAAGTTACAAAATCAATGTCTCAGTGATATCAAAATAATTTCCTTGAGATAATTTTGGAGTGTAATAAACATTTCTCTTATTTTCCGCAGGTCGCCGTTGCCAACAATTTCCACACTTTCATGAACTTCACTCAGCAGCTAGAGGTATGATGCGTTCAATTCTATGGAGAAAAAAAAAAGAGTATTATAGAGAGGATAAATTGAATTCAAGGATTAATTCAGGGGTCAAACAAGTCTAAACAAAATAGTGAAGAAAGCATTCAAATATCTTATTCCGTTAAGGAGATATTTAGGTTTAAAGTTTGGTATCATTTGTGGAGAAACGACTGAAATTAGACTACTTGTGATGTCACAGCCACAGATTCCTCTAAGTCTGTAGGTATTCTATCATATTTTGTGACTTTATGGCTTAAAAACCATTGGATATATCAGGAAAGTAAACCAGAATCTTGTAAAGGTAATTATAATTTACCACCTGAAGAAAGTTGGAGGACAACTAATTCAATTAGTAACAAACCTAAATCAATTTTCCCTGAAATACATTAACAATTGTTAAGAATGTGAGGATGATGGCGCCAGCCTTTCATAGTAGACTTACAACACCAGTCATTTCTACACAGATAAGACAGAGCTTTAAACTTGAATACCTCCTTAATGAAATAAGATTTTTAAACGCTTTCTTCACCATCTTGTTTGTTTTAAAGTCCTCTTTCATATAAAATGAACTTGCTTGACCACTGAACTATTCTTTTAAGCATAGAAACTATTGCAACTTAGTATGATATACTTCAGCTTGTATAAGAAAGGAGAAACAGAGAATATCTTGGGGTGATACCTGAGAATCCACCTATTAAGATATTTTTACATCCAACCTCATGAATAATTTTTATGAATATTAATTATTTTATGAATGCCATCACCATTAAGAGATTTTTGCATCCAACCTCATGAATAATCCTTATGAATATTCATGATCTTGGGAATTTATATTTTAAACAACAGCTGTAATTTATCATGTTTCAGAAGCCAACAATTCCATGCTAACATGACCAACCTCATGAATAATCTTCATGATTATTCATGATCTTGGGAATTTCTATTTCAAACAATAGCTGTAATTTATCATGTTTCAGAAGCCAACAAATCCATGCTAACATGATCCAACCTCATGAATAATTTTTATGAATATTCATGATCTTGGGAATTTCTATTTTAAAAAATTTGTAATTTATCATGTTTCAGAAGCCAACAATTCCAAGCTAACATGAATTTCATTCAGTAGCTAAAGTGATAATGTGCTCAGCTTGGGAAAATAATGGGAAAAGACATTTGTGAGAGAATGCTTGGAATGCTAGAGATCGAGGGTTCAATCCTCGGTGAGTCTCCATTCACCAGTGCTTCACAGCTGGTTTATCAAACAGTCATGGACATCTCTATGTTACCTTAGCTATTTAGAAAGGATGTAAAATATCCACTCTACATATTCATCTTGTGAGAGAATAAATTAATTTAAGCAAATAAACTATTGGAACCAAATGATGTAGTTCTGTTTGTATAAGAAAAGAGAAACAATGTCTAAGTGGTGATAATTCCTAATCCACCCAGGTAGAGATTATTAGCATCACAACTCATTACGAATAATCATTATGAATATTCATGAGCTGTAATTTAAATGGGCACTTGTCCAAAATGTGTATTATGCTGTAGTCTGGAATATTTGAACGCCTTTTTCATGTACATTATGGTATTCATAACCTCTGATGTGAATATTTAAAACAAAATGTAATTATTTCCTAATGCATATTAATTTTTTATTTTTTTTGCAATGACAAGACTATAAAAATATTAGACCTAATCTTTTTTTTTAAATTTCATGACTTGTCAAAAAAACCACTGTAACTTGTTGACCAAATGCTGGTTTGAGCATAGTTTGTAGCAGTGTGTTTCCTTGTCTACCTAATACAAAGCTCACACAAGCATAAATTTGCTGGATGTTTGCAATAGAAATCCTGTTCTTTTTGGAGAAAAAAATACAGGATGAAGGCCCGGTAATTAATATATTCGAAATGTTAATGGAAATAGAGAAGTTCTGTATAATTCTAAGTTCTTAGTTTCCATAGCTTACATGTGTATTTATGCAGCCAAGTTTTAGATACCGGCCATCTTTACAAAATTGTTAATTTGCTGTAGCCCACCTACCCAACAAATTGGCACCGGCTCAAATATTTTTTTTTTTTTTATAATTTGGTCTAAAAGGTAGTGCTTTAGTGTATAAAAGGTATAATAAAAACGTGAATTAAGCCCAAAATAATAACTTGCCTACATACGTACCCATTTTCATTTATTTTTTTGCTGAAATCTGTTACAGAAAACAAACAATTTATTAAGGACTGCCCCATTTCTGTTCTTAGATCATTCAGCGAGCAAGGATATGATTCTTTGACTACATGATTACTTTAGTGAAACAAATACAGACTCAATTTATATGAATCTCCTAACAGCTTTGGTTTTGACTTCAGCTGCTTCTAGCTAGATTTAACTCTTACTCTCCCAGGTGACCGTGACAATTACGATCCATTTTCCAAAAAAAAAATGAGTACCTTCCCAAAATCCTATAGAGCTGCAAATAAGTTCATTCAAACCAGATTGAATAGATCTTTCATAATATGGTAATTTTGGGGGGGGAGTTAGATTGAAATTTTTTGAGTAAAATCGTTACAAAACAGTGCATTTTTTTTAAAAACGACATTTTTTTAATGTCATACGTGAATATTTTTTCTATTTTTATTTTTCAGGTAAAGTATAAAGATAGTTTGAATTGTTGGTTGCTACACGATTTTTACTTGTACTTGGTCAATGTTTGTGTTTTGTTGGAGAAAATATGCCAAAATTTGTGATTTTGGGCCATTTTGGACCTTTTTTGAGCAAAAAATTATAAAAAACGGCCCAAATATTGTATTGGAATTTTCAAAATCTCTACGGGTAGAGGAGAAATAGATCGTTCAGACGAACTATTACAATAACTTGCCTAAAAGGTCTCTGATGATGACGTCAATTTGCGGCTTTTTTTTTTTTTTTTTTTTTCTTGCACATTCGACATCACAAAACGGCGAGATACAAGTTACAACGTCGAACGTGCCTTCCGACTCCTATGTTTTCTTCAGAATAATGATGACTCAGAGGGGTCGGAAGGTACTTCTGATGAAGAAGATGTACCAGAACTCGACCAGATTGAGGGAGAGGAGAATATAGAGCCTGCTGAGATGGATAGTGATCTGTTCCAAATTACGGAGTTGGTGAGTGTTTTCTTTTAAAAATAGCGAAAGTACTACATTGTAAATGTGTAGTAATAAAATAAGGCTTATAGAATTATAATGATAAATTAGCGGGGATTTTTTGCTTGTTACGAGAAACAAGTAAAAGGGACACTAAAATCACGTTTAAAAAAAAGGATTTAGGTCCTTTCTATAATAGCCCGGATGAAACAAATGAAAGCTGAACCCTAATAATAACATTTCTAAATGGACTGAAATATATGTATTTCCCAATAGCAAAATTGTAAATTTAGGCCTACTGAAGTATGTGTATTCCCAATTTCACAAAATCCAAGTTCCATTATTTCAGGGGCCGAAATCACAATTTTATGGGGGAAAGTGGAGTAGGGGTTCCATGTTAGGGCAAAATACACATGTTGGGGGTGCCCCAGGCCCATTTAGAGGAAAATGCTTGTATATAGGCCTAGTACCGGTACATTATTTTGATGCCCCATTTTTTGGGACCATGATCCTTTTCCCCTCCCCCTGGCTATGCCACTGTTGTGGTGATGACTAGATCGATAAAAAAAAACATTTTGGACCCCTGTATATACCCCCGGGCTTCCCGGCTGTAAAAGTCTGTCCCCACGGTTACCACAAAATTGTGGGGCAGGTTAGAAACCACAATAACATGTTATGCGATAACATGTTATGCGTATGCTTGAAGAGGACGAGCCGCCCGCTACTAGAAACCACAATAACATGTTATGCGATAACATGTTATGCGTATGCTTAAAGAGGACGAGCCGCCCGCTACTTCCCAACCCAAGAAGAAGAGGGACAGACCGTTGAAGATGAGCCCAGGCCCCTCTTTCAGGCCTTCCGCTGCAGTCTCGCCACCATCACCACTCAAAGAAAATCCGACTGTAGCGGAAAAAGCTGCCTTCAAAACCAGGGAGGAAGAGCGGAACGCTCGGCTGCAGGAGATACAATGGTCGGAAGTCATCCCTGCAGCCGATAAAGACTATCATCTGTGGGAAGTACTGGTGGAGAGTGACCGGGATCGAACAAGGTCTTCGGTAACTGGTTATGGGAAGACCAAACTAAAGTAAGTTGAATGAATATAGTTGCAATTTTTTTTTTTTTTTTTAAATTCTATTTGCAGCAACAAGGTATAGCAGAAGACTTTACAAATTTGGACCTTTTTGGCAAACATTTCTCATGAATTCCATGTGGAATGAACAGAAGTAAGTGTTCAATAGATAATCAGCATAGTCTATCAACTTAAAAGTAGCTGTGAAGCTTGTAATGGCTGAAATTGGGTTAGAAATAAACAAAAAACAGTTTCGTGCATAATAAATGAGGTAAATGACCTAATTTGCATATTATTTGCATAATTTCTTATTTTATTTTTTGCAAATGATGATGTAAACATCTTGTTTTTCTGCATTCTATTAGTTTTAGACATCATAGAAGGGGAAAATGCATTTTTTTGGAAAATTTAGTGCCATACACCATTAGATAGATTATTCACAGAATCGGGGGATAACTTTTAGGTCAAAATGTACCAATTTTTGTATATTTGCGTCACTTTTTTTTTCTGATTCCTAAAAATCCATGAATAGTATCAAATGAAAGGTCTTTCCAAGGACGATTCAGAAATTCTATCCATATTTTTTTGCTATTTAGCCACGAGGCACAAGCGTGTCATAAAGATAGAATGTTTGGAAACCTAATATGCTAATTCAATGACCTAATTTGCATATTTGAGTTCGGAAATATGCACATTTTTGGAAAGTTCAACATGTTAGCTTTCATAAAAGTCAAACTTGTTTTGGTACAAATGGAACAGAAAGTGCTGAAAAAATCCTCTTTCCAAAAATTTCAGAAATAGCTTATTCTATTTTTGGAACCTTGGGAGAGTAAGGGTTAATGGACAAAAGTTGGTCCTTTGGATTGTGGGTGTGGCCTCATAAAACCGACACATGTGACAGCCTTTGTTCATTATTCAGTTTCACATCATATGATTGGTGCACATCATATGATATGTGCACATCATATGATATGTGCACATCATATGATATGTGCACATCATATGATATGTGCACATCATATGATATGTGCACATCATATGATTAGTGCACATGTGATTGGTGCACATCATATGATATGTGCACATCATGTGATTGGTGAACATCATATGATTGGTGCACATCATATGATTGGTGCACATCATGTGATTGGTGCACATCATATGATTGGTGCACATCATATGATTGGTGCACATCATATGATTGGTGCACATCATGTGATTGGTGCACATCATATGATTGGTGCACATCATATGATATGTGCGCATCATATGATGGGTGCACATCATATGATATGTGCACATCATGTGATTGGTGCACATCATATGATTGGTGCACATCATATGATTGGTGCACATCATGTGATTGGTGCACATCATATGATTGGTGCACATCATATGATTGGTGCACATCATATGATTGGTGCACATCATGTGATTGGTGCACATCATATGATTGGTGCACATCATATGATATGTGCGCATCATATGATATGTGCACATCATGTGATTGGTGCACATCATATGATTGGTGCACATCATATGATATGTGCACATCATGTGATTGGTGCACATCATATGATTCGTCCACATCATATGATATGTGCACATCATATGATATGTGCACATATGATATGTGCACATCATGTGATTGGTGCACATCATATGATATGTGCACATCATGTGATTGGTGCACATCATATGATTGGTCCACATCATATGATATGTGCACATCATATGATTGGTGCACATCATATGATCGGTGCACATCATATGATTGGTGCACATCATGTGATTGGTGCACATCATATGATTGGTGCACATCATATGATATGTGCGCATCATATGATGGGTGCACATCATATGATATGTGCACATCATGTGATTGGTGCACATCATATGATTGGTGCACATCATATGATTGGTGCACATCATGTGATTGGTGCACATCATATGATTGGTGCACATCATATGATTGGTGCACATCATATGATTGGTGCACATCATGTGATTGGTGCACATCATATGATTGGTGCACATCATATGATATGTGCGCATCATATGATGGGTGCACATCATATGATATGTGCACATCATGTGATTGGTGCACATCATATGATTGGTGCACATCATATGATATGTGCACATCATGTGATTGGTGCACATCATATGATTCGTCCACATCATATGATATGTGCACATCATATGATATGTGCACATATGATATGTGCACATCATGTGATTGGTGCACATCATATGATTGGTGCACATCATATGATTGGTGCACATCATATGATTGGTGCACATCATATGATTGGTGCACATCATATGATATGTGCACATCATATGATATGTGCACATCGTATGATGTGTGCACATCGTATGATTGGTGCACATCGTATGATGTGTGCACATCATATGATTGGTGCACATCATATGATTGGTGCACATCATATGATTGGTGCACATCATATGATTGGTGCACATCATATGATTGGTGCACATATGATTGGTGCACATCATATGATTGGTGCACATCATATGATTGGTGCACATCATATGATTGGTGCACATATGATTGGTGCACATCCTATGATTGGTGCACATCCTATGATTGGTGCACATCCTGTGATTGGTGCACATCATGTGATTGGTGCACATATGATTGGTGCACATATGATTGGTGCACATCATATGATTGGTGCACATATGATTGGTGCACATCATATGATTGGTGCACATCATATGATTGGTGCACATCATATGATTGGTGCACATCATATGATCGGTGCACATCATATGATCGGTGCACATCATGTGATCGGTGCACATCATATGATTGGTGCACATCATATGATTGGTGCATTTTGTCAGACAAATCAATAGAAAGAAAGGATGTAAAATGTTAGAGTATAATCATCGGAAATATTGCAAAGAATGAATTGCTTCGTATAAAACACTATTAAGTGGCCGTAGACCATAAATGTATATTTCATCCATGCAAAAACTCATCTTGAACTAAGTTATTGAAAATGACAACTCCCATTTGATCTTCCTTCGATATCATCTGTTACTACTCTTTTATTGCAGAGGGGTTGGGGGAACCAATAATTGCCATTGCACCCTCACAGCCCATCACGTTTTCCTTGCTTGCCCCCTGTACAACTTTCCCAGAGCTTCCCTTGCTCCCCACAACTCAATAGCCGAGCTCTTCCAGAACAACCCTCTGGATAAAATTATCTCCTTCCTTTATCTTGCTTCCTTCTACAACCATATTTAGTCTTCCTCTCCTACTCCACTCTCTCTATTTTTTATTTTTTTACCCATGCACTTCCTCTCTCAATCACAGCTTTCTGGCTTGTAGTTCCTGTGTTTCTCTAAATTTTACCCTGTTTACTCTCCTTCCTACCTCTGGAATGATCTAACCTCTCGGGCATAATTTGACCCTTGCTGTCATTGTGCCGTTAAGCCCTCATCAAACAAAGAAACTACTCTTGTGAAAATTTTTGTGAAAAAAATTGAGCCTCATTTCATCATCATTGATGTTCTGTTCTTCTGTTCAGAAACGTCATCTACAATTTCCTGGGAGTGAGACGACGAATATGTCATTGTTCAGGAGCTTGCTGGATTCATTCAAGTTGCTAGCTGGGGAAGTGTAAGTAAAATATATTGTTGTCATTTCACCGAAGAAGACAATCTTGAACAAATCTGTTGGAATAGTTCCGAAAAGAGCTAAACATTATGTTGTGATTAAGGATTATTTCTCTCCTTGATTTTAAACTCCCCACCCCTCCATCTTTTCAAATGTTGGATTTTTTTTTTTTTTTAAGCTATTTTGAAAATAAAACAAACAGGAACAGTGGTCAACATTGAATGGGGTTGGGAGGGAGGGAAGAAATTATGCAAATGTCCTAAGAATAAAACAATACTAATTAAAGATTATAGAACAAAGAACCACTTACACAAAGTGCTATGTGTTCAATAATAAAGAATACAAAAGTATGTTCATAAAAGGAGTGCAACGAGTTTTATTCAATATTTTAATATTTCTATGGAGTATTTGCATTGTCATGACCCATGCAATAAATACCCATAATGCACGGCATTGATTATTTGGTTTATTCCATTTTTACAACAGGTGAATTTCTTAACGAAGCGAAAAAATGTATCCAAACTTTTCTTGTTTTTCATTCTTTTTTTAATTTTTTTCATGCATTTTAAACAATCTGACATGGAAATTTTATGGAAATTTTAATGTTTTGGCATCGTGTTTAAATGCATATTTAATGCACGGGGCAAAGGACTTTGAAAAGAATAGCATGGCCCGACTTTAGGAGGGCTATTCGCGAGTTCAAAGTCCTTCGAACACTCTGTCTCACTCCACTTCAACATTAATCCTTAAACGCCGGATCAACATTTTTTTTGTCGATTTGGAAGTGCAATTTTTAACAAACAATTTCCGAACCATATGAAACTGATACGGAGGTAATTTGTATATCATTTGAAAGAACTCCTCTGATTCTTTTATATTCTAACCATTTGTGATGGGGGTCATAATGAGATTTTCTGAGTAAAGTAGAGCCAAACATAAATAATTTTCATGTTTACACCAAAAGTTCCCAAAAATTGATAAATACTCAGGATGAACTTCAAAATAAAATGTTTTAACTTTATTTTTAATGAAAGTCAATTCATGAATGTTAAATTCTGTCTTTCTAATCAAATTTTGCCAAAACTTACCTCAAATTTGAAAGGTTTGGGCATTTTTCACTGTTATTTATCATTTTTGGTCCATTTTGAAGCAGCATTTTCCAGAAAAATCTACCTCTAGAATGGAAAATCAGAACGCAATAATTGTCCGCCATCTTATAAACCTTTGAAGCCAGCTTTCAAATGAGCTACTATGTTGATGCATAGCCCCCTCACAAAAAATAGAAAAAAACCATTGCAACTTTCCAAAGATACACAACTTTGCGAAGATTTTGGTTGACGGAAAGACTTTACCATAAATGCATTATTTTACTAAAAGAATCATGTATAAAACATAATTGAAGATCTACATGTAGGATATATGATAAGATACTTTGAAAAAGGTGAACACTGAAGGAGGCAGTCTCAAGTAAAGGTAAATTAGTACGTTTCTTTTATATTCTTTTTAGGCCTGTTGATTATTACGTGTAAATCCCTTATACCTGTTGCGCGTTATCATGACCATACACAGCATTTCATACATTTCTACAGTAAATAATAGAGTATATTTTACTTATTTCACAAATAAATCCACCATCTTGGGTGAGAATATATACTTTGTAGAGTGAAAAGTTTATCAGGGTCATGAAACTCCTTTTTATAGGAAAATGAGTAAAAGTTGGGATGATATTTGCATTTTCCCTAACATGAAATCATTCTCATATCTTATTTCATTCCTTATTTTGAGGTAATTTGCATATTAATTAGTATGCAAAATATGATAAACAACCTTATAAATATCATACAATTGATTTTCAACATTTTCAAGAGCCTACAAACAAGAAAACTTCATTTTCAGGTTATAGCTTTCACACAATATTGAAAAAATTAATAATGATAATGGGTCATGATATAGGTCAAAATGTTTTATTATAAACTATTTTGCATATTCCAATTGTTCCTACTTCCAAAAAAATCGTGAGTGGTATCATTGAAAAGAACTTTTTAACAACATTTTATAAACTATCAAAAAATGCCACAACTGCTTTAATACCACAAGAGTGTACATAAACACAAATTTTGGCAGTTTTGTTTACTGGGCATGCATATTAAATGAGCTAATTTGCATAAATTTACATATTCCAAAGTAAAATTATGTGGGTCATTGTGAAGTTCAAAGTATTACCTTTCAGTCAACACATACTTGTAATGATAGCAAAGGAAAGGAAAATATGAAAAAAAGGTATTATCTAAAAAAGGTTTCCAAAAATACAGATGCTAAATGGGAGGCTCAGGCGTTTAAGGGTTAATCTTTAATTGTTGGTCCAACTCGATTTTCCACAGCTATGCAGACAAATACGCCGAACATCAAAGCGTAAGCATTTCATCTGCAGCTCCTACTCCTTATTCAGCTTTTGAGAGAAGTGATAATGATTGAATGGCACACACCGTCCTTCAGAGGGGACGTTAATTGAGCACACCGTCCTTCATAGGGGATGTTAATTGAGCTGTCCGTCTCAACAGCAGGAGTCACCCCCTTCCTGGATCTCTGAACACTAATCAAGAAGAGAAGCATGAAAATGCAGTGTTCGTCACTTCCCTTTCTGTGCCAGTCAAGTATTGTTCACGCGCGCCCACATAGGCAGCCGAGATCTAATTGACTGCCATGGATAGCGTATTGAGACTGTTGGTATAAAAGTGTGTTATTGTTATTAATTATTATTATATCACATTGACCTCCAGGCTCAGAGAACTTCTGCAGGAGATGTTTATGGATCTTAATCCGCAGTTTCAAGATGTCTTCACTCGCAAATGGTAAGTTGATGATGTCTATTTTCAAGAAGTATTCTTGCAACATTTTGTCCTAAAAGTAACATTTTTGTATAACTTTTTGCAGTGATTTTTTTTATGACCTACATGTAGGTATAAGAAAATGAAATTCTATAATGTCAGGATGTTTACAGTTGATGGAGGCATTTTTTTTACTGGTTGGTATCAGAATTTAGATATGGGGGCTCAGCAAATTAACAGCCCTGGGGCAAGGGGACACATAAGAAACCACCCCTACAACAGTGCAACAACTGGGAAATTCAATATCCTATTTGTGTAAAGTGTTAGTACAGTAACTCTTTATAGAAGTGCATAAAACTGATTCTGAGTCTTTGAGCAGTTTCTGGTAGAGTCTTAATTCAAACCGACTCAGCAGTGCATTCTGGTGCCAAACTATGGCCTGTAAAGTCATATTATGTAGGCTAGTTCTTAACAATTGGTACAGTAACTCATTATAGAGGCATTTAAAGTTTATCCTAAGTCTTTGAGCAGTTTCTGTAGAGTCTGAATTCAAACCGTCTCAGCAGTGCATTCTGGTGCCAAACTATGGCCTGTGAAGTCATATTATGTAGGCTAGTCCTTAACAATTGGTACAGTAACTCTTTAGAGGCTTATAAAACTCATCTGAGGTATTTGAGCAGTTTCTGTAGAGTCTGAATTCAAACTGTCTCAGCAGTGCATTCTGGTGCCAAACTGTGGCCTGTAAAGTCATATTATGTAGGCTAGTCCTTAACAATTGGTACAGTAACTCTTTAGAGGCATATAAAACTCATCTGAGGTATTTGAGCAGTTTCTGTAGAGTCTGAATTCAAACTGTCTCAGCAGTGCATTCTGGTGCCAAACTGTGGCCTGTAAAGTCATATTATGTAGGCTAGTCCTTAACAATTGGTACAGTAACTCTTTAGAGGCTTATAAAACTCATCTGAGGTATTTGAGCAGTTTCTGTAGAGTCTGAATTCAAACTGTCTCAGCAGTGCATTCTGGTGCCAAACTGTGGCCTGTAAAGTCATATTATGTAGGCTAGTCCTTAACAATTGGTACAGTAACTCTTTAGAGGCATATAAAACTCATCTGAGGTTTTTGAGCAGTTTCTGTAGAGTCTGAATTCAAACTGTCTCAGCAGTGCATTCTGGTGCCAAACTGTGGCCTGTAAAGTCATATTATGTAGGCTAGTCCTTAACAATTGGTACAGTAACTCTTTAGAGGCATATAAAACTCATCTGAGGTATTTGAGCAGTTTCTGTAGAGTCTGAATTCAAACTGTCTCAGCAGTGCATTCTGGTGCCAAACTGTGGCCTGTAAAGTCATATTATGTAGGCTAGTCCTTAACAATTGGTACAGTAACTCTTTAGAGGCATATAAAACTCATCTGAGGTATTTGAGCAGTTTCTGGTAGAGTCTGAATTCAAACAGTCTCAGCAGTGCATTCTGGTGCCAAACTGTGACCTGTAAAGTCATATTATGTAGGCTAGTCCTTAACAATTGGTACAGTAACTCTTTAGAGGCATATAAAACTCATCTGAGGTATTTGAGCAGTTTCTGTAGTCTGAATTCAAACTGTCTCAGCAGTGCATTCTGGTGCCAAACTGTGACCTGTAAAATCATATTATGTAGGCTAGTCCTTAACAATTGGTACAGTAACTCTTTAGAGGCATATAAAACTCATCTGAGGTATTTGAGCAGTTTCTGTAGAGTCTGAATTCAAACCATCTCAGCAGTGCATTCTGGTGCCAAACTGTGGCCTGTAAAGTCATATTATGTAGGCTAGTCCTTAACAATTGGTACAGTAACTCTTTAGAGGCATATAAAACTCATCTGAGGTATTTGAGCAGTTTCTGTAGAGTCTGAATTCAAACTGTCTCAGCAGTGCATTCTGGTGCCAAACTGTGGCCTGTAAAGTCATATTATGTAGGCTAGTCCTTAACAATTGGTACAGTAACTCTTTAGAGGCATATAAAACTCATCTGAGGTATTTGAGCAGTTCTGTAGAGTCTGAATTCAAACTGTCTCAGCAGTGCATTCTGGTGCCAAACTGTAGCCTGTAAAGTCATATTATGTAGGCTAGTCCTTAACAATTGGTACAGTAACTCTTTAGAGGCTTATAAAACTCATCTGAGGTATTTGAGCAGTTTCTGTAGAGTCTGAATTCAAACTGTCTCAGCAGTGCATTCTGGTGCCAAACTGTGGCCTGTAAAGTCATATTATGTAGGCTAGTCCTTAACAATTGGTACAGTAACTCTTTAGAGGCATATAAAACTCATCTGAGGTATTTGAGCAGTTTCTGGTAGAGTCTGAATTCAAACAGTCTCAGCAGTGCATTCTGGTGCCAAACTGTGACCTGTAAAGTCATATTATGTAGGCTAGTCCTTAACAATTGGTACAGTAACTCTTTAGAGGCATATAAAACTCATCTGAGGTATTTGAGCAGTTTCTGTAGTCTGAATTCAAACTGTCTCAGCAGTGCATTCTGGTGCCAAACTGTGACCTGTAAAATCATATTATGTAGGCTAGTCCTTAACAATTGGTACAGTAACTCTTTAGAGGCATATAAAACTCATCTGAGGTATTTGAGCAGTTTCTGTAGAGTCTGAATTCAAACTGTCTCAGCAGTGCATTCTGGTGCCAAACTGTGGCCTGTAAAGTCATATTATGTAGGCTAGTCCTTAACAATTGGTACAGTAACTCTTTAGAGGCATATAAAACTCATCTGAGGTATTTGAGCAGTTTCTGGTAGAGTCTGAATTCAAACTGTCTCAGCAGTGTATTCTGGTGCCAAACTGTGGCCTGTAAAGTCATATTATGTAGGCTAGTCCTTAACAATTGGTACAGTAACTCATTATAGAGGCATTTAAAACTTTATCTGAGTATTTGAGCAGTTTCTGTAGAGTCTGAATTCAAACCGTCTCAGCAGTGCATTCTGGTGCCAAACTATGGCCTGTGAAGTCATATTATGTAGGCTAGTCCTTAACAATTGGTACAGTAACTCTTTAGAGGCATATAAAACTCATCTGAGGTATTTGAGCAGTTTCTGTAGAGTCTGAATTCAAACTGTCTCAGCAGTGCATTCTGGTGCCAAACTGTGGCCTGTAAAGTCATATTATGTAGGCTAGTCCTTAACAATTGGTACAGTAACTCTTTAGAGGCATATAAAACTCATCTGAGGTATTTGAGCAGTTTCTGTAGAGTCTGAATTCAAACTGTCTCAGCAGTGCATTCTGGTGCCAAACTGTGGCCTGTAAAGTCATATTATGTAGGCTAGTCCTTAACAATTGGTACAGTAACTCTTTAGAGGCATATAAAACTCATCTGAGGTATTTGAGCAGTTTCTGTAGAGTCTGAATTCAAACTGTCTCAGCAGTGCATTCTGGTGCCAAACTGTGGCCTGTAAAGTCATATTATGTAGGCTAGTCCTTAACAATTGGTACAGTAACTCTTTAGAGGCATATAAAACTCATCTGAGGTATTTGAGCAGTTTCTGTAGAGTCTGAATTCAAACTGTCTCAGCAGTGCATTCTGGTGCCAAACTGTGGCCTGTAAAGTCATATTATGTAGGCTAGTCCTTAACAATTGGTACAGTAACTCTTTAGAGGCATATAAAACTCATCTGAGGTACAGTATTTGAGCAGTTTCTGTAGAGTCTGAATTCAAACTGTCTCAGCAGTGCATTCTGGTGCCAAACTGTGGCCTGTAAAGTCATATTATGTAGGCTAGTCCTTAACAATTGGTACAGTAACTCTTTAGAGGCATATAAAACTCATCTGAGGTATTTGAGCAGTTTCGGTAGTCTGAATTCAAACTGTCTCAGCAGTGCATTCTGGTGCCAAACTGTGGCCTGTAAAGTCATATTATACTCATACGTCTTCTATTTGATTGTTCAGGTCCCGGCATCTGAAGCCAGGGCTTTGAACCATTTGAAATCTACTGATGCAAGATATTCAAACCTAACACTGAGCTCTGACCAGCTTTTGTTTAATCTGCCTCAAACGATTTTACACTTTGACCATTGACCACACTATTATGTATGGTAGACCGGAACAATGCTCATTTCATTTCAATTGTTTTGTTTTGTTTCTGCAAAGTTGTAGTATTTACATAGATTCATACTGAAATAGACAAATAACTGTTTTACAATACTTGTGCACAATGTCTAGAAAGTTTTCAGGAAATTTGTCGCAGGCAAGCTGATCTGAAATAATGCTGCTCAGAAGTCAGAACACAGAAAACCTTTATTTCATCTTTCATTTTTTCTCGCACTTTACTTAAAGGGGACATCAAGTCTGACAAAATCCTTATTTCATATGATAGAATTAAAAATAGCAAATTTTTGACCAAGTCTCATATCTCCTAAAGCAATCTAACAGAATTTCTTACATTATTAATGCTACTTCTATGAGAGCCACCATTTGTATTTTAGAACATGCAGAAAATGATGTTGTCCACCCAATAGGATGTTGAAATGCATTGTATTTCTTTATAATCTATCTCAAGTTTTCTAGCGAATGAAAAATTATTTGTTGTTGGGTAAATAGTTTCATCATGCACAAGATTTCAATACAGAATTGAACAAAATGGCAGCCTCCATGTGTCAACTTCAAACATGAAGAATATGAATAATATCTCATGTTTTTGGTAGTTGGTTTAGATTTAAATCCTCTATTATATGAAATAAAAATTGTATCAGACTTGATGTCTCCTTTAAGCCTGGCACATATGACTTTCCACTTCTAGTGTGTTAAATCTAAACAAACAACCCAACAGGCAAGCACAAAATCATAACTTATTAGGCATGGCAAGCCAAAAAGATTTACTTGAGGGTTTACCAAGATGAATTGTACACCCCATGAAATTAACACAATACTCATTTCTAATTGTTTGTTTTAACCAGGTTTGAGGAGAGGGCATCAGTGCAGGTGGACATCCTGTGTGTGACGATCGAGGATTACTACCATGATTTTACTCATCTCAGACGGGACAACTTTGTCAGCTTACTAAACGAGCTGGAAAAGAGAACACTGAGGGACTACATTAAAGCTGTTTTTGATAAGTAAGTTGAGTAAAGGATGAGGACAGAGGTGAATGAAGCATGCAGAGCTGGGAATCAATTGTACAATTTCCCACGGTTCTGAATAAGATGTCAAAAATTATCCCACAAAAATTGCAACAGAGATTTCCAGCCAAGCAGTTGCGTTGTGTCACTTGATGCTGCTTGCTTCAAGGGAGTCTTGTGTTCAAAAGGTGAATTACCGGGTTTGATTCCCGGCCAAGCAGCTGCGTTGTGTCACTTTGAGCTGCTTGCCTCAACGCCAAGCAGCTGCGTTGTGTCACTTTGTGCTGCTTGCCTCAACTCAATTTGGGTGAAAATGAGGAGTACCAGCATTGCTGGCAAGTTAGCCTGCAATTCACTTGCATTTCGTCTAGGGTAAATCATATGCGCTCATCTGTTTGTGCCATGGAAACTTGGGATAAACATACGTCCTATGAGCGAGTCAATAGCTCAAATGAATTGAACTTAACAACTTAACATTTTCAAAGTGTCAAAATTTTCACTCTTTTTAATTTGTACATTGATCCAATTTTTAGCTGTCCACAGACTGTTTGTATTTTTATACATGTTGTATTTTGAAAAATGTTTTTTACTTCTATCAGAAAAATGACTTTCAAGTCGTATGACGAGCGCAAGAAAGCTGGTGAGAAGCTATGCAAAGAGGGAGATCAGATGAAGGTCATGTTTGATCGACTCACCGAGAACCCGGAGAGGGTAGGTTCATAATTGTTTGACTACAAAAGTGTCAGTACCTTATCTTCTTGTAGATAAGAAAAAACATCATATTTTGTTTTTCCGATCTATTATGCATTTAGGGAACAAATATCAGGGTGCCCTGTCATAGATTTAATCTGAGACAGAGTATGTCATCATCATGGGGCTCGCTGACCTCTTGATGATGTCAATCGTATTTTGACCCATTTTAGACATCTCCTTTATGTAATTTCTTTTTTCCATTTAAGATATATTAAGTTTTAAAAACTTTCTTAGGTTCTTTAAAAATTACATCAGGTAGAGCGATGCTGTCACACTCACGTTTGAAACAAATGTTTTGTATTTAATCAAAAATTAAATTACTGTATTTAACGTATTAAGCACCCCTGCTCTGATAATTAACCCTGCCCTATTAAATAAGTGCCTTTGCTCTGATAAGTGTTGACCCAACATTTACATTCTTTGATTATTTTGTGTCTGACGCTGCTGTCGCACACTCATTTTTGAAACAGATGTTTTTGTATTTAATTAAAAATTAAATTAAATGACATATTTTGTATCAAGTTATATGCATATGTCCCCAAACCAATCTATAAATTGAATAAGTGAGCCCAAAACAAAGTTTAAAAAAAGGCCACTTTAGTTTTAGAAAGGGGTACTTTTCCATTAGGGGACACATTCCTCCCATGCATGGGATTGATAATAGTCACCAGTTTGCTACTATTGGGTCAGTAATTAAGGGGCACTTTATTTTGAAAGAGGCAATTTTGTAATATTTTTGGGAAAATGTGCACATTCCACCAGTTCTAGCCCTTTGGCAGCAATGGAGGGGCACTTTTCATTTCAAAAGGGGCACTTTTGTCATTTTCATGGAAAGTGGGGGGCACATGCCCCTGTACCACCCCTCTGGTTCCTTCATTTCTACACTGATCTGATTAAATCTAAATAAGCCTCAATGGAAATAGATTCCTCAATGCTTTCTTTACTGTTATGTTGCTCATGTTTTCCTATTTCTTTTAATATGAACCTGCATGACCCATGAACTGATACTTTTGTTCCATCAGGACCAGTCCTCGTATGAAGCCATCCCTGCCCTTGCTGAGGTCATCAAGATGGAGGACACCAGCCTCATCTCCCTGGAATTATCAGTAAGTCACCAAATCATGTAGATAAACATTGATGAGAGTTGAGCTCATTTAGTGGATGAGGGGATGCCCCCTAAACCGGGTGTTCTCACTCACCTACAGGTCATTATTTCCCAATAACCTTGCTTACTGATTCTGATTCTAAAGACAGAGTCATGTATTTTTACTCACTTGAGTGCAATTCCGCGATCAGCCTTACTGAAGGTGATTTGATCAAAACACTGGGTCCTTGAAAAACCTGCGACACAAACAGCAGACAACTGTTTGCATGAAACAAACAAGGTGTAACAGGATATTACATAACTAATGTGATCACAGGTCAATCATCTGCGCTCACAAACGTTCTTCGCAGGTCAATCATCTGCGCTCACAAACATTCTTTGATCAACTTTTCCTGATCGACTAGGATCAAGATGAGGTGACTGCAATCAGATCCAAAGGGCGCTCTCACAGTAAATCAGCAGAACTGCAGTGGATCTGATCGTAAGCTTGTACTTAATTGGGACCCCCCCCCTTCCCCCCCATGCACATGCACATCTTTCATACTTGAGAAAAGTAAAAGAAAAGAAAAAGCATATACAATATTTTTAAACTGAAATTGCATGCTAGGACAAAGTGCAATAAGCTTCTATGGTGGATTCATATTCACAACATCCATAAGGTGCAGGATATTGTACAATTCAAATTTGGGATGTGTACCCTCTCGTCCAATCACATTATAGAAAACTGATAGAATATTGATTTGCATGACTATTGACTTGCATGAATATTGATTTGCATGACTATTGATTTGCATGAATACTGATTTGCATGAAAGTTGATTTGCATGAATATTAATTTGCATGAATATTAATTTATATGATATTGCTTTTATTGATTTGCATCAATATTGTTTATATTGATTTTCATAAATATTGATTTGCATGAATATTGACTTGCATGAATATTGATTTGCATGAATATTGATTATATTGATTTGCATGAATATTGATTATATTGATTTGCATAAATATTGATTTGCATGAAATTTTGATTTGCATGAATTTTGATTTGCATGAATTTTTGATTTGCATGAGTATTGATTGCATGAATATTGATTATATTGATATACATGAATATTGATTATATTGATATACATGAATATTGATTATATTGATTTGCATAAATATTGTCTATATTGATTTGCATGAATATTGATTATATTGACTTGCATGAATATTGATTGGCATTAATATTGATTTGCATGATTTTTTTATATTATTCAAGCAAGTTTTTTTACTAATTGTTTTACAGACGCTACTATGTAAGTTTCCGGACATCAGGATGGAGCATTTAGTGAACCTGTTGGTGCTAAGAGGAGACATGACAACATCAGTAGCCAAAGAGGTAAGATGCAGGGGTCATATGAGGGTAGATCTGGGAGGTGAAGAAGGGGTTGTGGTGGGGGACTTCCCCCTTGGGAGAACGCTTTTTGTATATGATGGATCATGAAGTTTATCTGCCTGTGCGTAGAGGTGACATGTCAATATCTGTAGCAAAACAGGAACGATGCAGAGGCCATTTGTATTCAAAAATAATAAGGTGTGCATTGTCTATGGGGTTGAATTTAATAGGTGAAGAAGGTGAGAGAGGGAAATTGCCCCTGGGACTAAAAGTTTTTTAAAGGATTAGTTCAGGGGGTCAAGCAAGTTCTTATATCAAAGAGGATATATGCTAGTGATATTTTAAAGTATAAATGACTGGTGTAGTAAGTCTACTATGAAAGGTTGGCGCCCTCATCCTCATACATTCCTAACAATTGTTAATGTATGTTAAACAAAATTTATTTAACTACTTTTACTATTTGTTTTATTTTTCCTCAACTTTTCATCGGGAATAAGATTTTTTGAATCCTTTCTGCACCATTTAGTTTTTTTTTAAGTCCCTTCATATAAGATTAACTTGCTTGATCATTGAATAAATCCTTTAAAGATGGAGATTGCTCAGTGAACCTATTGGTCCTTGAATATCTACATCTGTTTCAATGGGGTAAGATGCAATGCCCATTTATACCAAAAAAGAAGAAAATGTGTATCGTCTTTGGGGGTGGTGCAGAAGGGCCGATGGGGGTGGATGCTGCAGGTGCAGAAGGGTCGATGGGGGTGGATGCTGGAGGTGCAGAAGGGCCGAGTGTGAGATGGGGACCTCCCCCTTCGTAGAAAATACTGTGTAAAAGAAATTGGTGATATGAGGGGACATGTCTGCATCAGTAGCAAAAGCAGTAAGATACATTGGCAATTTACCTTATTAAAAAGAAAATGTGCATTATATATTGTTATGAAGAGAGGGTGTGAGAGGGGGCCTTCCCTTGTAATGTAAAACACATTATATATTATTATGACGAGAGGGTGTGAGAGGGGGCCTTCCCTTGTAATATAAAACACATTAAACATTGTTATGACGAGAGGGTGTGAGAGGGGGCCTTCCCTTGTAATATAAAAGGCATTATATATTGTTATGAAGAGAGGGTGTGAGAGGGGACCTCTCCTTGTAATATAAAAGGCATTATATATTGTTATGACGAGAGGGTGTGAGAGGGGGCCTTCCCTTGTAATATAAAAGGCATATATTGTTATGAAGAGAGGGTGTGAGAGGGGGCCTTTCCTTGTAATATAAAAGAGGCATTATATATTGTTATGAAGAGAGGGGGCCTTCCCTTGTAATATAAAAGGCATTATATATTGTTATGAAGAGAGGGTGTGAGAGGGAGCCTTTCCTTGTAATATAAAAGGGGGCCTTCCCTTGTAATATAAAACACATTATATATTGTTATGAAGAGAGGGTGTGAGAGGGGGCCTTCCCTTGTAATACAAAACACATTATATATTGTTATGAAGAGAGGGTGTGAAAGGTCCTTCCCTTGCAATATAAAACAACCCTTAAATTTTTCCTTCTCAGAAAGGATTTGTGAAGCTTTCTAAAGATCGTGTCATGTTACCTCTTCTTCCTGTACATTAAAATTGCATTTTGTTAATTATTTTTTTCTTAGAATTTAGGTCTATTCTCTGGAAAAAACGTGAAATAGTTTGAGGTTATGTGATGAGGGGGTTTGCAGGGTAGGGTGCTTGCACGTCTGCCATTCTCTCATGAGTGCACGAGCCTCCGGTGTGTCCACTTATAGCTGGCTTCTAATTTGCACAAATACCGTATTCAAAGTAATAAGGGGCACTTACAAAAATCTAATTGCACCACTTTTTAGGCCTGAAGTGTTTCCTAATAAGCACCCAGGCTCAGGGTCCATGTACAGTGTGGTATTCCAATTGCAATGGGAACTGGTTCTATACCAGCCGCACAATAACCACCACAAAAACATTGTGAGCGTCAGATGCAAAATAAGCAAAGAATGTAACAAAACTTAATTCAATTCTTCAAATCAATCTAATAAATTTATGTTATCAGTCAAAACATTTGGGCTTATTTGAACAGGGGTGCTGAATACGGTATATCCATCGATTATTTCTTCATATTCCCAGGTGTAGGATGATGGGAGTTTAGTGTAACATAATGCACCCTTACAGTCCGTCAACCCAACAATAAAACATCATGAAGTGCCCATTCACGTTTTATATGACATATTATATATATATATATATTATATATATATATATATTATATATATATATATTATATATATATATATATATATATATATATATATATATATATATTTTACTTCAAGTTATACCTTACCTTCCATGCTATTAATATATGCAATCTGGTCACATGACCTGATTCTAACGCACTTCTAACCGACCCTAAGAAAAACAGTAACCAGCCAGGCCCTAACCTCCCTAATACCACTGTACTACCACTTCACTCTTTTTCAGCGCGTTGTTGTCACTAACATCGCTGAAAACTGGTCATTTTTATTTTATTAATAATTAACCTTTCTAACTCTTTTCTCTTCGGCAGCATCTACCTGGAGGGTTTTTACGCTGCCCTTTCTCATCTGGCTCGCCTTTTCAAGTCTTCTGAGATAAGGGTGAGGTAGCCATGGGTCCGAGATTTCTTCGGCCGACCTACACGACTTTACCCGTGTAGCCTACACTTAGGTTAACGGTTTTGTCTCCATTCGTATAAAGCGAGTGGCTAGTTCGAGAGCGTCCTACTCGTGGCGGGTGTTTTTAGGTCCTAGAGCACCAGGTGTGCCTGTCTAGGGACCTTTTGCCCCGGGGTTTAAGTGTTTTTCACCCTCGGCCCCGCCCTTCCATGAGGTTAGCCTAGCGTTATGCTATGCATATGTATTAGCTCGTTAGGATATCTCAGTACAAGTTCTCGTATGCATTAGGCCAATTTCTTTTTCTGATTTTGGCGCATGCGCATTGGGTCGACGTCTCCGTCGGGTGTTCGGGAGTCGGCTCGAGCTTCTCCAGGAGCTACAGTTGTTACAAGAGAGCTTATTTTTGTATTAACGTTACCAGCATATGAATATTTTCATTTTTCTTACATAAATTAGAGACAAAGTTTTTAATTTTCAAGCTTGATTTTTGGGGCGTTGGAGAGACCGGGAGGGGGTCTCTCCGACGTCTCATTTAAAGGGAAACTAATCTTTTCTTTTTATCTTTACAGACATCAAGTACTCAGTGGTTGGCATTTTCCACGTTACCCCGGCGCTTGTAAAGTCTTTACGTTGGATGCGTTTTCTCGGGTTTTTAAAAATTTTCCAGATAGAAATTGTTTCTGTTTAAAAAATTTCTTTGCTGTATTTATCTGCTATGCCTCGTCTCTCTTTAGCGTGATCGTAGGGTCATAGTTGCTTACCGTATTTGTGTATGTATGCATGGATATACGTTCTTCTCTTTTCAGGAATTTTATCGAGAATGATTAACTCAGTGGCGTTGCGCCTTAGGTGACGTTCCAAGTGAACGCCACCTAGAGTTAAAAAAAGTTCAGAGAGAGAGAAAAGATTAAGCTCTTAGTGGCGTTGCGCCTAGAGCGGTAAGGTAAGAGAGAGAGATAACTTCTTAGGGGCGTCAAAAGCGTCGCCTAGGTTGAAAGGAGACCCGTTTACGGGTTAGTACGGTTCCGTTGGACGGTTCCACAGCCCAAGTGCTGGAGATACGGTTCCGTTGGACGGTTTCATACGGTTCCGCAGCCCAAGTGCTGGGATTAGCGGTTCCGTTGGACGGTTCCATAGAGAGAGAGAGACGGTTCCGTAAAAAAGAGACGGTTCCATAGAGAGAGAGACGGTTCCGTAAAAAGAGACGGTTCCGTATAAAGAGAGACGGTTCCATAGAGAGAGACGGTTCCGTAGAGAGAGAGACGGTTCCGTAAGAAGAGACGGTTCTGTATAAAGAAAGAGAGAGACGGTTCCGTAAAGAGAAACGGTTCCGTAGAGAGAGAGACGGTTCCGTAAAGAGAAATGGTTCCGTAAAGAGAGAAACGGTTCCGTAAAGAGAAACGGTTCCGTAGAGAGAGAGACGGTTCCATAGAGAGAGACGGTTCCGTGGAGAGCCGGTTCCGTAGAGAGAGACGGTTCCGTTGGACGGTTCCATACGGTTCCATTGGACGGTTCCGCAGCCCATGTTCGGGTATTGGGCGGTACCGTTGGACGGTTCCATAGAGACGGTTCCATATGGTTCCGTGATCCATACGGTTCCGCAGCCCGTGTTCGGGTATTGGGCGGTACCGTTGGACGGTTCCATAGAGACGGTTCCGCGGCCCGTTGTAACGGGGCGGACGGTTCCATTGGACGGTTCCGCGGCCCGGGTTTACGGGTCAGTATATAGCGGGGCAACGTACACCGAACGGTTACTCCGACTATACGCCCACTAGCTACCATAGCTACGTGGTCAGGTGACAAGTGACATTCTTGGCTAGAAGTATAGCATTGACAGCTATTGTTCTTCTTGGTCCCGTAGCCATCAGCTACACAGTTCCACGGCTCGTGTGAACGCAATTAAGACTGTCTACGTTGAACGTTTAGTTCCGTATTTATTTTCACCAGTATCATGGACATGGAGGACAGGTCCCCGAGTGTCAATGTTTTTACACACCCAGGATGTCCCGCAATGCGTAGCGTGCAAACGCTTCTTTAAATTACGCTCAGGTGACATCCATCTCACGTGTTACGCGTGTAGATTATGCTGCAAGTCAAATCCTTGTATTTTTTGCAGCGATTGGGACCTAGCGGCGTGGTCGGAGCACAGACTCCACCGCGACCGGTCCTTTCAAAGAGCGGCGGAGAAAGTGGAGAAGCGACGGTCTGATAGGCCCTCTTCGTCTTCCCGCCACCCAGTCCCAAAGCCAGGGAGGCGGGGCCGCCGCCCACTCTCAGCGGAGCGCCTCTTGAAAGACGTACACTGTACGGTTAATCCAAGTATAGCACTGAGACAGCTATTTTTCTTCTTGGTCCTGTAGCCAAAGGCTACGGCAGTTCCACGGTTCCATACGGTTCCACGGCCCATGTTTACGGGTCCGTACGGTTCCACGGTCCGTGTTTTACGGGTCCGTACGGTTTCATTGGACGGTTCCGCGGCCCGTGTTTACGGGTCCGTACGATTCCACGGTCCGCGTTTATGGGTCCTTTCGGTTCCATTGGACGGCTCCAGTGAGCGGAACTTATTTTTAACGGGATAGCGTACACCATACGCTTAACCCGCTTATACGCCCACTAGCTACTACGCTACATGGTCGGGTGACAGATGACTTTCTTTACAAGAAGTATAGCATCACGACAGCTATTTCCTTCTTGGTCCCGTAGCCATTAGCTACGCAGTTCCACGACTCGTGCGAACGCAATTAAGATTGTCTGCATTGAACATTACAGTTCCTTGATTATTTTTACCAGTATCATGGACATGGAGGACAGGTCTCCGAGTGTCGATGCTCTACACACCCATGATGTCCCGGCGTAGCGTGCTAACACTTCTTTGCTTTACGCTCCGGTCACATCCATCTCACGCGTTACGCGTGCAGATTATGCTGCGAGTCCATTCTTTGTACTCTTTGCAGCGATTGGGTTCAAGCGGCGTGGTCGCAGCACAGACTCCACAGCGACCGGTATTTTCAGGGTGCGACCGAGAGAGTGCGGCTCCGGTGTTCGGATGCGTACGGCTCCGTAGCTTTGTAACGGGATATCGTACGATTTACCCGGATATGCACCCACTAGCTACGAGCTATGTGGCCAGGTGACAAGTGATAATCTTCACGAGAAGTATAGCACCGTGAGAGCTATTCTCTTCATGGTTCCGTAGCCATTAGCTACGCAGTTCCACGATCATGTGAATACCAATAATACGATTATCCGCGTTGAACGTTACAGTTCCGCAATTACTTTCACCAGTATCATAGGCACGGGAGGACAGGCCTCCGCGCGTCGTGCGTTACGCACAAAGAGGTCCCGCTATGCATAGCGTGCAAACGCTTCTCTGAGACCGTGCGGGCCTGTACGACTTCAGAGTTTTTGCAACGGGATAACGCGTGCACTGTGTGCGATGAACCCCGAAATTGAGTCCGCTAGCTAGGAAGCTACTTGGTCAGGGGATAGGTGACAATCTTCACGGGAAGTATAGCATCACGAGAGCTATTTTCTTCCGTCTCTGTAGCCATTAGCTACGCTGTTTTCACGGCCGTGTGAACTGCCTCTGTAGGATTTTCGCGTTGAACGTTACAGTTTCGCGATGTTTTGCCCCTATATCATCGCCGACACGAAGGGCAGGTCCCTAGTGTCGGTGCGTTCTGCGCCTTGAGTGTCCTGCGATCGTCGCATGTAAACGCTTCTTAGGTTGCGCTTTGGTGTTATCGACATGTTCAAACCCGTGTACACCGCTGTGGTCCTCGGTTCCGCGATGGGACCGGTAGGCCCACAAGAGGCGCCCCCTACGGGTCATACGTGAGTTAGTACCCTTTTTATGGCTAGTTGTAGAGCCATTGGATTACTTGCATCGGGTCCATTAGGGTCCGTGACGGCTCGTGATCGGTTCCATACGGCCCCCACGGCTTGTTTTCACGGCCCGTAAGGGTCCGTATTGCAACAACTCGGCAGCTCCGTGCGGGGCATGGGATGTCCGTGGGCTGCATACTTCTGCAGCGAGGTAACGATAACGTCGTCACACCGTAGTATACCCTTTAGCTTTTTAGCTACATGGTCAGGTGAGAGTTACAATCTTAGGAGATCTCCGCGTCCGTGGGAGCTGACTTGGTGAGATTTTCGCGTTGAACGCCTCTCGGTTCCGCATAGTTTTTCACCTGTTTCTTGGACACGAGGACGAGTCCCGTTTATCGGGCGTCACGCTCCCAGGATACGTCGCGTGCTAGCGCTTGCTCGGGTTTCGAGGCCTGGCGCTTGGGTGATAGGAATTCCTTCTTTACGGAAGGCATACCATCACGAGCTATTCTCTCCGTGTTACGTAGTTTCACGATCGTTTAAACTACTCTGAATATGGTTCTTGCGTCGAACAGACCTTCAGCTCACATTCTAGAGTTTTTAACGCGGTTTTACGTACAACGTCACGATAAACCCGGTAACGGAACTTCGGGATATTACGACCGTTAGCGCGTGTTGCAGTGTTCCGCGGTCGTTTTTCTTGCTGGGGCGCTTTTGGCGTTCGACGGCAGTCCCCCACGCGTAGCTGCCGGCTACGCGGCTCCGTTGTGATTTTATACAAACGGAGTTAACGGCCTACACCAGCTGCGCGGCTGTGTGGTAGAGGACCAGTAGCCATGAACTACAGAGTTCGCGGCTTTCTCTTACCGGGACACGTGCTGAGTACGACGGTAGTCCCCTCTTCCCCACGCAGCTACCGGTTTAAGAGCTCCATGATGAAACAAACTAAGTTTACGACTCGTATAGCTTGCGTAGCATGTGAACTCCTCCGTATTCCTTACGGTCCCAGTAAATTTTAGCTATTCTCAACGGCAACGCGTACTGAGTACATCTTCCCTACGCGTAGCCACCTACTCGGTGGCCCGTGGTGCATAGAAGTATACTGAGATAACGACTCACGTTACAGATGTAGTACGTTAACGCTATCGTCGACCTAGAGCGGTTCTTTTGTACTGATAGTTACTACGTTCGGGACACGTACCAGTTGTCCCCTCGCGTAGCCACGAGCTTTTGCTCCGTGGTGCTGGCGCAGATTGGCGGATGACTAGTGGTTTTGACTTGTCATGCTGACGCCTTTGTAGACCCATACCGGATCTATAATACCTAACGGGGTTGCATACTTTGTACGGCGTAAGTCCCCCCAGTAGCCACGCGCTTCTCAGCTCCGTGGTGCAGGGTGTTTAACGGAATTGACGGTCCGTGTAGTATACACAGGACATCAACTCTTTCGTGATTTTTTCCCCAGTGCTGGGGTGTATGACTCATATGGTTGACGTAGTACGTTACAACCCCCTTGTCAATATTAACTCCATGAAGGATATTTTTCTTGACAATAGGTGGCCTTTTGATAGACAACCTCACGTTTGGGGCAGCTCTTACCAACAACGGCGCGTATGGTTCATTCCATACTTTTAACACCTTCTTAAAGCTGTTTCCATGTGGTTTTTCGGCCTGTTACTTAACTGCCCGTACAGACATACGGTATTAGTGTTCTCCACACCCGTCGCCGTAAGCTCCGCGGTTTCCAGGTTGTTACTATCGTGAGTAATGTTAACACTTTTTCCAGTCAACTTCTTAGACAAGTTTCGCTGTTGATAGGTGTGGCCTGGAGCTACGCGGTTCAAGAACTGCTACAGTTTTTAGACCCGCTTGGTGCCGTCGACTATGTTGTATGGCTCCGCGGTCTTACGACCCATACCGTCTCACAGCTACATAGCCTTACGGTTGGCAGCCCTTCTTGTATACGTTTTATATTAACGGCCTGCCTTTTTATTTCGCTAGCCTTTGATTTTTGGTCAGTAGGTTTAAACAACCTTTGCTCAGGGTCGGCAGTCTTTTCTGGACTGCAGGTGGTGTCGTTCCGTACCTCCGCTTTACGTTCAGTCGGTGGCCACCCCCTTTGGTGGTAGTTCGGTGCTCCCACCTGGTGTACGGAACGAGGTTTTCACCCGTTAGATTTCACCGTCGGTGCCGACGGAGGCTTCTTGATCGAGGTAGGGGCACTTTTCTTGTGACCCCTTATGACAGGCAGAATGCCGGAGTTTTTCGTTCACCTTTTTACCGCTAGTGCTGAGCGAGGTTTTTAAGTTTCCCTCCGTTTTTGCACCACTGTTGTGGTCTCCTTTTCGGACGAAGAGGTACGGACTCCAAGAGTTCTGAAATCGTTCCTCTCGTCTCGGCGCAGGACGAATTTTGGCTGCTTAAGACCTTGCAGGCTTCCCGTACGAGCCTCGGGTCAGGGACAATTTTTGTCTCTTTCCCTGGCTCCGGCGGACTGCATCTCCGTCCCGGAGCGCTTCGTTTGAGGGTGTGGCCTTAGCCCGCTTTTCCTTGACGTAGCATGGCCTTTCTGAGAGGTTGTTCACCCCCCTCCTCGTTGTGGAGGTGGGCCCTCTCTCCAGCTTGGTTCAGTCATGAGCTCTGGGATAACTTGCAGCTATCCACCGGGGTTTTTCCAGTGGGGTCTACGGTCTTTGACTCGCGACCCCTGCAAAGTTACACGGCGATCTCTTCGTAGTGTGTCGTGGGACATTTTCCTCCGATAGATCGTCCAGTGACTTTCTTTTAAAGTAGTCTGCACTGTTCATAGAACGGTCGCGGTATGCACTCGGGTTCGGGGCATCACCTCTTTTCACGGGATCTCTCGTGCGCAGTTCGGGAAACGCTTTTAGCGGTTTCTCTTATTTTGGGTCTGACTCACTTTTCGGCGTTCGTGTTCCCCGCTTAGCTTTTGCTCTTACGCGATTCTGCGCTAACGAATTTTTCCTTGTCCGGGATTTCTTCAATTCGTTTTTGTTGGTACACGCGTTCCTGATCGTAGTTTTTCCTCGCCGTTCCGTCTCGTGGACGATCCGGTGTGGTTTGTATGGCGTTTTTGTGAACACTTTGCTGTACATGTACTTGTGTCCAAACGCTCTTCCGGTTGGCTTGTTTTTCTGGGCTTTTCGCTCAGGTGCTTTTGGTGTTTGCCTCCGTTACTGTCTACGAATGGTGCCTTGTTCGGTTTGACTGTACCTCGACGTGGTTTACTATGTTTTAGTTCTTCCCACTCTTGAGGTCTTTCATCCTTCAGAGGAGAAGGTTTTTCGTCCCTTCCATGGGTGTTCGACTAGTGCGAGTTTAGTACCAGCCATTAAAAAAAAAAAAAAAATGTGCTTCGGTCTGAACTCCCTTCCTTCCGTTCCTCGGTTGCAATCTGATTGCATATAATAATAGCATGGAAGGTAAGGTGTAACTTGAAGTAAATTTACCCCGCTAAGCGTAGCGGGGATATTTCAGAGTTATACTTACCTTCCATGCATCCACCCCCCCTCCCCTCTCGTTTAGGCCTCGGTGGAAGGTTGAGTGAAGTGGTAGTACAGTGGTATTAGGGAGGTTAGGGCCTGGCTGGTTACTGTTTTTCTTAGGGTCGGTTAGAAGTGCGTTAGAATCAGGTCATGTGACCAGATTGCATATATTAATAGCATGGAAGGTAAGTATAACTCTCAGAAATATCCTCGCTTTACGCTTAGCGGGGTAAATATATATATACATTTATATATATATATATATATATATATATACATATATATATATATATATATATATATATATATATACATATATATATATATATATATATATATATATATATATATATATATATATATATATACTATATGTAAACATATATATATATATATATATATATATATATATATATATATGTATATTATATATATATATATATATGCATATATGTATATATATATATATACATATATGTATATATATATACATATGTATATGTATATATATATGTGGGGGTGGATGCTGGAGGTGCAGAAGGGCCGAGTGTGAGATGGGAACTTTCCCCTTCGTAGAAAATACTGTGTAAAAGAAATTGGTGCTATGGGGGGACATGTCTGCTTCAGTAGCAAAAGCAGTAAGATACAGTGGCAATTTACCTTATTAAAAAGAAAATGTGCATTATATATTGTTATGAAGAGAGGGTGTGACGTGACAATATATATATATATATATATATATATATATATATATGTATATGACAATGTATATATACACATATATATATATATATATATATAAATATGACAATATATATATATATATATATATATATATATATATGTATATGACAATGTATATATACATATATATATATATATATATATATATATATAAATATGACAATATATATATATATATATATATATATATATATATATATATATATGACAATATGTATATGAATATATACATAAATATATATATATGACAATATATATATATATATGACAATATATATATATATGACAATATATATATATATATGACAATATATATATATATATATATGACAATATATATATATGACAGTATATATAATTATATATATGAATATATATATATTTATATATTCATATATATAAATATGACAATATTTATATATATATATATATATATATATGGCAATATATATATGACGATATATGACAATATATATATAAATATATATGTAAATATATATATATGACAATATATATATATATAATATATATATATATATATATGACAATATATATATATATGACAATGTATATATATGACAGTATATATAAATATATATCTGAATATATCAGGCCTCCCAGTAAACCTTTAAAAACCTTTAAAACCTTTTTTGACAAATTGAACCTTTATTCCTTTCAAAATAACCTTTGAAACCTTTAAAAACCTTTATTTTCAAAGTTAAGTAAGGTAAATGATTTGAGTGCCAAGGTTTTAGCTTCATTTGTAAGTATACACATCCATTTAATAGCATATCTGTTCTCAACACACATTTAAAAAGTAGCAGGACCAAAAAAAAATATCCAAATTCACGTAAGTAATGGACTTTTGGCGCCACCAACTGTTTTTTGCCCCAGAATATGCTCATTGTATGAAAATTTATTCCATGAGTAAGCCTTTATAAACCTGTGTATTTAAATCCAAAGCCTTTAAGAACCTTTATTTCAACTTTACAACCTTTAAAAAAAAACTTTTATTTTAAAAAAAAAGTCACTGGGAGGCCTGATATATATATATATATATATATATATATATATATATATATATATATATATATATATATATATATATATATATATATATATATATATATATATATATATATATATTATATATGACAATATATATATATATATATATGAAAATATATATACATATATATATATATATATATATATATGATAATATATATATTTATATTTATATGACAATTTTTATATATATATATGACAATATATATGACAATACATATATATATATAGATATGACAATATATATATGACAATATATATATGACAATATATATATAACAATATGTATATGACAATACATATATGACAATATATATATATGACAATATATATATAACAATATGTATATGACAATATGTATATGACATGTACTAAACTTTGAATGAAATTTTTATTTTCTTCTTTTTAGGTCATTCAGGATTCCATTCCAGATGGAGCCAAGAAAACAACCAAAAAGACCATTTTCTCTCAAATTCCAGTCAAGTAAATAGTGGTTTAGCCCCATCATCAATTCAAATATATTGTCCCAGGGGATTTTCTGGCAATATGATAAGTAATTGCAAGGAAAATCTGTGACGTCATACATTCCTTGCCATTGAATGACTGATGTCATGTTTCTTTGTGTTTCACTGCAATTTAACAGTTAAATTCATGTGCCAATGCCTAATTATGAATGGTCAATTGGAGCTTGAACTGAGTGCAAAAAATGTGTCTTATGGTAGCACAGAACTAATCAGGTGTTACTCCGCCAGCCCAAAATGAGAACCCCCTTTCCATAAAAGAGGCCAATAAGAAATATAGTTTTGAGAGGTTCCACTTTATGGGACAGGAAGCTGAGGATTTGAGGAAAGGATAGGTCTTGACTATACATATCCAAACTTGACAAGATCTCCGTGTTTCACAAAGTTTTGTGGGGAATTATTTTACCATGGACCTATACTAAAATTTGAGTTATTTGGTGAAGGTGTATAACACCTATTTACTTCAGCCTAAAAAAAGTGGCCAAAACCTCAGGTCAACCCCTATTTAACATACCATCATCCAAAAGATATTAGATGGTGCTTCTCAGAAAACATCCCAAAAGTTGGCGAAACTTCGCCTTTCTGGTACTAAAAAGACCCAAAACTTGACTCTTTCATCATAGTTTTCAATAGGGCAAATAATTAGTTCCGTGCTACCTTGTGGCAGTGCTATGAGGTTATATTTAGTAAATGAGTGTAGGAAGGGTATAGAGAATAGCGTAATATGAGTGCCAGCTAGTGGTCCCTTGAGAAGGTTGCAAGGTCTGGCTAGTTTAGCAGTGAGGTCTGATTTAAGAGATGGTAGGTGAGAGAAACATTCAATATTGTTGAAAAGCTGTATGTCCTAGGGGCAGGGGTGTAGGAAGCTTTCAAAGAGTGGGAGGCAAAAGGGGCCCACGTCAACCCTAACATACCCTCCCTAGTCTGTAGATGGATTTAGTGAGCCCAATGTAACAAGTATAAAATGTGCATTTTATTTCGAAAGGGGAACTTTTGTCATTTTTTTTTTTTTTTATAGTGTGCGTTTCACATTTCACCAGCTGCAGCACCTTTGACAGTAAATGAGTTACACGTTTGACAGTAATATTTATTTTCAAAAGGGCACTTTTGCTTTTTTTCGGAAAAGTTGGGAGGGGCATGTGATCCCTAGTTCCTACACCTAGATGCCCACCCAGAGGAAATAAAGTATTTGTACTGATCTCATTGTTATGCAACTACAAGTGTGATATCCGACGCAGACGACGAGTGAACACACAATTACAATGATGGGGTTGTCGCCTGCGTAGTCGGTTATGATAGTAACAATGCTATCACGAAACGCTTAATACGACCCGGACGATAACACAGGTACGACGTACGGACAGACATAACATCGACAACCAAGTCAATGTCCACTGCCTTTGATAACCAGTTGTGGTGCACTGGCATGTCTACCCAACCCAGGCTTTAACCCATGGCATCGTGGTGTGATATCCGTATGAAAAAAGGTATTTGACAGTATGAAATGTTGCTGTCTGTACTTGATGTAACCATAAGTGTTTTATTTTGACTTCTTTAAGAAGGTATGAATACCACAAGAAGATTGTTTAGCAAATTGAATCTGTCTTACGGGAGGCCTGTTCTTAGCTCTACTACAAGGGTGGCACCATGATTCGTCAGACGGAGCCTAAAATACATTATGGAGGTCATTTCAAAATATTGGGAGTGTAACTGAAATGAGGTGTATAGTTCAGCATAGGAGTAAGCATTGGTGGTCTCATCTGACCATTGATGGGAGTGACCATTGGTGGTCTCATCTGACCATTGATGGGAGTAAGCATTGGTGGTCTCATCTGACCATTGATGGGAGTAAGCGTTGGTGGTCTCATCTGACCATTGATGGGAGCAAGCATTGGTGGTCTCATCTGACCATTGATGGGAGCAAGCATTGGTGGTCTCCTCTGACCATTGATGGGAGTAAGCATTGGTGGTCTCATCTGACCATTGATGGGAGTAAGCATGGGTGGTCTCATCTGACCATTGATGGGAGTAAGCATTGGTGGTCTCATCTGACCATTGATGGGAGCAAGCATTGGTGGTCTCATCTGACCATTGATGGGAGCAAGCATTGGTGGTCTCATCTGACCATTGATGGGAGCAAGCATTGGTGGTCTCATCTGACCATTGATGGGAGTAAGCATTGGTGGTGTCATCTGACCATTGATGGGAGTAACCATTGGTGGTCTCATCTGACCATTGTTGCTGTCGTTTATCCTCCCGAGTAGTGGGGAAAGGTGAAAATTAGTTCTCCATATTTGTGATGTAATTTTTTTCTAAAACACCATTAGGTGAGCAGAATTGGACATGGTTCATATTTTGCCCTACTGTAGCTAGGTAAAACCCAACTTTGACGCCCTAGCTAGGTAAAACCCAGCTTTGACGCCCTAGCTAGGCAAAACCCAGCTTTGACGCCCTAGCTAGGCAAAACCCAGCTTTGACGCCCTAGCTAGTTAAAACCCAGCTTTGACGCCCTAGCTAGGTAAAACCCAGCTATGACGCCCTAGCTAGTTAAAACCCAGCTTTGACGCCCTAGCTAGTTAAAACCCAGCTTTAACGCCCTAGCTAGTTAAAACTCAGCTTTGACGCCCTAGCTAGGTAAAACCCAGCTTTGACGCCCTAGCTAGTTAAAACCCAGCTTTGATGCCCTAGCTAGGTAAAACCCAGCTTTGACGCCCTAGCTAGTTAAAACCCAGCTTTGACGCCCTAGCTACTTAAAACCCAGCTTTCACGCCCTAGCTAGTTAAAACCCAGCTTTGACGCCCTAACTAGTTAAAACCCAGCTTTGACGCCCTAGCTAGTTAAAACCCAGCTTGACGTGACTAGTTAAAACCAGCTTTGCTAGTTAAAAACCCAGCTTTAACGCCCTAGCTAGTTAAAACCCAGCTTTGACGCCCTAGCTAGTTAAAACCCAGCTTTGACGCGCTAGCTAATTAAAACCCAGCTTTGACGCCCTAGCTAGTTAAAACCCAGCTTTGATTGGGCATTCAATCCCTCATTTATGAATCGCATATTTCGTCCCTGTTTTGACATATAGTGGCAAATGTGCAAAAGCAGTTATTGGTTTTTACCTTCCATGCTATAAATAATCTGGTCCAATGACCGGATTGTAGCGCACTTCTAATTTAACTTAAAATGTAGTTACCAATCCAGCCCTAACCCCCATAATACCTTTAACATCCCTCACTTAACATTCCACCGAGGCCTGAATGAGAGGGGAGGCGGGCTGCGAGGCATGGAAGGTAAGTATAACTCACATATCCCCGCTATCTTTAGCGGGGTAAATTTACTACAAGTAATATTTAATACCTTCCATGCTATAAATATGCAAATTGCAATCGAGGATAGGAATTAAGGGAGTTCAGGTCGAAGCCTAATTTTCTAAAGGCTGGTCCTAAAACTCATACTAGTTTTATTCTACTTAAAGGACTAGATTCCTTATCCTCTTTGCAACCCAGTTATTTTTATACCTAATTTGTGTTACAGGGATAGTGCAATTGCATCTATGTGAAGTAAGTTTTGTATCTATTCAGTGTGTATTGCTTAGCCAACCAACTGCTTGACTCAGTTGCAGAGGCATATGAAGGGTCAATGCTCAGGTAGGAGGGTGAGGGGGGAGGGTTACGCTCAGGGGAGGGGAGGGTCACCACTCAGGAGGGAGGGGAGGGTCACCGCTCAGGGAGGAGGGGTAGGGTCACCACCAGGGAGGAGGGGGAGGGTCACCGCTCAAAGAGGAGGGGGAGGGTTACCGCTCAGGGAGGAGGGGGAGGGTCACTGCTCAGGGAGGAGGGGGGGTCACCACTCAGGGAGGAGGGGAGGGCCAAATCAAAACATTACCCTCACTGCTATTCATGAAATCTTTAATTAACAGGAAATTTCTTTCATTTCGGAAAAATGTCCTCAGTTTTCGGGAATTTTTTTTTAATTTCCAGGAAATTTTCCTTAATTTTCAGAAAATTTCTTTCATTTGCAGTAAAATATTTGTCAATTTTCAGGAAATGTTGCCAAATTTTCCTTCAAATTGACCAATTATTTCACTTTTATATTAATAATTTTTTAATTTGACTCCTAAGCAGTAAGAAAGCATGCAACTGGGCAAATGAAAACCTACCAGTGGGATGTTTACTCCCCACATCCCACACCTCTGCTCTGTTGTAGAGCCAGGTTCACTTTTGGGTGTTACAGTATTTGCAATCATATCATTTTAGTTAGAACAATATGTAAAATCTATGAAAAATCTTAATCAAAATCTGTTGAAAATTGCCATTTTACAGCTTTTTAAATTTGCAAGTATTAGTATTCAAATTTGTATGTGTATTGTTGTGCCCTGGTTGTTTTATAGTGGTACAAAACACAGCGCTATATGTAGAAAAAAGGGTCCATCATACTTCAGATGTTCAAACTCTCATGGTCAACTTGGCCGAGTGGCAACATTCACAAGGTCCAGAATCCAAGGACATGGTTGCCAAGTTTACACACGGCAACCAGCTGCAAAGCTTGCAGTTAACCTAATCATTTGGCTCTACAATACATACATTGCAGCTTATTTTGATGCATTTCTTCAATATCAATTTGGCAGATGGTTATAGGCCTACTGTTAGAAGGAAAGCAAACGGGGAATGACAGATATCAGAAGGTATGGTCAATGTTACCCACTGAATCTATCTGTTAAAGTTAATAGACCCTCACTCTGTACATTGAGCTATTTTCTGTGCTAGACTTAAATCTCAAAATAAAATTGTCAGCAAGAAATTTTTGCCACTTTAAGGGTCTTACCCAAGTACATATTACGCTAATCCTTGATATTTTTATTGTCATAAATCTTTAAAGGGATGTAGCAAATTCTGACAAAATATTTCTGAGTATTAACTATGCATTATCATGTTCTGGTAGGAATACACTTTCCCATCATTTTCATCAACTTATATTTTGGAAAGAACTATTAAAAAGTACAGTTGTGTACATCATAAATATTAGCATATATGTTAAATTTTTGATAATTCAGAAACATTAAGAATTCAAAAGAGTTTTACACGAAAACATTTCTACCCAAACTTGTTAACTCATAAGTGTCTAATAGACATGGGTGGGGTTTGCCTACTAAATGCACGTGTGTTTGCTACTAATCGGAGACATTTGTTTGATAACACACCTTCCCAACGAGGACGTCCCCGATTGGTTTTCTTGCAGATTTGGGCTCTCCATGGTGAAACAATATGCCACCTGATATATTAGGCATTTTCATTGCCGTCCCCATTTAGTTGGTTCTGTGCAGGCTGTTTCAAAATATATGTCTTTAGGTATATTCTTAGAGTAAGTCTAGCATCTATGTCCCCGGTTATATGATTCTTATTGCATACTGTCTTTAGTTGGGTGAATGAACTCATCCACCAGTTTCCCCTGAGTGATTTCTTATATGTAATGGTCCTGGTTGGATGACATACATGCATGCATGTACTACATTACATCTGTTTTACGCTTTTAAAAAACAATGTGTTAATTTTTTTTTAATGGGTTGTGAAATTGTGATCAATTAACATCTCATTATGCTAAAAATAATGTCAAGCCACCAATTAATGATTCTAAACCTGTGTCCCTGGTGGGGACTCCCTACATGTATGGTTATGACTCCTACATGTACGGTTGGCACTCCCTACATGCATGGTTGGCACTCCCTACATGTATGGTTGGGACTCCCTACATGTATGGTTGGGACTCCTACATGTACGGTTGGGACTCCCTACATGTATGGTTGGGACTCCCTACATGCATGGTTGGCACTCCCTACATGCATGGTTGGGACTCCCTACATGTATGGTTGGGACTCCCCTACATGTATGGTTGGGACTTCCCTACATGTATGGTTGGGACTCCCCTACATGTATGGTTGGGACTCCCTACATGTATGGTTATGACTCCTACATGTACGGTTGGCACTCCCTACATGTAATGGCTGGGACTCCCTACATGTATGGTTATGACTCCTACATGTATGGTTGGAACTCCCTACATGTATGGTTGGAACTCCCTACATGTATGGTTATGACTCCTACATGTATGGTTGGCACTCCCTATATGTATGGTTGGGACTCCCTACATGTACGGTTGGGACTCCCTACATGTACGGTTGGCACTCCCTACATGTATGGTTAGGACTCCTACATGCACGGTTGGCACTCCCTACATGTACGGTTGGCACTCCCTACATGTATGGTTATGACTCCTACATGTACGGTTGGCACTCCCTACATGCATGGTTGGCACTCCCTACATGTATGGTTATGACTCCTACATGTACGGTTGGCACTCCCTACATGCATGGTTGGCACTCCCTACATGTATGGTTAGGACTCTTACATGCACGGTTGGCACTCCCCACATGTACGGTTGGCACTCCCTACATGCATGGTTGGCACTCCCTACATGTATGGTTATGACTCCTACATGTACGGTTGGCACTCCCTACATGCATGGTTGGCACTCCCTACATGTATGGTTGGCACTCCCTACATGTAAAGTTATGACTCCTACATGTACGGTTGGCACTCCCTACATGTACGGTTGGCACTCCCTACATGCACGGTTGGCACTCCCTACATGTACGGTTGGCACTCCCTACATGTACGGTTGGCACTCCCTACATGTACGGTTGGGACTCCCCTACATGTATGGTTGGCACTCCCTACATGCATGGTTGGCACTTCCTACATGTATGGTTATGACTCCTACATGTACGGTTGGCACTCCCTACATGCATGGTTGGCACTCCCTACATGTATGGTTGGCACTCCCTACATGTATGGTTATGACTCCTACATGTATGGTTGGCACTCCCTACATGCATGGTTGGCACTCCCTACATGCATGGTTGGCACTCCCTACATGCATGGTTGGCACTCCCTACATGCATGGTTGGCACTCCCTACATGTATGGTTGGCACTCCCTACATGTATGGTTGGCACTCCCTACATGCATGGTTGGCACTCCCTACATGCATGGTTGGCACTCCCTACATGCATGGTTGGCACTCCTACATGTATGGTTGGCACTCCCTACATGTATGGTTGGCACTCCCTACATGCATGGTTGGCACTCCCTACATGTACGGTTGGGACTCCCTACATGTATGGTTGGCACTCCCTACATGTAGGGTTGGCACTCCCTACATGCATGGTTGGCACTCCCTACATGTATGGTTAGGACTCCTACATGTACGGTTGGCACTCCCTACATGTACGGTTGGCACTCCCTACATGTACGGTTGGCACTCCCTACATGTACGGTTGGCACTCCCTACATGTACGGTTGGGACTTCCTACATGTATGGTTGGGACGGTTGGCACTCCCTACATGTATGGTTATGACTCCTACATGTACGGTTGGCACTCCCTACATGTATGGTTGGCACTCCCTACATGTATGGTTATGACTCCCTACATGTATGGTTGGGACTCCCTACATGTATGGTTGGGACTCCCTACATGTACGGTTGGCACTCCCAACATGTATGGTTGGGACTCCCTACATGTACGGTTGGGACTCCCTACATATATGGTTGGGACTCCCTACATGCATGGTTGGCACTCCCTACATGCATGGTTGGGACTCCCTACATGCATGGTTATGACTCCTACATGTACGGTTGGCACTCCCTACATGTATGGTTAGAACTCCCTACATGTATGGTTGGGTGTGTGAAGGGTGGGGCAAAATCACCATCACCACATATGATAGTAGGCTATTCAATTCTTCATTTCTATAAGACCTTTTATGTGATAACGTAATCATCCTATTGTAATCTTAGTAATGGAACTGCATGTAATATAACATGAAAAAAAAAGCTCAATAGAATTTATGAACTAATTTGTTTCATTGTTTTTAATTGGGATTTTTTCCACTTTAACATCGAGCAAGGTAAATAGGTTTGTCTGCATTTTGAAATCCGCCCTTTATTCACAGCGCAATTCCTAGTTTTGTGGCCTGCAAAATGAAGGACAAGGCTACACACCAACCGGCCTTCATAAAGATCTTATTGAGGTCTTTGACAGCTGCCCTACCACGACCCATCATACATGGACAATTCCCCTACCAGGACAACTCCCCTACCAGGACAACTCCCCTACCAGGACAACTCCCCTACCAGGACAACTCCCCTACCAGGACAACTCCCCTACCAGGACAACTCCCCTACCAGGACAACTTTCTACCAGGACACCTGCCCTACCAGGACACCTGCCCTACCAGGACACCTGCCCTACCAGGACACCTGCCCTACCAGGACACCTGCCCTACCAGGACACCTGCCCTACCAGGACACCTGCCCTACCAGGACACCTGCTCAACATGAATAAAATCTCTACCAGGTCATCGCCCGCCCCCACTGGCAGACGTCTCCCGTCCCCATCCGCACGGACGTTGCGTGCCCCCACTGGCACAGACATCGCGTGCCCCCACTAGCACCGACATCTCCGGCCCCCACCGGCACGATTGTCGCCCGCCCTCACCATCACGAACGGACCCGGCCCCCCCATGGCACGGACAGACTCTGCTCAATGAGAGACGGATGGACCCTGCCCCGACTGGGATGGACAGACCCTGCCCCGACCGGGACGGACAGACCCTGCCCCGACCGGGACGGACAGACCCTGCCCCGACCGGGACGGACAGACCCTGCCCCGACCGGGACGGACAGACCCTGCCCCGAACGGGACGGACAGACCCTGCCCCGAATGGGACGGACAGACCCTGCCCCGAATGGGACGGACCCTGGCACCAACGGACCCCGCCCCCAACAGCACGGACCCGCCCCCAATGGCACGGACCCACCCCAACAACCTGACCCGCCCCCACCGGCACGGACCCGCCCCCACTGGCACGGAGCTACCAGCACGCACCGCCCCACCAGCACGGACCCGCCCCACAGGCATGGACCCACCCCACCGGACCAGACCCAGCCCTCACCAGCACAGACCCGCCCCACCAGCACGGATGGATGGACCCGCCCCACAGGGACAGACAGACCCTGCCCCACCAAAACGAACGGACTTGCCCCCAGGGGATGGAGGAACCCTGCCTCCAACGGGACGGACGGACCCCTCCCCACGGAGAACAGATGGACCCTTTTCCCACCAGGAGGGACAGACAGACAGCCCCCACCGGAAGGGATGGACGGACCCTGCCCCCACTGGGAGGGACGTTGCCAGCCCGCACCAGGACTTCTTCTGCCCGCACCAGGACGTCTCCTGCCCGCACCAGGACGTCTCCTGCCCGCACCAGGGCGTCTCCTGCCCGCACCAGGGCGTCTCCTGCCCGCACCAGGACGTCTCCTGCCCGCACCAGGACGTCTCCTGCCCGCACCAGGACGTCTCCTGCCCGCACCAGGACGTCTCCTGCCCGCACCAGGACGTACCCCGACTAGAACATGAACTATCCAGGATACATCAATCAAAAAAAAAACCAATCCCCATGAATAAGACCATCCATTTTACAAGACAAATGTGATAAAGAAAGAAACAGAAAACCAAGGAAGCAACTGGAAATCAATAAGCAGATCAATTTTATTTTGTATTCTTTCAAACTTTAAACTAATGGTAGTATAACAGTACGTATGCAAGAATATCAACAGAATTCCGCAACCCTGAATCTGGGGCAAAATATTTTACAAAGCGACCTGTACATCCCCTAACAGATTTAAATAACAAGAAGGCTATATACATATAATATCTGACAGTTAAAATTCCAAATTTACAGAAAACTTTTTTCGAGTTGACAGTTACTGAACAGAAAAATCAGCTTACACATATGGCAAGATATCAGCAGAAGTTACTGATTACATATTCATATCTACATTTCATTATATGCATATTCATTTTTTTGTAAAGTTTGACAAATGTTTCGTGTTATGAACCTAACATCCAAATTGAATGAATTTTGAATATTCTTTAGTGTTAAATATGCATTAATGAATAATGATATTCATTTTGCAAATGAATATTCATAAATGAATGGATTAAATTCAATAAAATGTATGGATTTCAATAGAATGTATGGATTTCATTCAATAGAATGAATGGATTTGAATTCATTGTGCTAATGAAGCACCATGGATATTCTTTGTGCTAATGAAGCACCATGGATATTCATTGTGCTAATAAAGCACCATGGATATTTATTGTGCAAATGAAAATTCATTGTGCAAATGAATATTAATTAACTTAAGTCATGAATTTATCAAAATAAAATACAATATCCTGAAACGAATGCACTAAAACAATGCATATTCATGTTTTAAAGCATATCTGTAGAGAGCAGAAAGTTTTAAGACTACCAACATGTCTCTTTAAACACTTGCACATTTCTTACATTTACATGATTTACAAAATAGTATCAATTTACATGATTTGCACAATAGTATCAATTTACATGATTTGCACAATAGTATCAATTTTGAACCAGTAATTTTTAATCAACATTTCACTGACTTTTGAACAGAAAACAATGCATTCCTTTTCATTTTGACAAACAGCAATTTTTCTATACAAATTTCTTGACTCCACCATCACTTTGAAAAAACAATTTGTTTACAATTGACAATAAGAATTATGAAAACCACAACAATTCAGAAATTACAAATTCAGTCTTTCCCTATTTCAGTCTGGAAATTAAGTGTACATTACAAAGGTTGGGGGATAGGGTAGATGTAAAATTTACAATCATCATTCAGAAAAAATACAAGTAAGTGGCAAATACACTCATTCTAGCAGGGGTGTAGAAAGGGTCACCCTCTACACCCCAGGGGTGTAAAGGGGAACCAAACCCCCAAAGTGTCCCAGTTACAAGGGCTACATTGCACTAGTAAATTAAAGTCCATTAACTCTTACTGTTAATCAGGAAATCTCCTTTACTTGTGAGGAAAGTTCTTTCATTTTCAACAAAATTATTTCTTTTTTTTAACAAATTCCCCTTCAATTTTACATTAATAATTTACCAATTTGACCTGCCAACTCTGAAGGAAGCATGCAACAAGGAAGGTGATCATTGCATTCCAGTCGAGTCAAGTGGCACTTCCGCAGTGGACAAGTACAACAGACTTTTTACCCTAGCATTGAATTCTAAACTTCTTTATCTAAAACAGGCACAATAGCACTTAAGTGTTCAGTTCTAACAAATCATTGTTTTTAATTGATATTTTTTTCCAATTTGGCAAAATGATCCTGCATGTTATTCTTTACATTTTGTTCCTCAAATTTTAATATCAAAACTTTTCAACTTGCATTGTACTGCTGGGTCAAGTTATAATAGTATCCAATTTCCTGTTCACTATAGCCAACTTCTCCCATTCTAAATGTTTGGGAAAGGCCTAAAAACAATAAGTTAACATCAGCAGTTTTCTATATGTCTCAGTCTGAATAAGGTCACAAAATAATGCCCAATTTATGCTGAAGTTTTTAAAATGCTATAAAATTGACATTTTTGTACCCAATATTGTTTAGTTTTTAAAGAACTATTCAAATGCACTCTACAACTAACAGACTAATTCTCCGGCTGCCTATGGGTGCACATGAACTTAGTACTTGAAAGGAAAGTAACCAGACATCAATGATGTTATAGCTCAACCCATAACAATGCAAGAAGAATTGATTGCTTGCATTGATTTGATATTGGTCATATTTGATATTGTGATGATGTTCTTTAAAAGTTTTATTTGAGTATTCCATTTTTGGGCAATTATTTATCATGTTAGAAATCCAAAGTTCCAACTTTCCTGTATGAGTTGAATTCTGTTTGTTTGTTTGGGATTAATGGCACCTTAACAGTCAGGTCATATGTGCCAAACGAGGTTAGTTGTGAATGACTGCCAGCTGCCTGAAAATTTATGCTTTTAAGAAAAGCTATTTGATTGTGATATTCAGTGCATGGTGCCATTATGTCTCGCTCGATTACTGACATTGGCGAGGTCAGAGGTCAATGCCACCTCAAGTGGAAAATACAATTTGTAAACATAACAAAATTTCTAAAAAATTTAACATTTACACATTAATCTTCATAAATGTTAAGTTAATTTAATTTGGCCGGTACTGAAAAAAGATTTCCTCAAATATCTAAAACATAATTTATATCCCCACTAATATAAATGTTTTTTAACGTTAGTTCTAACTATTGAAAAAAATAGTCATGGACTCTAAAGAAAATCTCTTAAAGGTTTAGTTCAGGGGTCAAGCAAGTCCATCTTATCTAAAGAAACAAAATGGTGAAAAAAGCATTCAAAAATCTTATTCCGTAAAAGAGATATCTAAGTTAAAAGTTTGGTATCATTTGTGTAGAAACGACTGAATTCAAGACTAGTTGCGTTGTCACAACCTCAGATTCCTGTATTCCATCATATTTTGTTATATATTTTATAAAATACTTGATGAAGAAAGTTACAGAAAAAAATCATTATGGTTTGGTTTGGTTTGTCGATGTTTACAGCACCACGACAGTCATGAGTCAAATGTGCTAATAATTTTTTAGGTGAAAATTTTAAATAAAGTTTCTTTAAAATACATTAATTGTTAAGAATGTGCAGATAAAGACATAGTAGAGGTACTACACCAGTCATTTCTACACAGGTAAAACAGAGCTTTAAACCTGAATATCTCCTTAACAGAATAATAATTTTGAATTGTTTTTTTACCATTTTGTTTCTTTTGGAGTCCTCATTCATATAAGGTCAAGTTCTTAACCAGTAAACTAATCCTGTAAGTGATTTTAAACAATTTAAGCTCATTCTACTTTCACACATTCGAGTACCTTTAATAGGAAGTCCCTAAAAGTGGTCATTTTAGCTGGTTTATAAGATGGTGCCCAAACAGGCATTGAGAGATGCAGAATTTGAATTAATGATCAAATTTCCATGGTTCTGAAAAAAAGGTGGCAAAAATCTTCCTACAAATAATTGTGACAGAAATAATATTATTGTAGTGAATACATCTGTATATGCTTCTACCTGTCAGAATTTAATGTACTTTTCATTACACGGGACGTTTTTAGAGCACATTTTTACCATTTCATTGATGAAAAAAATTCTTCCCGAGAATTCACCCGCTGGAATTGAAGATTTTATCCAGCCCTTGAGAGACATGTGTAGGACAACACTAGTATTTGTCAGTACAACAACTTATAACCAATGGGAGGTCTTTAGACCCCTGTGTAATGTACTATTTTGTGTTGAAGATATTTGCACAAAGACATTTGAACATCTTAAAGACTTGCACATTTACCCTTTATCTTCGGACCTTTACACATGTCTTAGAGGCCATCAATAATTATTAAAATATGGCCGTGTACATTTTACACCCAAATGATTGCTGATTGGCTCATCTGTTCACATTGGTCCATTCTACAATATTTCAACCAATCAAGACACTTGTACAGTTACACATTTGAGAATTTGTCTTTGAACACTTACCCTGCAAACATTTTTTGAAATCTTCTTCAGACATGTATACATTTAAAATTATTAGTAACCTCTAAAACACACAATTCCTTCCCGAATATCAGTGGAAAATTGGTCAACCTTTCCATTCAAGATTTTTCAATAAAAAAAATGTGCAAATTTGTGACCAATCTTACATCTTTACATCATCTGACACGTTAATTCTACATTTATAACTAGTGGCTCTCATTTTATTGTTTACTTTCAAAATCAAAATTAAGCTCAAAAACCCTAAGAACTCATTGTTTACAGATAACACACAGGAAGAACTTGTCGTCATTGGTTACAGACGACATACAGGAAGATATGCTGTGTTTTCTCACACCTGAAAAATAATACATTTTGCAAATATACGAGTCCACATTTTAAACAGCGACTTCAAAACATATTGCACTATCAAATGACCATTATAACCGCCAGCATTTCCTCTAGTAGCATGGAGGCTAAGATGGTATGGGGGCTAATATCTAAATATTCATAGGTTTTTCAATAGGGTTCAAATAATGGCCAGTCATTTACCAATTATCAACTCATCTAACCGCGAAATGACTCCAAATCTCCCAAACATGGGCAAACGTGCATATCGGTTAACCAAAGAATTTTAGACAGTAACTACAATGCTCAAAAATGGCAAAAAGTTCTACAAAACAGGGCTGATATTCTGGAAGTAATTTCCCACAGAGAATAGAATAAGTGAACATCTTCTGGCATGAGGTCTAATATAAGGAAAAGTGGCAAATTTTCTCAAACAATGACTCAGCAGTAGCTTCCCCTCCCCCCTCCTATAAAGTTACATCACTAATATCGATAAAAAAACAGTCAAGAACTCTGTTTCCTCCCCCCTCCTAAAAAGTTACATCTCTAAGTATTGATAAAAACAGTCAAAAACTCTGTTCCCTCCCCCTCCTATAAAGTTTTATCTCTAAGTATTGATAAAAACAGTCAAGAACTCTGTTCCCTCCCCCTCCTATAAAGTTACATCTCTAAGTATTGATAAAAACAATTAAGAACTCTGTTCTCTCCCCTCTAAAGTTACATCTCTAACTATTGATGAAAACAGTCAAGAACTCTAAGGTAACAGTCTTTTAAGGTATCATGCATAATGTACAGGCCAGCAGTCTATATGGTAGGCCAGCAGTCTATATGGTGGGCCAGCAGTCTATATGGTGGGCCAGCAGTCTATATGGTGGGCCAGCAGTCTATATGGTAGCACATAACTAATTAGGTATCACTGTACCAGTCCAAAATGAGAATCCCCAGAGTTTATACAAATAATTTTGAGAAGTTGAAGTTTTCTGGAATGGTAGAGAAAGGATAGATCTTGACTATGCATATCCAAACTTGATATCTTTTTCAGAAAGTGATTCGGTGAGCCTAAAAAAATAAGTGCCAAAGCTTCCGGTGACCACCGATTAAAAGTACCCTTATCCGAAAGATACTTTTTGGAAAATATTCCAACTTTTGCATTCTGGTACGAAAAGGACCCTGAACTTAACTCTTTCATCAAAGGCTTCAATGGGGCAAATAATCAGTTCTGTGCTACCTATAAATCTCTCTGCATGATGAGAGTCACCTGACTAATTACACCAGCATGATAAAAACTAATGGAAACCTACGAACGACATTTGGAATTTCAGTTATACCACAGGAAAGCTAACAATGACTTATCAAATTTATATAACGATTTCTGCATTTCATGTATCTTTCAAAATGTAAGCAATATAACATACACGGGTTGCTTGAAGGAGACATGAAGTCTGATGCAATCCATATTCCATGATGGAGGATTAAAATCTAAACCAACTACCAAAAACAGCAAGTCAAATTTATTCCTATCTCAGTTATTCATGTTTTAAGTCGACACATGGAGCATGGAGGCTGCAAGTTTGCTCAATTCCATAAAAAAATCTTGTCAAACGTGACTTTATTTACCCAACACAAAAATGGAATGCATTTCTTTTTACTTTGCTAACAAAATTATTATTTCAAAATGTTGTGACAAGTACTTGTAATATCTTCTTTTGGTAGTATCATGTATGCACAAAAATATCCTTAACCCATACACAAGGAAACCAATTTGTCATCAGCTGTAAAAATTGGGGTGGATACAGAAATACACAACAATCCAACATCCTACTGGGTTGATGACATCATCGTCATTTGCATGTTTTAAAATCAAGATGGCTGCACCCATAGTGCTGGAAGAAATGTATTTAAAAATTTAAATGTATGTTACATTGCTTTTACAGTTGTGAAATTTAGTCGCAAAACTTGTTATTTTTAATTCTATCATATGAAGTGAGGATTATGTCTGACTTTATGTCTCCTTTAACAGCCAGGCACGGACAAGTTATCACATTTCACCAGTATTCGCTGAAAATTACATTGGGTATCTCATGTTACACATTCAGTTTCTGACCCACCATCAAATGATTATCCTCCCAACATCCTTGACTGACATCCTCAACTGTCAAACTCACTTTAGTCACTTTTTGTTTAATAAAGAAAGTGGGTATTCTATCATGCCGGTCCACTATCAAGGAATGATCCAAGTGGGTATTCTATCATGTCGGTCCACTATCAAGGCATGATTTAAGTGGGTATTCTATCATGCCGGTCCACTATCAAGGCATGATCTAAGTGGGTATTCTATCATGCCGGTCCACTATCAAGAAATGATCCAAGTGGGTATTCTATCATGCCGGTCCACTATCAAGAAATGATCTAAGTGGGTATTCTATCATGCCGGTCCACTATCAAGAAATGATCTAAGTGGGTATTCTATCATGCCGGTCCACTATCAAGGAATGATCCAAGTGGGTATTCTATCATGCCGGTCCACTATCAAGGCATGATCTAAGTGGGTATTCTATCATGCCGGTCCACTATCAAGAAATGATCTAAGTGGGTATTTGATCATGCCAGTCCACTATCAAGAAATGATCTAAGTGGGTATTTGATCATGCCGGTCCACTATCAAGAAATGATCTGAGTGGGTATTCTATCATGCCGGTCCACTATCAAGGAATGATCCAAGTGGGTATTCTATCATGCCGGTCCACTATCAAGGCATGATCTAAGTGGGTATTCTATCATGCCGGTCCACTATTTGATCATGCCGGTCCACTATCAAGGAATGATTTAAGTGGGTATTTGATCATGCCGGTCCACTATCAAGAAATGATCTAAGTGGGTATTTGATCATGCCGGTCCACTATCAAGAAATGATCTAAGTGGGTATTTGATCATGCCGGTCCACTATCAAGGAATGATCTAAGTGGGTATTCTATCATGCCAGGCCACTATCAAGGAATGATCCAAGTGGGTATTCTATCATGCCGGTCCACTATCAAGAAATGATCTAAGTGTGTATTCTATCATGCCGGTCCACTATCAAGGAATGATCTAAGTGGGTATTCTATCATGCCGGTCCACTATCAAGGAATGATCTAAGTGGGTATTCTATCATGCCGGTCCACTATCAAGAAATGATCTAAGTGGGTATTTGATCATGCCGGTCCACTATCAAGGAATGATCTAAGTGGGTATTCTATCATGCCGGTCCACTATCAAGAAATGATCCAAGTGGGTATTCTATCATGCCGGTCCACTATCAAGAAATGATCTAAGTGGGTATTCTATCATGCCGGTCCACTATCAAGGAATGATCTAAGTGGGTATTCTATCATGCCGGTCCACTATCAAGGAATAATCTAAGTGGGTATTCTATCATGCCGGTCCACTATCAAGGCATGATCTAAGTGGGTATTCAATCATGCAGGTCCACTATCAAGGCATGATCTAAGTGGGTATTCTATCATGCCGGTCCACTATCAAGGCATGATCTAAGTGGGTATTCAATCATGCAGGTCCACTATCAAGGCATGATCTAAGTGGGTATTTAATCATGCAGGTCCACTATCAAGAAATGATCTAAGTGGGTATTTGATAATGCCGGTCCACCACCAAGACATGATCTAAGTAGGTATTCTATCATGCCGGTCCACTATCAAGAAATGATCTAAGTGGGTATTTAATCATGCAGGTCCACTATCAAGAAATGATCTAAGTGGGTATTTGATAATGCCGGTCCACCACCAAGGCATGATCTAAGTGGGTATTCTATCATGCCGATCCACTATCAAGGAATGATTTAAGTGAGTATTTTATCATGCTGGTCCACCACCAAGGAATGATGGGTATTCTATCATGCCGGTCCACCCCCAAGAAATGATTTAAGTGTGTATTCCTATCATGCCCGTCCACCACCAAGGAATGTTCTACCTTTTGAAATCAGAAACAGCGCCCCATTCATGTTTTCAAAAAATGTCTCAAGACTTTTCTCTTTAAGAAACACTTCTTACATGTATAAAACACCCGTTTGTTTTCATCTCTTTCTATCATTTTCATGTTTTTTCATCTTTTTTTTAGATTGTTTGTGTGTGTTGTTTCATTTTGCTTTGTAAAGTGCAGTGAACCTTTGGATTCTGAGGTATATAAGCACCAAGGAAGTAAATACTGTAATACAGATTATTTGTTGCATAGAAAATAAATGTGTGAAATGTGTTCATTTTTATACTTTGTTGTTTAAGATAGCTATGTCTGACCCCAAAAGTAATCCTTTTAAATCAGTCCTGCCTCTAAGGGCCATTGGGGCCTAGGGGCAAGTTAGAAACATGGGTTGTTGTGAAGTTAAAATATTCCAATGATTTTTTTTCTTTCCAAATTTTGGTCATTTTTTATTGTAAAATAACCAACCTACAAACAAATTATACTCTGCTTATTTCTTTACTCTTCACACCGATTGGGGACCATTCGGTTCTTTCTTACAGACCAAAGATGGCAGCCCAAACCATCTTAGGGCCCAAAGATGGCAGCCCAAACCATCTTAGGGCCCAAAGATGGCAGCCCAAACCATCTTAGGGCCCAAAGATGGCGGCCTAAACCATCTTAGGGCCCAAAAAAGGCAGCCCAAACCATCTTACAGCCCAAAGATGGCAGCCCAAACCATCTTAAAACCAAAGATGGCAGCCCAAACCATCTTAGATACCAAAGATGGCGGCCCAAACCATCTTAGGGCCCAAAGATGGCAGCCTTAACCATTTTAGGGCCCAAAGATGGCGGCCTAAAGCATCTTAAGGCCCAAAGATGGCAGCCTAAACCATTTTGGTGGTACTGTCAAATCTAATTTTGAAGAGCATGCAGCAACTCAACATTTGACATTATTTACCATCAAATTATTGGTTTGCTTGATCAATCAACTGGATGATTTACCAGTTAATCACCCTCACCTTGATCAATCAATTGGATGATATATCAGTTGATCAGCTTCACTTGATCAATCAATTGCATGATTTACCAGTTGATCACCTTCACCAAGATCAATCAACTGGATGATTTACCAGTTGATCACCTTCACCTTGATCAATCAACTGAATGATTTATCAGTTGATCAGCTTCACCAACCTAGTTAATATTACTTCTAGTACTTACAGCTGCACTCCTTCAATTTCTTGATTAAAACACAGTGGACTTAATAAGGAAATTGAGCATTACTCAAACAATGACATCACAATTTTGCACAAGCTTAGAAGTTGAATTTTTGGACTAAATTTGGTGTAATCTATGACAATTTTAATGATTTTCAATAGACCTTCTGACAAACTAGGATATGTGGGCTCTAGGTTTATTAGCCCTCACCCCTGCCTGGTTCTCGCAAAGAACAGTGAAAACCTGGTGTTCATCCACTTTCATCAAGGCCACAACACCCATGGGCAGTGCATTTATGTTCAATAATTGAAGCTGCACTTAATTGGAAGAAGAAGAAGGGAGTCAGACTGAGTCTGGGTGTGTGTGATAGTAATTCTGTCACTGGTAGCTCTGAACTTTTCTTCAAATAAAGTCCTATGATATGCGCACATTTGTGAGAACTAATTTTGGTAGGTTGTTGCATCATACTTTGATGGTTTTCAACAGATTTTCAGACAATCTATCTGGTGATATCTTAGCCTAAACCAATTGCATTATTTTTACTGAATTGAATGACTCTCAACGATATCGCATCATGTACTCATTTTCTTTGCATATCATATACTCTAAGAGACACTGCATTTAGCCACTCATTTCCACCCGCCCCACTCCCCTACTACCCCACAAACATCCCACTCCCTTACCCCCATGCCAGTTTCCTTACCACAGCCCCTCCTCCCCCACAAAAATACCTTACTTTGCTTTCATGGTTCCAATAAGGGTTCCAATCTGATCCAAGTCGTTCACCTTGGTTGAATGCTTGCTAATCAGGTGCTGTTTAAACCATGTGTAGTTACGAGAAACGTACCCGCAAAACTTACATTGAAAAGTACTATAGCCTAGATGGCGTCCTACGTGCCTCTTTAAGGATGCCATGGTTGTAAAACGTTTCCTACACTTCAAGCACTTAAGCTGGTTCACGTTAATAAGCGCTTCTATTGCACGCTGTTTTTTGGATGATGCGTCAGGATTAGACTTCACCTGAACATTACCTGCCTCGCTTGAAATAAAATGCCATCTGACGTGGCGCTGCAAGGAACTTAAATAATGGTACTTCTTGTTACACGTCAAACACTTGATATTCTTCTTGTCCATCATGGCCTCCAAGCTACCCTTATCAATATCCTCAATCTCACCTTCCAATTCCAACTTGGCACTAATGGAGCCCCTCGGCGATTGGTTCACTCGCAGATGACGTTTCGTGACGTCCCGTGACAAGGACGCACTGTCTGATGATTTCTTTGGTGTGGAGCTATAAGATTGGGATGGTGGTGTTGGTCCACTGCTGGTGCTGGGTACATCCTCCTGGTTGGGTGCCGTGCTGGTCTTGGGTGGTGTGTTGTCTTCGGATGCCTCTGCCCCGATGGATTCCGAGGTGTCCATGGTTTCGTCAGGTGAATCCGAGCTCATGGCCTCCTCCTCCTCGTCCGCGTTTGCATCCTCCATGCTGCCCTCGCTGCCGTCCTCACTCTCTTCTTCATCTTCTTGGTCCTTTTTAGCTTCATAGGAGAAAAGAAGGTAGGCTTCATTGTTATGTAAAATGTACTATAGGAAACACAACAGGGTGGAAGGCACTGAGGAGAAACTCGTCTTTAATTTTCTTTGGAATTTTTGACAAAATTGATGGATGTATTCTGGCAAAAAAGGCCAGAAGGAGCAAAATGCAAAAACAAGATTGTCAGCATAATTTGTAGGAAGGTTGCCAATTTTAGCAACAATGCAAATTGGGGAAAATTGAGCAACAAATGAATTTCTTTTGTCCCTGCATGTCTATAAAACCAATATAATTAGTATTCAAGCAAGCATGACCACTTCAGGAGACATGGAGCAGAAACAAAGAATTAAGTATTTAACAATATTTGAATAATATTTTCTGTAAAAGGACTGAGATAGTGTAGATAAGCTTACAAGCTTTCAATGACTGATATCAGGCTGGTTGACATAACTGCCTCAAAGGGTTTTCTTTACTTCATTAGCAAGTTGGGTTGGTAGGGTAACTCTAAACAAAGAACTATTAAATTGCTATTGATTTGCGATTAATTTGTTTAATCACCGTTTAACAATTAATCGCAATCAATCCTCACCCAAAAATCGGCTAAATAGAACAATCTTAAAAATGTTCGATGAAATTTTAGGCCAAATATCTCACCAAGATAAACATATCATGTCTTTAAATTACCCATAGGGCTGACAAAACTAGTTGAAAATAAAGATCCTAGGATGAGATGACCTTCAAACAGGTGGAATAAGCAAAAAAAGTTCCTGATTTGGCCTTACTTAGCACGTGCCACTTTACTAGACTTTGGCCTTACTTAGCACGTGCCACTTTTCTAGTCTGACAGCTGCTGTTACAAATAATTCAGTTACAGACCGTATCCCAGTTTAGTTTTTGCAGAGCCCACCAATTAGTTGAATTTTAAGCTGCTCAAGGTTCCAGCTTGTACACGAGGCCGCCCAAGGTTCTAGCTTGTACACCAGGCCACTCAATGTTCTGGCTTGTACATGAGGCCACTCAATGTTCTAGCTTGTACACGAAACCGCCCAAGGTTCTAGCTTGTACACCAGGCCACTCAATGTTCTAGCTTGTACACAAGGCCGCCCAAGGTTCTAGCTTGTACACCAGGCCACTCACTGTCCGCAGTTAATCGTCTTGAAGTTTTACTAAATGTTTTGAAGAGTTGTGACCGATCATTGATTAATCACTAAATGGCTAATAGCACTACAAAATAGTCCAGTGAATAGTCAGTTACATTACAATTGTCAATAAAATGGATTAACAATTGCAAAGGAAGAGCATGCAGACTCCTAGCTTAATGTTAATAGGGGCGAGATGCTAGACTTGTTGAGGGGCACATTAATACACATGCAAAGCGCTACATCTTTTTAGTGTGGAATCCAGGGGCCCCCTTAAGGCTTAATCCCATTATGAAGAAGCTCTGGGATTTTAGATATGATCATACCTCAGAATGAAACTATTCTGACTGATATTGATAAGGACCATTCATGAGCCAAACAGGACAATTGCTTACTATGCTATTATTCTGTGTTCTGTATCCAAGTAAGGCACTTCATTTAGGAGGTTAATTAAGATTATTATGTTAAAAAATAATTAAACCTAAACAAATAAAAATAAACTATCTTTTTCTCATAAGGGGCCCCAAGGGGCAGGGCAGACCCCAGAGGGCAGGGCACGCCCCAGGGGGCAGGGCGGGCCCACGGAGGTGCAGGGCAGGCCACCCCTGAAAACGGCAAAGCTAGGGGTCTGACTGCATGTGATTCTTCATGTATATTCAAATCTTTCAAAAAATCATAAAAATCATGAAAATAAACAAATTCTCATCAAAATTAGGGCTGCCATACAGGGTATGTTGGTAATTGTATTATCATGATATTGTTTGTTTTTTCATATCACAAATACCCGGACCAACATCTTATGCCATTTGCACATGTAACCTGCATATTAAAGAAAACATTTGTAAAACAGAATTTCAAAAATATTTCAACTGAATGAGATTTTAACAGAATATTTGCGGACTTTCTGATTGATTTATGCTCTCTTACGTTTTATAGGCCTGCTAAAACCTATTCAGTTTTCAAAAATTATTAATCACACAACATAGATATTGCAATATGATGACACAGTATAGGGCTATATTTTCGTCCACGACAATCAATATCTGATTGACCCATGTCATGACAGCCTTAGAATAAAAATCACAGCAGTTGAGCCCATATAGAAAAGTCAACAAGTATAAAGGGTGGCCCCAAATGTTACTAAAGTGGTTCAAAAGCTTCACTATTTGGGTGTGGGGCAGGGGGAGAAGTGTACAGTACACTATAGGAAGCGAGCGACGGGGAAAAACTGCATTTGTGACTGCAGAGGTGACCCTTCCTATGCCCCTGAGGAGGGGGTCTTTCATTGAGAAAATTCATTATGGATTATGAGGGAAAGCTTTATTCATTTTGTTGCAGAGAATTCATGGTATCCAGGAAAACCTGTTTTGACACTTGGCCTATTTATGGTGATTTTACAAATGATCTCAGAGTATAGATTTTGTCCTACAAAATACCTGAATTGCCGAAGCTTGTAGGAATTTGCCGGGAATTCCTCCAAAGCAGATTTGTTCCCATTCTTTGATTGATTGGCAAACATTAATTGACAATTATTCATGACTGATTGTTATTCACCAATTGTTTATCACTGATTGATTGCTAATCACTGATTGATTGCCTATCACTATATGACTGCCTATCACTGAATGATTGCTAATCACTAATTGATTGCTAATCACTGATTGATTGCTAATCACTGATTGATTGCTAATCACTGATTGATTGCTAATCACTGATTGATTGCTAATCACTGATTGATTGCTAATCACTGATTGATTGCTAATCACTGATTGATTGCTAATCACTGATTGATTGCTAATCACTGATTGATTGCTAATCACTGATTGATTGCTAATCACTGATTGATTGCTAATCACTGATTGATTGCTAATATTTGATCGACTTACCGATTGCTCATTCCTAATTATTGATTGACTTACCAATTGCTTGTTCCCAATTTTTTTTGATTGACTATCACTGATTGACAATTACCAATCAATGACTGCTTGGCAATCATTGATATGACTATTGCTGATTGATTGCGAATCAATGATTGATTGATTGCGAATCAATGATTGCTAATCACTGATTAATTGCTAATCACTGATTGATTGATAATCAATGGTTGATTGCTAATCATTGATTGATTGTTAATCACTGATTGATTAACTATTACTTATTGGTAATCACTGATTGGTAATCACTGATTGGTAATCACTGATTGATTGTTGTTCACTGATTGATTAGACTATTACTGCTTACTAATTGATTGCTTATCACTGATTACTGATTATCACTCATGCATCATAAACATCTGATCCTATCTACCTTTATTGATGACCTTGACATCCTTCAATAGAGACGGTGACTTGATGCTGATTACTCTCGTGTCCTTCTCTTTGGTTGGGGTTTTCATTTCTTTTGGTGGTTTTCCATCTTTTGGTGACAGTTTTATGTCCTTTGACGGAATCTTAATATCTTTGGAAGGTGTGACCTTGGTCGTTTCTTTGGTCAGTGTCTTCTTACAGGGTTGCTCATCGCGATTTTCCTCATCTGCATTGTTGAAATTAATCCAGATACCAACCTACAGTTATGCAAATAAAGAAAAAGATTGTCACTGTAGATACCATCCCTGTCTTGAATGGTACAAACATGTGGTATGGGATATAGGTATGCAAATAAAGAAAAAGATGTCAATGACAGACAACACCATCCCTGTCTTAAATGGTACAAACATGAGGTATGTGATATAGGAGATAATGGTAATCTTTGGTAAACGATTCCACAATTGGATCACATGGGTACAAAAAAAAAATCACTTCTGTGACCATATTAAGTCTTGAAAAAAATTGTGTATGTATACCGACTGCAACAATAATAACAAAACTAAATATCATTTCATTGTTTGTTTCTATTCTTTTAAACCATTTTTTATACAGTATTGAAAGCTAAGGGAACAATAGCGCATGAGGTATGACCTTCTCATTTAACCCCTTTCCTTTTTTTTCCTTTTACCCCTTTCCTTTTTTTTCCTTTTACCCCTTTCCTTTTTTTCCTTTTACCCCTTTCCTTTTACCCCTTTCTTTTTTCTTTTTACCCCTTTCCTTTTAAACCCCTTTCCTTTTACATCCCTTTCTTTTTTTCCTTTTACATCCCTTTCTTTTTTTCCTTTTACACCCCTTTCCTTTTGTCATTTTACCCTTCCTTTTCTATTTCTCCCTTTCCTTTTTCATTTTCCCCTTTCCTTTTTCCATTCTTTCCCTTTTTTCATTGTTCCCTTTCCTTTTTTTCCTTTTCCTTTTCATTTTCCCCTTTCCTTTTTTTTCCTTTTCCTTTTTTTCATTTTTCCCCTTTTCCCTTTTTTCATTTTCCCTTTTTCCGTTCTTTCCGTTTTTCCACTTTCCTTTTTCACTTTTCCCTTTCCTTATTTCCCAATTTTCCTCTTTCCTTTTTTCTTTCTCCATTTTTCTCCTTTTCGTTTTTCATTTATTTCCCTATCTTTTTTTAAATTTTCCCCCTTTCTTTTTTCATTTTTTTCCTTTCCTTTTTTCCTCCATTCTTTTCTTCATTTTTCTCTTTCCTTTTTTCATTTTTCCCATCCTTTTTTTTTAATTTTTCCCCAATCCTTTTTTTTTCATTTTGCACTTCCTTTTTCCCCTTTTCCTTTTTTTTAATTTTCCCTTTCCTTTTTTCATTATTCCCCTTTTCCTTTAAGATTTTAATTTTTCTCTTTCCTTTTTTTATTTTTCCCCTTTCCTTTTTTCATTTTTCCCCTTTCCTTTTTTTCATTTTCTCCTTTCCTTTTTTAATTCTTCCTTTTTGTTCCACAGATCTGATCAATTTGAAACTTCCTGTACATACCAAGTTGTAACTTATAAATTAATGTTATAGTGTATACCCTTGAACTCCCTGATGTGACACTGATTGTTAAAGTGAAGACAAATTGATGGTAAAGTGTATACCCTTTAAGTCCCTGATGTGACACTGATAGCTAAAGTGAAGATAAATCAATGTTATAGTGTATACATAAGCAATGTGTCATAATAAGAGGCTGAGTGGAATTTTTTGGTAGAATCTTGCAAACCATTTTTTTCTGACTTTTCCGAAAATGTAAAAAAAATATGGTTTTAGAGCTGTGACCGTTTAGCATGTACACGCTACACGCTCGCAAATCTTGTAAACGTTTACTAAATATTTCATTGCGAGTAATCATTTTTCAGAGTCAGTCTTGCCGTTGAAAATCAATATGTTCATTCATGATTCAAATCACACACACATTCGACTGACAAAATTCCAATCAATGACACTGTAAACCCGATTAGCATAATCCTTTTTAAATGTGCAAATCACAAATGCGCAGCAATCACCAATGTATGGGGATATTATGCACTTTGATTCCGCCAAAATCTGAGTAATCTAACTTGTAAAATGCACTGCGAATGTGCAGCAGTAAACAGTGAAACTAACAATAAACTTAAAGTTAGGCCATAATGGCATAAGGCTTTAAATCCCACGCAATCAAGGCCCATTTTAACAAGCTGTTAAATCGACCAAAAAACACTTGAAAAATACTTGAATCGTGAAAATCAGTACATTTACATGTAAATGTTACCTGATGAGTCAAATCAATTTTGCAAGAAAGAAAAAAATATTGCATAATAAACAAACAGAAAAAGGTTTTAACAGAGCTGAAATTCTGCATGCGTCGAAAACATGGTGGCCATTTTTTCGAAAGGACTGATATTTTAGAACTTCCTGGTGGTGGTGGCGTAGTTTTGATGTTTTAAGGCGAGGTATATCACAGACCTAGTATGCAAGATTTTTACAGAAGAACTTTGAAAGCCGTAGGAAATAGGCCAAAAAAGTTACGCGTTGTTGAGTTTAAATAACATTGAAAGGAAGTTATCTGTTCTTTCTAAACTGAATTTTCATGCAAATTGTCCATTAAAATATTGACTTATACTGTAGAAGTAAACTTTTTACAATTTGGAAAGCAAAACTCAGCGTCTATTTGGGCAATGGAGTCAGTACTTTTGCCATACTGGTTGCGCGATTCTTTTTTACTTAGCCGTGTAGTTTTGGAACAATTTTGGTGTATTTCCGAAAAATCCGGTACTAAACGCGTGTACACGATACAGTTCGCTTTTTTTGGCATGTACGTTTACTAAAATCCCTAAACGTTCACAGCTCTATATGGTTTTCATTTTTTTTGGCAGCCATCTTGGTCTAGTTTGGTGGCCATTTTATAATTTGACATCCGCAAATCATAATTTACCCAATATTTCACATTTTTGTTCAATATCACTTTGTAATAATCAGTTTTTTGTTCAATGTCAATGCTTTTCATCACATGATTTAAATACATAATTCAAGATAGCTTCCACATTAAAAATGGCTGTCAAATTAAAAATGACTGCCACATAAGTAGCAGTGGCAGCACCAGAAGCTTGGTAATGGTAGGGGGGAAGAATGGTTTCATGGAGGAAAAAGCCTACAAATCGGACAAAATATGTCACTTTACAAAAAATTATGGGGTCAAGTAGGGGCAAAGTGATCTCATGGGGGGGGGGGAGATGCCCCCCATGCCCTGTAGCGCTGCTGCTGATAAGTAGGATTTTACCATTGGTGTATATCTTGGAGTAACAGCTGTAACTGAACAGTCATTTTATAATTAGGTGTATTTTACTCACCACAGGAGTAACAAGGAGCAAGCTCAATTAATATATTAAATCAAACATTGGGAATGTAGAATTTACACGTTCAAAGGAAAGGTCTCAGCCGACAATTATTTATTCGAAGCAGCACAAGCTGCAGCAGTGGATGTTGCTGTACACAAAAATGGTATTAAAGTCAAATAATATTTCAATGTGCAGAAATGGACATTCACAGCAACAAATGGTCCGTCTAAACTAGCTGAGCTTAGTAAGCTCGGCTTAGCAGGCTCGACTTAGCAGGCTCGGCTTAGCCGGCCCGGCTTAGCAGGCCCGGCTTAGCAGGCCCGGCTTAGCAGGCCCGGCTTAGCAGGCCCGGCTTAGCAGGCTCGGCTTAGTCAGCTCGGCTTAGTCAGCTCGGCTTAGTAAGCTCGGCGTAGTAAGCTCGGCGTAGTAAGCTCGGCTTAGTAAGCTCGGCTTAGTAAGCTCGGCTTAGTAAGCTCGGCTTAGTAAGCTCGGCTTAGTAGGCTCGGCTTAGTAGGCTCGGCTTAGTAAGCTCGGCTTAGTAAGCTCGGCTTAGTAAGCTTGGCTTAGTGGGCTCTGCTTAGTGGGCTCGGCTTAGTGGGCTCGGCTCAGTAAGCTCGGCTCAGTAAGCTCGGCTCAGTAAGCTCGGCTCAGTAAGCTCGGCTCAGTGGGCTCGGCTTAGTAAGCTCGGCTCAGTAAGTTCAGCTCAGTAAGCTCAGCTCAGTAAGCTCAGCTCAGTAAGCTCAGCTCAGTAAGCTCAGCTTACATAGGTGGATAATACAGGGGCATACTGTAGCTCAGACAAAAGTACGTGCTGATATGATTCATCACAGTTGTAACGACCTGGCCCAACAGGTCAAACAAGCATACAAATCAAGGAGAGCGGACCCATGAGACCCAATCAAAGTTACCCATGACTGGATTCCACAACACAGCTTCAATCCCTCTAACATACAAATTAAGGAGAGCGGACCCATGAGACCCAAACAAAGTTACCCATGACTGGATTCCACAACACAGCTTCAATCCCTCTAACCACGGAATGTCCTTGCATTGTTGCCATGCAATGAGACTTCAAGGTATGATTGATCTGGATTGGAACATCCTACAAGTCTACATTAAAACATGTCGCAGATCGCTAGCGAAGTGCAGAAATCATAGTGCTGCCTGTAAACCATTGAAGACTAACAAAGCTTTGGAACATGCCAATCTGCGAACATCCAACTCACTCATGGCACATCTTTTGGTAAAAGCCAGATCGTCAAGGGAACTTAACATCAAAGATGAAATTAGGACATACGAGCTTATCAATCACTAACCAGTAGTTAATGACAGGTGACAGCAAACTGCATACATGTCAAGACAAAGCACAACTAATGCACCAGTTAGAGCATTTAGTGACCAGCGGCCCAATCCAGTATCTGGGAGCACAAAGGCACAGATTCCTGACCAGACTGCACCCAATCCATTATCTGGGAGCACAAATGCCTAGACTCCTGACCAGACTGCACTCAATCCAGTATCTGGGAGCACAAAGGCACAGATTCCTGACCAGACTGCACCCAATCCAGTATCTGGGAGCACAAAGGCACAGATTCCTGACCAGACTGCACTCAATCCAGTATCTGGGAGCACAAAGGCACAGATTCCTGACCAGACTGCACCCAATCCATTATCTGGGAGCACAAATGCCTAGACTCCTGACCAGACTGCACTCAATCCAGTATCTATCTGGGAGCACAAAGGCACAGATTCCTGACCAGACTGCACCCAATCCAGTATCTGGGAGCACAAAGGCACAGATTCCTGACCAGACTGCACCCAATCCATTATCTGGGAGCACAAATGCCTAGACTCCTGACCAGACTGCACCCAATCCAGTATCTGGGAGCACAAAGGCACAGATTCCTGACCAGACTGCACTCAATCCAGTATCTGGGAGCACAAAGGCACAGATTCCTGACCAGACTGCACCCAATCCATTATCTGGGAGCACAAATGCCTAGATTCCTGACCAGACTGCACTCAATCCAGTATCTGGGAGCACAAAGGCACAGATTCCTGACCAGACTGCACCCAATCCATTATCTGGGAGCACAAATGCCTAGACTCCTGACCAGACTGCACCCAATCCAGTATCTGGGAGCACAAAGGCACAGATTCCTGACCAGACTGCACTCAATCCAGTATCTGGGAGCACAAAGGCACAGATTCCTGACCAGACTGCACCCAATCCAGTATCTGGGAGCACAAAGGCACAGATTCCTGACCAGACTGCACCCAATCCATTATCTGGGAGCACAAAGGCACAGATTCCTGACCAGACTGCACCCAATCCATTATCTGGGAGCACAAATGCCTAGACTCCTGACCAGACTGCACTCAATCCAGTATCTGGGAGCACAAAGGCACAGATTCCTGACCAGACTGCACCCAATCCAGTATCTGGGAGCACAAAGGCACAGATTCCTGACCAGACTGCACTCAATCCAGTATCTGGGAGCACAAAGGCACAGATTCCTGACCAGACTGCACCCAATCCAGTATCTGGGAGCACAAAGGCACAGATTCATGACCAGACTGCACCCAATCCATTATCTGGGAGCACAAATGCCTAGACTCCTGACCAGACTGCACTCAATCCAGTATCTGGGAGCACAAAGGCACAGATTCCTGACCAGACTGCACCCAATCCAGTATCTGGGAGCACAAAGGCACAGATTCATGACCAGACTGCACCCAATCCATTATCTGGGAGCACAAATGCCTAGACTCCTGACCAGACTGCACTCAATCCAGTATCTGGGAGCACAAAGGCACAGATTCCTGACCAGACTGCACCCAATCCAGTATCTGGGAGCACAAAGGCACAGATTCATGACCAGACTGCACCCAATCCATTATCTGGGAGCACAAATGCCTAGACTCCTGACCAGACTGCACTCAATCCAGTATCTGGGAGCACAAAGGCACAGATTCCTGACCAGACTGCACCCAATCCAGTATCTGGGAGCACAAAGGCACATATTCATGACCAGACTGCACCCAATCCAGAAGCTGTGTACACAACTGCGCAGATTCCTGACCAGACTACACCCAATACAGTATCTGGGAGCACAAATGCCTAGATTCCTCACCAGACTTGCACCCATTTAGTAGGTGAGAACACAACTGCGCAGATTTCTGACCAGACTGCACCCAATCCAGTAGGTGGAAACACAACTGCACAGATTCCTGACCATACATGTATTTTTTTGATGCAATGGCAGTTGTCCAGGAACTAGTGGTTAATAAATCAGTTATCAAAAACTGTGATGACCTGACCAAACAATTTGTGCAAGCAGTAGACAGGAAGTCACAAAGATACATGTGCACATATGTTGTGTTTCATGACTACAGTCTTCAGTCCTCCCTTAACGACGCACCCAGGAAATTACGCACAAAAGGAAAATAAAAAATCAGCCGTGTTATGAAGTAGAGGACAGGCCTCCCAGTGACTCTTTTCTAGAATAAAGGTTTTTTTAAAGGTTGAAAAAATTGAAATAAAGGTTTTTAAAGGTTTTGAATTTAAATAAAAAGGTTTATAAAGGTTAACTCATGGAATAAATTTTCATACAATGAGCATATTCTGGGGCAAAAGGCAGTTGGTGGCGCCAAAAGTCCATTACTTACGTGAAGTTGGAAACTTTATTTTGGTCCTGCTACTTTTGAAATGTGTGTTGAGAACAGATATGCTATTAAATGGATGTGTATACTTACCAATGAAGCTAAAACCTTGGCACTCGAATCATTTACCTTACTTAACTTTGAAAATAAAGGTTTTTAAAGGTTTTAAAGGTTATTTTGAAAGGAATAAATGTTCAATTTGTCAATAAAGGTTTTTAAAGGTTTTAAAGGTTTTTAAAGGTTTACCGGGAGCCCTGAGAGGATGCAACTACCATAAAGGACTTTGTCAATTTCCTCAGCAATACCAAGACAATGGACCAACGAACACTATACTTTTCACAAAAAGTGATAGAGCATTTGAAAATAAAACTTTTATTTCTGGCAATCTGCTGCCCATACGGCACATTAGTAACATCTCCTGGCTTACACAATGCCTCGTGCGTTCACCAACCCAACAAAACTTTATCCTTAGATAAACCATTTAAGTTTAAAACGTGATAGATAGTGCATTTAAGTATAATGTTCTAGCCCCCGCGATGCAATGTAGCACAATTGAGACTGACTGTAGGACATTCATGGCTAAAGCAGAAAAGCATGGTGGAATGCATTTCTTACAGCTAGTGCCAACATTATGAGTGCACTCTCTGCAGACTGCATTGAAGATGGTATAATACAGCTGTATAATACAAAGAAGTCCACACACCCACAGGCAAAGTAGTGCTGTCATGGCATATCGATTATTGCGATATCTCTTTTCCCCACAACATGAAATATGCCTCTCGCCACATATTGCGATACCAAAAACTAATACTCAACTAAGAAATTTTTGCGCAACTAGGCTAGGCTACTTCATACGTTACAATTCTTACGTTACGTACTAAATCTAAGTTAAGTTTAGGCCATTCAAAACGTGCAAAATAATCATAAAACATAAAAACTAATTAAAAATCGTGTTCCATCACCACACACTGGCACGCACCGATGTAATTTGGCAAAAAGAACGAAAAATTGGTCCAGAATGTGCCACTCAGGCTCTCACTTCCATGATTCATGGTCACGTTGGCTGAATTACCAAACACGTGCGTGATGTGTGATGAAGTCAGGCGATCATGTCGTCTGCTAGATCTGCAACTCAGTTTTTTTTTGCGTTCATCATATCATGGAGTACATTGTGACTCCATGATCATATAACATTAGTGATATTAACAATTTGTGTCTTGAGTCAGTTTTCTTATAAAGTATCGCGATATCCTGCGATAGACAGCATATTCGATATATCGCGATACTATCACGATATATCGTAATCCGATATCGCGATAAATATAATCCACAATAAATTAGATATATCGCGATACTACGATATATCGCGATATTTTTCTCCATGATAATCGATACGTCAATAGAGCCAAATGAAGTGACAGCACAAAGCAACGGTGGTCTCACTTCCTGGCACTAATCAGAGGTGGTCTCACTTCCTGGCACTAATCAGAGGAATGAAAAACTTCCACCAACACATGGTGACACTCATGAACATATAGGAACACATCTGCTATGTAGAATTTGGCAGCAGGCTCTGGTTGCGAGACCACGAAAACTTAAAGCCACTGCACTAGGTTGGTCACGTGAAGCAAATGATAAGCTGATGCCAGTTCTCTCGTGACTTCCTCCAGCACCAGAATCATTGGTGCAAGTGTGGCTGTAATAAAGGTCAATGTCGTGGACGCTGCACATGTAGACAGAACAATGTTGATTGCACTGAATTCTGTGTGTAAATCCAACTCTGAAAATTGTACAAACATTACACAGGTTACACGTGACTCAGAGTTTGAATCGGAGACGGAAGATGATTGACTTAAGAAAGTAACACAGAGCTACAAAAAATTGTACTCCTATCTGCTATCACGCTGCTCTCACTGGGGCATACAAAATATACTGAGCATACAAAATATGTTGAGCATGCATGATTGCACACCACTAAACAATGTATATATTTACTTACCACCATGTAGATCAGGGGCGCAGATTTATGTCTGAGTTTGAGGGGGCGAAAATTTGAGCAGCGGAGAAGCTAGAATTATGGCAAAGCTAGAATTTTTTCGTGAGGGCAAAGGAAATGAAAATTCCATAAATGTGCGAGTAGCACACCCCGCCCCCTCCCCTTCCCAAAAAAATAATAATTATAAATAAATAAAAAATAAAGTATGCAAACCTAAAAGAAGTTGTTTTTACATATGTTCTGGCAAAGATTTCAATTATTTTCTCCATATCATTTTCTTTTGTAGGTATGCATTTTTTCTTTCTCTCAATATTCATTAAAGCTTCCCAAAAATAAAGGGAAATTACATGAAAATTGAAGCAAATTTTACAAGAAATTTGAAAATTTCCAGAAAATAGAAACTTTTCAAAAATTGAAAAAAATCCAAAAATGAAGGAAATTGCATGAAAGTTAAAAAAAATTCCACGAAAATTGAAGACAATTTCACAAAAATTGAAGAAATTTTGAACCTCTTTCATACCTTGAATTTCCAGTGCCATTTAGAGTAACAGTCACTCCCCAGTAGTACTGTACAGTAATTTGTCATTGGCAAACTTGAGGCTGTATGATCTAGACCACTTGTAAGGTACTGTATGGTCTAGACCCATTTGCAGACCGGTCTGGACCCATTTGCAGACCGGTCTGGACCCATTTGCAGACCGGTCTGGACCCATTTGCAGACCGGTCTGGACCCATTTGCAGACCGGTCTGGACCCATTTGCAGACCGGTCTGGACCCATTTGCAGACCGGTCTAGACCCATTTGCAGACCGGTCTAGACCCATTTGCAGACCGGTCTAGACCCATTTGCAGACCGGTCTAGACCCATTTGCAGACCGGTCTAGACCCATTTGCAGACCGGTCTAGACCCATTTGCAGACCGGTCTAGACCCATTTGCAGACCGGTCTAGACCCATTTGCAGACCGGTCTAGACCCATTTGCAGACCGGTCTAGACCCATTTGCAGACCGGTCTGGACCCATTTGCAGACCGGTCTGGACCCATTTGCAGACCGGTCTGGACCCATTTGCAGACCGGTCTGGACCCATTTGCAGACCGGTCTGGACCCATCTGCAGACCGGTCTGGACCCATCTGCAGACCGGTCTGACCCATCTGCAGACCGGTCTGGACCCATCTGCAGACCGGTCTGGACCCATCTGCAGACCGGTCTGGACCCATCTGCAGACCGGTCTGGACCCATCTGCAGACCGGTCTGGACCCATCTGCAGACCGGTCTGGACCCATCTGCAGACCGGTCTGGACCCATCTGCAGACCGGTCTGGACCCATCTGCAGACCGGTCTGGACCCATCTGCAGACCGGTCTGGACCCATCTGCAGACCGGTCTGGACCCATCTGCAGACCGGTCTGGACCCATCTGCAGACCGGTCTGGACCCATCTGCAGACCGGTCTACACCCATTTGCAGACCGGTCTGGACCCATCTGCAGACCGGTCTAGACCCATTTGCAGACCGGTCTAGACCCATCTGCAGACCGGTCTGGACCCATTTGCAGACCGGTCTAGACCCATTTGCAGACCGCTCTAGACCCAGTTTATCCACATGCTCCATCCAAGATGCACAAAAATCATAAAGTATCAAATCATTTTCAGCCAATGCTTGTCATAAAGACTAGACCATTGGCCATAGGCTCAAAAGTGCTTTAGTTTTTTAGTTTTATAGTCCCGCCAGGAAAGTACTTACAACCTTTGTAAACATTTAGTGAATATCATTATAAAACAATATTGGCATGTTCCTAAGTCTGAAAGTTGCACAAGCACACTTATGAGAAATTGGGGGAAAAAAGATGAAAAAATGATGTTTTGGTTGCTATGTCATTAATTCCCCTAGGAACCAGCATTTAAGAGGTAACTTGGTGCAATAAAGGGCAAGAAATATATTGCATAGTGGTTTATAGAACACTACAACAACATGCAAGAGCAAATTTGTTGCAAATTTTCAAATATGCTACAATCTTGGAAATTAGTGATTTTGGTTGCTATGGGGATCACGAAATGAGAAAAACAAGGCATGGCCCATGGTCAATTTTTTTAAACTCTTTTAGTCTGTGATCCATTTCGGGTGCACAAGCCCTGTTGCAATTTCACCCTTGTACCAACTTTTTGTCCATTTGCCTCAACCACTAGCTTCACCACACAGGACAAGAACATGAAAATGTCAATCGACAATAAATGTACAGAGCATTACAAGATTGATTCTTACCTTCATAGATTTGATGGCAGCTGCAATCTGTTGAATCGTCCTGAACTGCCTCCCGTGCTTGCCCATAATATGCCTCCTCATCTGCGTGTAGTCGCTGTTTTCATACGGGCAAGATTTGCAACGGTAACGATTCAGACCAAAATGATTGCAAACATGTTGATGTAATCGCCGCATGGACGAAAGCGTTTTGTGACACTTTCGACACATCAATTTCTTCTCATCCATTATTTGGAGCGCTTTGTTGCGGGCAATCTCTTCTTTGTTTGACTGCAGAGGAGCAACTTTTTCTTTGGTCTTACCGGGACTTCCGTCACTGTCCTTTTGGTGGATCTGCATGTGTCGAAGGACATTTCTTCGGCTTGCGAAAGATTTCTCACACACTGGACAGGTAGGGACAGGGTTGCTGCACCCCTCAGCACCCTCTGCGGTCACATGGGCATCCTTATCGGGTTTGATGTTAAGAAATTGGTCAACTTGCTTGGGAGACATGCTGTGATTGGTGTGTAGATGACGACGCAACGTGTACAAAGACACAGAGGAGTACCTACATATTGGACATTTAAAAATTGGTCGTTTATGAATTCGCAAATGCCACGCTAAAGCGGTCCAGTTTTTACACTTCTTCTTACAAATTTTGCATTCATTTTCAGAACTCATTAAGCTGTGTTCTTTTGCAACCGCTGGACTCTTCTTGGGTGCGCTGACTTTTAATGTATCCTCGGGAGCCATCTCGGGCGTTTTGGCCTGCTTTTGCCCCGGGCTCTTAGCTGGAATGGCCACTTGCGAAGCTTCATTTTTCTCCTCCAAACGGTACGTTTCTGCAGGTTTACCGTCAATGTACTTCTTCAGCAAATCATGCAAAGATTGTCTTTTGTCAATATGAGATGGCTTCTTGGCTTTTCGTGCCTGCTTCAGAGTAATTTCACCAATTAATTTTGAAGTGTTATAATCTTTCTGATGACTAAACAAACTCATATCATCAATATCTGCCCGATTGATTATCTGTTCCGGGCTCAGAACCTGCTGTTCCAAAGCCTGTGTAGTGTTGGGTATTCTCCGTAAAACAACTAATGATTTCTGTTCAGGTGACTTTGATGCACCCCTTTTGTTACCGTAGCCATCAAATAATTCCTCAGGTGCAGTTGGTTCTATGTATACAGCTTCTTCACTCTCCCTGGAATATATATGATCTAAAACTAAGTGGGGATCAGGTGACAACATTCTGTTTTCAATAGCTGCCTGTTTGGTGCAATAACGCTTCTTGTGATCAATAAAGTTGATGAGGCCTCTGAACAGGTTGCGACATATACGACATTCAAAAATGACATCAGCCTCCTGAAGCAGCAAACGACGGACTTGAGGGGTGCCCGAGGACATACACTGAAGTATCTGTTGTACCCCTGGTCGGGAGGCCTGGAGGGGTGGGTGAAGTATACTAGGATCTGGTCCCTTGGGGTGGCCATCTTTAGATGCAGAGTTGGCTGACTGTGCTGCAGAACCTTGAGGTGTTGGTTGCGCCATAGACTGAATAAAATATCGCACCTTCTTTTGTTTAGTTTTCGTTCAAGTAGATAATCCTATAAAGGAGAAAACACAAAAGTTAACGACAGTCAAACTCTTGCTCCAAATTCTGTGATTACTAAAATGCCTGGTAAAGAAAGTCTACAGGTACAGTATATGTGTAGAACAAAGGATGCTACATGTACTGTACGCACAAGTCCCCTTTCACCAATTTCATGAGAATGTAAAATTATGCACCAGTCAGACACCATTTTGTTTCTTTTAATTTTGTGAGATCTTTCTAATTAAACTTTTTTTACCATGAGGTAATTCTTACGTTAAGGTTTGTGATATATGTATATATATATATATATGTAATATGTATGTATGTATGTATGTATGTATGTATGTATGTATGTATGTATGTATGTATGTATGTATGTATGTATGTATGTATGTATGTATGTATGTATGTATATATATATATATATATATATATATATATATACATATATATATATATATAAACATACATACATATATATATATATATATATATATATATATATAAATACATACATATATATATATATATATGGCAAAAGGGATAGGCTAATAAAGTATTTAAATTCTTCATATTTTTATGACAAATTACCTAATCAATACTCAGTAGTCAAGTATTGAATGAGTCATATTAACCCATGCTCCTTTACATTCGGAATGTTAACAATAATGGCTGTGATCGCGCGCTAAAAGTTACAACTCGGTGCGTGAGCCGCTCACATGTAAACAGCGAATAAAAGATATAGGCCTCAATGAGATTTTTTCTGATGAAAAGTAAAATCAATCATTCACAATTTTTTAAGTTCACATGCAACATTTGAATTGCTTCATATTTACAGGTGCTAAAAGTTACAACTCGGTGCGTGAGCCGCTCACATGTAAACAGCGAATAAAAGATATAGGCCTCAATGAGATTTTTTCTGATGAAAAGTAAAATCAATCATTCACAATTTTTTAAGTTCACATGCAACATTTGAATTGCTTCATATTTACAGGTTACTTGTTTAATTATAATTAAGTTCTATTTAGTTAAGATAATTAAGTTCATTTGTATTTAGAGACTTTTTGAAAATAAGTGGAATAAAGTTAAGACTTGATCCAAGCAGAATTAAGCAGACTAGAACGAAACCATTTTTGCGTAAAACATATATTTTTTTCAATTTTCGTTTTCATTCAATAGACGCATTTGCCGGTTGACAGAGCTTAATTTGTGACACTGTTTAATACCAAGTTATATTTTATTCTTATCAAAAATAACAACAAAATTAAAGGGGCAGGAGACCGAAAATTAGGGCGCAATTCTACAGAGCAACGACCCTTGTGGAAAATGACAAAACTTCTCTAACACCTAGATTGGAATCAGACATTTTTATTTGCCCTAGAATACGCAAGTCTATTTCAATTGTTTTTTTAAATACGACAACTTTGCCAAGATTCTCCCAAATATTTCGAATACGCCGCTGTCACGCGCAGTCATTAATCTATGAATGAACGAAAATGATCCAATCACCAGTCATGGAACAGTAAAGAGCAATGAGAATACGCATACATCAATCCAGCATATACACGTAACGTTGGTACACGTAACGTTGGTACACGTAACGTTGGTACACGTAACGTTGGTACACGTAACGTTGGTACACGTAACGTTGGTACACGTAACGTTGGTACACGTAACGTTGGTACACGTAACGTTGGTACACGTAACGTTGGTACACGTAACGTTGGTACACGTAACGTTGGTACACGTAACGTTGGTACACGTAACGTTGGTACACGTAACGTTGGTACACGTAACGTTGGTACACGTAACGTTGGTACACGTAACGTTGGTACACGTAACGTTGGTACACGCGTAGCGTTGGTACACGTAACGTTGGTACACGTAACGCGTTGGTACACGTAACGTTGGTACACGTAACGTTGGTACACGTAACGTTGGTACACGTAGCGTTGGTACACGTAGCGTTGGTACACGTAACGTTGGTACACGCAACGTTGGTACACGTAACGCGTTGGTACACGTAACGCGTTGGTACACGTAGCGTTGGTACACGCGTAACGTTGGTACACGTAGCGTTGGTACCGCGTAGCGTTGGTACACGTAGCGTTGGTACACGTAACGTTGGTACACGTAACGCGTTGGTACACGTACGCGTTGGTACACGTAACGTTGGTACGTTGGTACACGTAGCGTTGGTACACGTAACGTTGGTACCGCGTGCGTTGGTACACGTAACGTTGGTACACGTAGCGTTGGTACACGCGTAGCGTTGGTACGTAACGTTGGTACACGTAGCGTTGGTACCGCGTAACGTTGGTACACGTAGCGTTGGTACACGTAGCGTTGGTACACGTAACGTTGGTACACGTAACGTTGGTACACGTAACGTTGGTACCGCGTAACGTTGGTACACGTAACGTTGGTACACGTAGCGTTGGTACACGCGTAACGCGTTGGTACACGTAACGTTGGTACACGTAACGTTGGTACCGCGTAGCGTTGGTACACGCGTGCGTTGGTACACGTTGGTAACGCGTTGGTACCGCGTAGCGTTGGTACACGTAACGTTGGTACACGTAACGTTGGTACACGTAACGTTGGTACCGTAACGTTGGTACCGCATCGCGTTGGTACACGCGTTGGTACCGCGGTAGCGTTGGTACACGCGTACGCGTTGGTACCGCGTAGCGTTGGTACACGTAACGTTGGTACACGTTGGTACACGTAACGCGTTGGTACCGCGTAACGTTGGTACACGCGTTGGTACGCGTTGGTACACGTAGCGTTGGTACACGTAGCGTTGGTACCGTAACGTTGGTACACGCGTAACGCGTTGGTACACGTTGGTACGTTGGTACACGCGTTGGTACATCGTTGGTACACGTAACGTTGGTACACGTAACGTTGGTACACGTAACGTTGGTACCGCGTAACGCGTTGGTACCGCGTTTGGTACACGTAACGCGGTACGTTGGTACGCGTAACGTTGGTACACGGTACGCTGGTACACGTAACGTTGGTACACGCGTTGGTACACGTTGGTACACGCGTTGGTACACGTAACGTTGGTACACGTTGGTACCGCGTTGGTAGCGTTGGTACCGTAGCGTTGGTACACGTAACGTTGGTACACGTAGCGTTGGTACCGCACGCGTTGGTACACGCGTTGGTACACGCGTTGGTACCGCGTTGGTACCGCGTAACGTTGGTACCGCGTAACGTTGGTACCGCGTAACGTTGGTACACGTAGCGTTGGTACACGTAGCGTTGGTACGTAACGTTGGTACACGTTGGTACCGCGTAACGTTGGTACACGCAACGTTGGTACACGTTTGGTACCGCGTAGCGTTGGTACCGCGCGTTTGGTACACGTAACGTTGGTACACGTAACGTTGGTACAGCGTTGGTACCGCGTAACGTTGGTACCGCGTAGCGTTGGTACCGTTGGTACACGTAGCGTTGGTACCGCGCGTTGGTACGTACGCGTTGGTACCGCGTAGCGTTGGTACACGTAACGTTGGTACACGCGTAGCGTTGGTACCGCGTAGCGTTGGTACCGCGTAACGTTGGTACACGTTGGTACAACGCGTTGGTACCGCGTTGGTACCGCGTAGCGTTGGTACACGCGTAGCGTTGGTACACGTTGGTACCGCGTAGCGTTGGTACACGCGTTGGTACCGCGTAGCGTTGGTACCGCGTAGCGTTGGTACCGCGTAACGTTGGTACGTTTGGTACACGTAGCGTTGGTACACGTAGCGTTGGTACGTTGGTACACGCGTAACGTTGGTACACGTTTGGTACACGTAACGCGTTGGTACACGTAGCGTTGGTACCGTAACGTTGGTACCGCGTTGGTACACGCGTTGGTACACGTACGTTGGTACACGTAGCGTTGGTACACGTAGCGTTGGTACACGTTGGTAACGTTGGTACACGTAGCGTTGGTACCGCGTAGCGTTGGTACATAGCGTTGGTACCGCGTAACGTTGGTACACGTTGGTAAGCGTTGGTACGTTGGTACCGCGTTGGTAGCGTTGGTACCGCGTAACGTTGGTACCGTAACGTTTGGTACACGTTGGTACCGCGTTGGTACACGTTGGTAACGTTGGTACACGTAACGTTGGTACCGCGTAGCGTTGGTACCGTAGCGTTGGTACGTTGGTACGTAACGTAGCGTTGGTACACGTTGGTAACGTTGGTTTGTTTGTTTGTTTGTTTGATGAGGTCTTAACGGCACCCGACGACAACGAAGGTCAAATTGTGCCTGAGAGGTCAGATCATTTTAGAGGTAGTAAGGAAAGAGACCAGGGAAGAATGAGAGAAATTCAAGAACAAAAGCCAGAAAGCTGTGATCGAGAGAGGAGGTGCATGGGTAAAACTAAAAACAGAGTAGAGAGGGTGGAAGAGGAGGATTAAATATGATTGTAGAGGATGCATGCTGGAGGAAGGAGACTATTTTATCTGGAGGATTTTTTTGAAAGAACTCAGCAATTGAGTTGTGGGGAGCGAGAGAAGCTCTGGGAAGGTTGTACAGGGGCAAGCAAGGAGAACGTGATGGATTGTAAGGATGCAGTGGCAATTGTTACAGAGGGTTGGGGGAACCAATAAGGAGGTGGGAGTGAGTGAGGTGGGTGTGACCAATTCTAAGGCGGGTAATATGAGCGTTGTCGATCGAGAAAGGTTGTTAATGGTGGATTTGATCGGGATTGTGGGCTGGATAACATGGAGTTTGTTATCAATTTGGAAGTTCCATAAGGTTTGCCAGCGGTCACGAACAAGAGAAGCGATAAGCGGTTTGATGTCAGAGAGGGTTTTGGGAAAAGGGGAAGGGAGGAGGTTAAGGGCAAGCTTAGCGGCTGTATCAGCCCTGTCATTGCCAGGGATGCCAACATGGCTGGGTATCCAGAAGAAAGAACACTTTTCCTGCAGAGGGTGGGAGAAAAGAGTTTCGGAGGAGGAGGTGGCAGGTGAGGTTATCCCATTTAAGATTGAGTAATGAAGTAAGAACAGCCTTTGAGTCAGAGAAATGGCAAAGTGACTAAGAGGAGAGTACTCAATAAAGTTGAGGGGGGAGAATGGCCTTAGCCTCGGCTGAAAAGATGGATGAGTGGTCAGGAAGTCTGCTACTGAGGGTGATGTCTTGGATGATGGCAGCAGCAGCTGACTTGTTGCCTTCCTTGGAGCCATCAGTATAGATGGAGGTGTAATTAGAGAGTTGGTCTTTGATTTGGTTGTGGAGATTGATGAAGAGATTAGGGTGAGTTTGAGATTTGTTATAAGTGGAGGTCTAGGTGGACAGAAGGAAGGGGTGGCCCAAGGCGGAAAAGTGGGCCAGGAATAGGTGCCGAGTGGCGGGGTTGATGCCAAGTTGAAAGAGGTCTGATTTAATCACGTAAGCTGAAGGGGGCGATAGGGTTTTAGTCCTATCAAAGAGGAGGAGAAATTGGGGTACCTAATGAGGTTGTAAACAGGGTTCTGGGTGTTGGTGAGGACTCTAAAAGCATAGGAGAGGCTAAGCTTTTTACATCTAAGTAGAAAGGGGGTTCGTTGGCTTCAACATGAAGGCTAGTGATTGGGGAGGTCCTGTAGGCTCCTAGACAAAGCCTGAGGGCTTCATTTTGGATGGTGTTAATGTGGTTGAGGTATGAGTTGTGAGCGACACAGTAAACAATATTGCCATAGTCAAGCTTGCACGAATGGTGAGCCTGAAAATTTTGAGGAGAGCATAGCGGTTCGCTCCCCAAGTAGTGTTGGAGAGCAGTCGGAGGAGGTTGAGGGAGCTATTGCATTTTAGTTTCAGGTTGGTGATGTGTGGCTTGTAGGTGAGCTTGGGGTCTAGAGTTAGACCAAGGAACTTTGTGTTTTCAACTTTAGGGATCGATTCCCATTGAGCACAAAGTTCGGGTTGGGGTGGAGGTTGTTGAAATGACAAAAGTGCATGCAGACTGTCTTGTCTTTGGAGAATCTAAAACCGTTATTGTTGCTCCAGACTTGCAGCTGATTGAGGCTGGTTTGAAGCCTATTTTCAACAATAGGAAAGCTAGGGAGGAGTAGAAGATGGTGAAGTCATCCACGTAGAGGTACGTTTGATGCTGGGGCCAAGGTCATTCCGATGTCATTAATGCTCAGGTTAAAGAGAGTGGGGAGAGGATGCTGCCTTGGGGGACGCCCTCTTCTTGAAGTGCGGCTTGGAGAGGGTGTGGCCAATACTGAACTTGGAACTGCCTGGGTGAGAGGAAGTTTTGAATAAAGATGGGAGGTGGCCTCTGAGGCCAATGGTGTGAAGTTTCCGGGTAATGCCGTATTTCCAAGTAGTATCGAAAGCTTTCTCGAGGTCAAAATATGGCAATGAGGTGTTCCTTTTTGCAAAGGATTCCCGGATAAGCGGTGTCGGCGTAATTAACTGGTCTAGGGTATTGCGGCGTTTTTGGAAGCCGCTTTGGTGAGGAGAGAGGATTCTGTTGGTCTCGAGGAACCAGTTTAGTCTCTGATTAATGATCTTTTCCATAATTTTACAGAGACAGCAAGTAAGGCGATGGGTCGGTAGCTGGTGGGGACGGTGCTATCCTTCCCGGTTTAAGGACGGGATGACAATAGCTGTCCTCCAGATAGGGGAAAGGAGTGTGAAGACCAAATGTGGTTGAAGATGGTGAGTAGGGTAGTGGTGGCTTTGATGGGGAGGTGTTTCAGAAACTGATAGGGGATGTTATCTGGGCCCTTGGAGGTGCAGCCAGCGTCGCTGATGGCTTGGTTTAATTCAGAAAGAGTGAGAGGGTGTTGTAGCTTTCGGGTTGTCAGAGGAAAAGTGATTCTCCGGGCTTCAATAAAGCTTTTTGATTTTGAAAGCATTGGAGTAGTTGGTCGAGGCCGAGATGTTGCTGAAAGAGGCGGCGGGTGGTCAACGATGTCTTTTTGCGGTGAGAAGGTCTCCATTCCAAGAGAGATGGGAGATGGAAGATTTGCCTACTCTGCCGTGGAAGCTGTTAACCATTCTCCAAATCTTCTTAGTGGGGGTGTTGGTGGTGAGAGAAGAGATAAAGTTGTTCCAAGTGTTGGTTTTACTGTCCTTGATAGTGCGTCTGGCCTTGCACGGCTGATGCGAAAGAGGTTAAGGTTATGGGTGGTCGGGTTAGTTTTAAAGTTCCTGAGGGCTCTTTTCCTGTTCTTGATGGCGGTTTTGCAGTCATCTGAGAACCAGGGGTTGGGGATGATTTGGGGTTTGGAGGTTTTGGGAATTGAGCAGGTGGCGATGTTGATAAGGATATTACTGAAGTTAGACATGGGATCCTCATCCTCGAGAAGATGGGGGGAGAGTGTGAGTCACAGAGGGTTTCAAAAGGGACCAGTCAGCCTTGTCGAGGTTCCAGTTGGGGGTGTGCTCAGTGGGGATTTGAAGATTGGAGTGTATAAGAAGAGGGTAATGATCACTACCACAGGTCAGCAGTGACTCTCCAACTAAAGTCAGGGGGAGGAGGTTAGGGGAACAGATAGACAGGTCAATACAGGTGAGAGAGCCTGTGGCAGGATGAAGGTAGGTCGGGGAGTTAGTGTTCAGTAAGGACAGGCTGTGCTGACGGAGAGCGTTTTGATGAACTTGCCTCTAGGGGTGGTGGTATTAGAGCCCCACAGAGGTTGTGAGCGTTGAAGTCACCAAGAAGGATGAAGGGGTGGGAAGCTGAGAGATGAGGTTGTTAAGGCTGGTTGGTTGAATGTTGGTGTTGGGAGGAGATAGATATTGCAGAGAGTGAAAGTTTTGTGGAGGGAGATAGAAATACAGATGGCCTGAAGGTCGGTGTGCACACGAACAGGGCTGTGTGGGATATCGTGTCTAACGAGAATGGAGACGCCACCACAGGCCCTGTCAGCATCCACTTGATGTTTGTGATAGCAAGCAAAGTTGTTAAGGGAGTAATGGTCCGTGGTTTTCAAGAAAGTTTCTTGTAGGCAGAAGGCGACGGGTTGAAGGTGGGCGTAACGTTGGTACACATAACGTTGGTACACATACATTAGTACGTTAGTACACATAACGTTAGTACACTTGACGTTAGTACACTAACGTTGGTACACGTAACGTTGGTACACGTAACGTTGGTACACGTAACGTTAGTACACGTACATTGGTACACATAACGTTAGTAACGTTAGTACACATAACGTTAGTACACATAACTTTAGTACACATAACTTTAGTACACATAACGTTAGTACACATAACGTTAGTACACATAACGTTAGTACACATAACGTTAGTACACATAACGTTAGTACACATAACGTTAGTACACTTAACGTTAGTACACATAACGTTAGTACACATACATTAGTACACATAACGTTAGTACACATAACGTTAGTACACATAACGTTTTATGCTGATGTCAATGGCTCAAACAACGTACTGTTTGTTTACATAAATCGGTTGCATGAATAGTATGTCATAAGGTAGTGGGCACGCTAGTGTAATAAACAAACAGGACGTATTTAAATATGCCGTACAATCAAACATCTCAAAAATATGCCAACAGTTAATGCCGGGAGTAGTCTTCAAAATTAGGTCTTGGTTAGAAAGCTCTTCCATTCAAGACTGGTCTAACACCAAGTGGTGTTCCTCGGGGTTCTGTGTTGGGTCCGCTTCTTTTCTTAATCTTCATTAATCATATTGATATTTCCCTTGGCTCCAGGATTGTCAATTTGCTGATGACACTAATCTGTACAGGATTGTTGATGATGTAGTGATTCTTCACTTTTGCAAACTGATCTAGATAATTTAGTTTCTTGGTCCCAAATGTGGCAGACGTCATTCAATATTAAAGAATGCAAATTTATTCATTTTGGTCAGAGCAATTTGGCTTTTAATTATTGCATGAAAGTAAGGAATCTCTCTTATGAATCTAGGTTGCAAATTTTTGGTTTGACCACGCTTGAGTTGAGAAGAGTACACGGAAAATGATTCAGGTTTTTGATTCCTATCTGGTAGTGATGCTTTGACTATGTTATTTCTTGCATATTTCAGCTCATACTCATGTGACAAGTGCTAACAGTGTAGGTTGACTGAAGAGTTCTCACAGATAGATATTCAGCGTTTTAGCTTTTCGCAAAAAGTTGTTAATAAATGGAATGGTTGCCTGAGTGGGTAGTTAGCTCCAATTTTGTTCACAATTTCAAAGTCAACATTATAAGTTCTTTACTAACTCTGAGCATCTTTGATTATTATTTTTTGTGGTGATGGTTTTAGTGTGGGCTTTTTATGGGGTGACTGACCCTTCTTAGCCCATCATTATTATTATTAAATTATGTTTAAATAGTACTCATTTAAAAAAAAAAAGCTTTAAGTGCTTTACAAGAGCATACAAAATGAAAAATTAATTACTTATCAATACATAAAAGAAACAAAATAAAAATGATTCAACACCTAAAACCCCCATAATACATGTAGGTAAAATCTAAAATCAGCAGTATACAAATAAAAGAAATAATTCAGTTTTAAATGTCAGTTCAAATACATGAATAAGATAAAAGAGTTAATAAAAAAGTGGTAAAAACTACCAATCTTAAACACAAAACACTAAGAAAAAATAAAAAAGTTATCAAACATTTTAAAGTGCATTAAAAGATAAAACCTGGGGTAAAAAAAAAATAATAATAAAATCTTGTTATGTTAAGTGTTATCTCATATTATAATCAATAAATTTTACTTGGTGAGGCAAAATAAGTTTTAAATTAAAAATTTATCAAAAAAGACGTATGGGTCTCTTACACTTGTAAGCGCAGCAATCTGCCTTTCATTGCAGTTTCAAAAACAAGACCACAGTCGAGGCCCCGTCAAAATCAGAAATGATCCCACCACCTCGGGTTTAAACCCTATTCCTGGGAGCATCATAGAAAATACCCAAAACTTACCCTTCTTGGTAGGGACAAATGAGCTTGAATTTGATGTGTTTATCATATGCTAGGTTTTAACATTTGAATGGGGCAAATAGTTCTGTGCTACCTAGTGGTTGCCCTCGCCCAGTGGTGTATAAGGTAGAGGGATATGTAACTTACCCACTGGCAGGTTCTCATAATTCAAATATTATTCACTGGCAGGTTCTCGTAATTAAGACAAAAAATCTTTTATTTCAGATCAAAAATTTTTAATTTTTGACCAAACCTCTTCAATTTTAAACCACAAAATTTGACCAAAAATCTTCCACTTTGAATCAAAAGTTTTCAATTTTGGACTGACAATCTTCAATTATGCACCTTAACTTTTTAATATTGGACACACCCCCCTTATTTGTGCCGTCTGCATACTTACTATAGGCTTACTCTTAACTCAAGCTATACGCCATGCCTAATTGACCAACTAAAATTTGAGCCATTTTTTTGCATACAAATTAGACTAAAAAATGTGTATACTCTAAATGCTGAAAGCTGCGTAAGCCACTGGCCTATTTTCACTCATCACTTGCCCCACATACAGTACATGTATATTAATGATGACCAAACTGCTAACAAAACACAATATCATACATCTCTGGTTTGGTTTGGCATGCGCCCCCCCTATTTTCACTCATCACTTGCCCCACATGACCAAACTGCTAACAAAACACAATATCATACATCTCTGGTTTGGTTTGGCATGCCCCCCCTTCCTCTTTTCTTCCCAATGACATTTTAACCTGGGATGGACATCAAACCTGGGACGCAAGGTTACTTAGAGTGCACAGCAATGGTCAGTCAATAGCTGTCAAAGGCTTCAGTAATAACCAATACAAATTTAACTTGCCTGCAGGGAAGGAGTATCTGATTTTGTGGGTGTGCTGAAAGTAAGTAAGATTGCCTGTAGTAACTTTTTGAAATATGCAATGCAAATATTCCTGAAAACCAGGCGGTCCATCCCGGTAGGTTAAGTAAATACCATGTTTGCACTGATAAGATTTTTGGTTGTCCCGGGCAGCCCCATGTACACTGTATGACTTGTTGAACCCTAATATTATTTCAGTGTTTTTTCTCTTCATGCATTTTTTTACTCCCATTCATGAGTAACATTCTATCAATTGTAAGAATATGAAATTAGTTTCCGTGTTTACAAAAAAAAACCTTAAGCCATCCAATTCGGGAAAGTACTGTAGGAAATTAAACTCATTTCTCATCGCTGTTTTCGTATCATTAGGGCCTAAAAGAGATTCCATGCAAAAACAAAAAAGTGGCTAAAGGTTTTCATCAAAAAATGTGTTTTGAGGTGTGTTAAAAACATGAAAAGCGTCATTGAGCTTTCAACGTATGACTCATCCATGACCATTGATTGACTCATCATTCCCAGGGGTCATAAGGTATGTCATGCAGGGGAAGTAGGAAGGGTGACCTCTCAGGGGAAAATCACCCAAAAATTGCACTGGTAAAGTAACCCTTTACACCCAGACAAGGACTTAGCTGTGTACCCTTGTCGGACTAATTTCAGTTCCACAAGGATTAGTAGTACTGTCGGATCATGCACAAAAAAAAAACCTGCACTTCACTACATTTTCAATTCTAGGGTTAATAGTAACCCTTGCCGGATCACGCAAGGAAAAGGCAACCTGCGCTTCACTCAATTTCAGTCCTACAAGGGTTAATAATAGCCCTTCTCAGATCACGCACAGAAAGGGACCTGCCTTCACTCAAATTCAGTCCAAGGGTTAACAGGAGCCCTTGTCAGATCGTGCACAGAAAGGGGACCTGGGCTTTACCTAATTTCAGTTCTACAAGGGTAAACAGTAGCCCTTGTCATATCGTGCACAGAAAGGGGACCTGGGCTTTACCCAATTTCAGTTCTACAAGGGTAAACAGCCCTAGCCCAGAAAGGAGACCTTAATTTTAGTTCGGGTAAACATCCCTTGCATGGAAAGGGTACCTATGCTTTACCCAATTTCAGTTTGACAAGGATGTAAGTTTCCATGAACGTTGCTGCTAATTGGGAATCTCATTCAATTTTCAAAGATTTCCTTTATTTTTTGCCAAAAATTTTAGAAACATTTTCCAATTTAAAAAACAAAATTCTCAATTTTGTGGAAATTTTTCTTATTTTAAAAAAAAGTTACTAAATTTCACAAAAAATTTTAACAATTAATTTTACTTTATTTTTGTTCCATTTTTTCAATTGCATGTTAAGATTTTACCTCCCAACTCAGCAGAAAGCATGTACCCAACCTCCTCTCAGAGGGAGATACCTTTGTCCCTCCCTCCCCTACCCCCCACCCCTGGAATTCCTACACCTCTGGTGTCATGCAATTTATAAGTGCTCTTGTGCAAGACCAAAAGCAATTTTGGTAGCAATTTTATACTAAAATTTGGTCATCATAATGTGAGTTGAACACTCTTTAAAGCTTGTTTTAAAATACAGTACGCTTATTTTGTTCCAGAGTTGACTGTATAGTAATTGTGAATAAACAACTTAGTGCAAAAATGATTTTCCCACTTCCTTTCTTTTTCTTTGGGAGGAGAAAGGGAGGGGAGAAAAGGGGGGTTTTAAAATACAGTACGCTTATTTTGTTCCGTAGTTGACTGTATAGTAATTGTGAATAAACAACTTAGTGCAAAAATGATTTTCCCACTTCCTTTCTTTTTCTTTGGGAGGAGAAAGGGAGGGAGGGGAAGGGGGGGGTTAGTCACACAATCAATTACATTTTCATTAAGTGTGTTTGGTAGCACTTTTGTACATGTAAAATCAATTAATTAGATAAGAGGTTGATTTTAGGTGGTGTCATACTTTTCCATAAGCATATGGCAAATATTTCCCACCCCCAGACCACCCTTCCCACATACACTCACTACCACCGCCGGAAATCAGCAAAGGTTGCAGGTAGGTTGCCAATTTTTGTAAAAAAAATACCTGAAAATCTGGCAGTTTCACAAAAATGTCGCTCTCTTACATATTATACTGTACATCTTGCCATAAAGAAGGGTCTTTTGATCAGTAAATTGACTTTCTAAACATTAAAATTCTAAAGCATAAAAACTTGTAATTATCTTTTTTATATTGTATGAACATTATTGAATACCATATCACATCACAGCTCATAAGAATACAGCAAGCACTCATAAGTGCAAAATTAGCATTGATAATGCACTTGCCAGTCGTATGACTCACCCCTACTACCCCTGGCAATATCAGTCAAAGGTGAGTCATTGACATATGAAATAGCAACTCACATGTACATGTACATCATTGTACCAAATTGTCAGTCATCAAAGTGACTCTGAAGTGAATCAATTTACTTCAGACCCATTGACTTTGTACAGAGGTGATTGATTTAGGGTAAGTCGTTTCACATTAAATGTCAGTCACCTACATGTAAGTGACTGAGGGCAGGTACGTCAATGTACATGTTTTGTCCACCCCCTTTGGTGCAATGGCTCACCTTGTCTGGAGGACGGGGTGTAGGGGTGAGTCACACAATCTACAAGTGCATAATACCAAGATCAAATTTCAAGAATTAAATTGCATCCTTTGAAATTTCGCATTCATGAAAATTCAAGAAGGACTTAAACAATTGTTGCGTAGCAAAGAAGAATTAGACCTCATTTACATTAGGTGGAATAATTCATTTACACCAAAAAAGGCCTCAATGCTCTTTCCAAGCAAAAAAATAAATAAACAAGTGGATGATAAACAACGAATGAAAATGCTTGAACAATTTAACTGCACAAAATAAATAAACAGAGTAAAATGGAAAGTCATTTACATGTATAAATGAAGACCGCAGATACTATGTAACTTACTGTAGTGATTTACCATTCCATACATGCTACCAATTCGAGCTCTTATTGAGCGAAATGCTCCAGTTAAACAAACATTTGAAGTACAGTATTAAATATTATACAAGTCTAAAGGAATTACTTATTTTGTACCTATGATAATTCTAAACACCAATTAAATAGGATTAGAACTAGATTAACTTGCTGCGCTTTAGTCTAAATAATGTGGTCTGGCCAAAAAACGATTACCGACGGAAACCTAACTAATAAAACTAAATAGAGTTTTAAAACGATCCATATTTTCTACAAGTCATGCAGGCCAGTAAATCATGTTTATGGGCTTTGTCACACAAAGTCAAAAATACATTATTTAAATCAATATTGGATATGAAATCAAGTAAAGTTTACAACAATTTCTTAACAACAAGAAGATCAGCCTTTGCCACTTTTGCCATGGACCCCGAAAAATGTAAGGCTCCTGTTCTACAGTATGATCAAGAACCTACAATTTACAATTATTTTTGTCCTAAAACTAAGGCTGAGAAATTAAACACAACTGAAATTCTACCCACATAATTTGCACTCAGTCACTGGATCCACGTGCAGAAGGGTGCAAGCTGGGCCTTTACCAGGCCAGCCAAAGCTGTCAAACGCCCGTAGGCCAGCTTATTGAATTTCACCGAGACGACACCTTGCAACCAAGTATATTTTTTTAAGCCATCAATAAGACTCCTAACGTTACTGTAACCTATTCCTTTTTTTTTCTCGCAGTTTTCTCGTAATTCCTTCCTTAAAATACCCACCAGTAGAGTGAAAATCATATGCATAGGTAGTACAATAAACGTAATAACATAATTCAGATTAAGAAAATAAATATCGTAGAAAAATATCCGATCGATTTCGAGGTTGTAAAGCCGAGAACCGCCAACACAACGGCCCTTGTGACGCACCGCGTCTAGATCTCGGTCGTACACGACTTCACACTCGACAACCATATCATTTCCGCTTTAATATATCCACAAAAATCCTATCATTCTACACAAAATGCATTGCTTCTGAAGGAGAAAGAAATTTCAAACAATTTAGTAAAGGTTTCACATAGTATTCTAAGAAAATTGAAGGTAATTTCAGAAAAACTTACGAATCGACACACGCCGGCTACCGCGCCGAATGTTGATCACAAATCAAGAGACTCAACATGGCGAATATTTCATTGATTTGCATAACAAAACCCACAATGCAACACGCCCCGCTCTATGCAAAATGTACGTACAAATCATGGAGGTTAGGGCTGACAGCTTGCAAAAGTTCATATAACGAGCCAGGCCGGCTCGACAGCTCTCAATGTGTTTCAGCTTATTAATCCCCTCAATTATAGCCTACACGACAGATGTGAGGGAAGAGCGATACGTATTCTTGGCATGAGCTGCGTCTACTTTTAACAATCGATGGCTTTTCTTAGTCCGTTGTTCACAAGAGCCCAAAATTCGGCGCTGAGGCGGGCTAAGGACGCGCCCGGGGTGACGAGTCCTGTGCGACCGACAATTTCAAATTGATCAGATAAATTATTGCATTGTTTCTTTGAAACAAAAGGTAAATGAGCTAAGACAGAATCCTTTGTGTAAATTAAACATGGAACTTTTCACTATGAACATCCCACAAAGAAAATTCAAATCATGAAATATGTATTTTAAACAAAGACGGGGAAAAACAATTTTCACTCACGGACCGTCACTCCAACCGTTTACTCTTCTCTCACGGGAAAATTGAAACTAATTAGGTCGTATGGGCATAGTTCAAAGTGCCTTTGTGTGGGACAGGAATAATAGAACACAATTGGCCTTAAATACCCATTTCCAAAGCCGAATAATACCACAAAAATCTGCGTCTTATACAACCTAAGAAAACAAGTGCCATAGAATAACACACGGTCTATTGTTAATCAGTATATATAATCTATGAAGGATCATTCGTAGTGAAAAGTGTTTTTAACTAAAGAATCTCTTAGGAATACTTTCTTGGTTGTAAGCATTCTTTTATCTCCGTCAAGGCCTACTGTATATTTTTACTGGACTCGTCTTATAACAAGACGTTTCAACTGAAACTTTCTTGCCATACCGACGAGTTCTCGACATGAGGTGTGACGTTTATAACAGTTGTTTTGTAGGCCTACTCATATGAACAAAATTATCTGCTCGTCGCCTGCCGGTTATGATAGTACAAATGCTATGAAACGCTCAGGAGACGACGTAACAGTTTCAATGTCCACGGCCTTTGATCTTTTATACCGGACATACTAGTGACGTACGCACAAAAAACATGGCCGCGCGTGACCTCTCAACCAGGGAATTGAACATTGGTATATATAAGGTTGCCCTGATCATGAGCAAAGTGACCGTGACGTCAGAAGTTCTTTTCTTTAAAGAGTGTGGTCCAAACTCTTAAATACCAAAATAATTCACTTCTTAATATTTGTGTTGTAAAACTGTAAATTAGGTTTACCAGAAAAAGTGCGAGCTTACTGAAAAGATTATGTTCAGTCAAGCAGTCAAGGCAGTACAACACATTGCCACGCTTCCGGCAACCGCCGTCTGTTGGATATCCCAAGGATATACATAGTTGTTTCACGGAGTTCCCCCCCCCCCCCTCCCCCTCCTGCCCTCCAACGAATATGAAATCTTTAATTTTTCCAAGAATTTGCATCAATTCTCGTAAAATTTCCTTCAATTTTCGTAGAACTGTCTTCATTTTAAGGACATTTTCCTTAATTTTCGGGAAATTCTCTTCCTTTCGGAAAGTTTCCTTCATTTTTGTGAAATTTGCTTCAATTTTCGTAAAATTTGCATCATTTTTCGTGAAAGGTTCTTCGATTTTCGAGAACTTTTTGGGAATTTTTCTGAAATCTGTTTGTTTTCGATAAATTGTCTTCGTTTTAGGGAAATTTTCGGGATTTTTTTTCATTTTTGTAAACTTTGCTTCAATTTTGGTTAAATGTACTCAATCTATTTTGGGAAATTTTCCCCAAATTTGCTTTAATTTTACGCAAATTTTTGCAAATAGTTTTATCGTGGTAAGAAACTCGTACATTTTTGTGGGTTTTTTTCGAATCGAGTAATGACCCCAAATGAGTATTGACCCTAAATGAATAATGACCGTCCCCAATTGAGTAATGACCCCAAATGAGTAATGACCCCAAATGAGTAATGACCCTAAATGAGTATTGACCCCAAATGAATAATGATCCCAAATGAGTAATGACCCCAAATTTTCTGAATCATAATTCTAAATCATTCAATTTTCAGACGCAGGTTGCGGCGTTAAAATATCCACTTCGTATTTTCTGAGCATTATGATTCGTTTTGGAGCATCGTTACGTCGAACGAGGGAGTTGTTATTTGGGACGATGCACCATTTGATTGTTGATCCCGATATCGGGCCTTAGTTGCACCGGTCACCAATGCATCGGGGACGCCGATGCAGTCATTCAATTGGGCTCCAAGGAGAGTGGAATATCACCCCAGCCCAAACCATGGTTGGGGCTGCGTTGATCAATTTTTGATATTTGAAACTTCTAGACGCCCGGAGATGGCACTTTCATAGCTTTCCTGGTTTAGAATGGGAATTACTTTAGATTTCTATTAAATCTATCTTTTTTGGTGGGTCCGACTTATGTTCCTTGCTATCAGGACGGGCCCGTCTATCTTTTTTTTTAATTGATTTTTGTTTATTTTCGTTTATTTTTCGCGGGTCCTACTTAGGCATGATTGAAGGGCTAATCATTGTAAGAAGAGACAGAAAGGAAGGCCTAGTATGTATATTTTGGTTCGCCAAATATGACTGAAATGGCCCCTTCATAACAGCAAAAGGACAGAAAGAAACGGCCCATTTATCTATCTTTCTGGTGGGCCCGATCTATGATTGAAGGGCCCGTCATGATATCAAAAGGAACAGAACGGAAGGGCTACATCCTGGATATGAAAATGGGCCCTAAAGAGTACACGGGCCCTGTTTGGTTACTGTATGTGCCTTTTATATCATTACATAAAGCTTCACCTTCAGCGGATAGATGTTATCTGCCCCAGGGGCCCGCGGTCAGTGCTTCCAGGGCCCGGGGCCCGGTGCGGCCGGCACCGGCCCAGTTACGCCACTGCCGGTGTGAGAGTAGATTTTGCCCCCGTAAATTTGGGCCCCCCGGACCTTATTTCCTAAGAAAAGTCTAGTGAATTTGGTCCCATTCGGACTGATTATACTAGGTAATTAACTGCACGGTTCTTTCAATTAATTTTGTGTACTAAAGTGATAAGCTAAAAAGTGATAAAAAGTGATAAGCTAATACACTAAAGAAAAAAAGGCATGCTATACGCAAAACGGCAGTGAGATTTAGTGTGAAGGGAAAAGAAGGCTTTTTCTTACAAAAGGGGGACAAGTTGTTGTCTCCAAATTTCATCGGAAATAGGGCAGGGCCCAAATTTCCTAGCGGACCGTTTTTTCTATGAGGGGTACCAAATTCACGGCTTAATTATCTGAGGGGCCCAAATTTCCTAGGAAATAAGGACCAGGAGCCCAAATTTACTGAGGAAGGGGGGCAAAATTCACTTTTACACCGGTCGTTGTTAGGGTAGACATGAATCCACATCCAACAACAGTTATCATCGCACATCGACCAATGAAACATACATTATTTACGCTTCAACCGTAGTACCATATGCGCGTGATAATCGATCTTGAACAGTGACTAGCCAATCTGCAAAAACTTCGTGCACAAGTTTAGCGAAGGTTGCAACCGTTATTTAGGACAAAGGGCCTTAATAACGCCGCCCAACGCCGCCCCTACCCCCTCCCCCTAATATTTTCAAAGCAATGCAATTTGCGAATTTAGCAGCTAAGTGGTAAGTCTCCTTTACTTTAAGGTAAATCACCTTGAATTTTTCAGGAAATCTTCTTGGATTTTCAAGAAATCTCTTTGGATTTTGACAAATCTTCTTACATTTTCTGGTAATTTTCTTCAATTTCGTACAATTATCTTTACTTTCCGGGAATTTTTCCTCAATTTCGGAAAATGTTACCAAAATTATTTGTATGTTATAAATTGCCCAATATTCCTGAGTTCCAACTTCCGGGAAGAAAGCATGCAACCGGGAAGTAGAAACCCTGATTTTCACGTTGGGGGTGGGTGGACGGAGATGGGAGGGGGAAAACTTCCTACATCTTTGATTCTGACCGCCCCCTTCAATCTCAGACCTGTGTCGGGGGCCCTCTAACGTTTTTTGACCCCTGTAAATAAGCAATCCCACGATTTTTGAGTCACGTTGCAAATTAAAAAAAAAAAAAAAATTGCATGAGATTCAAAAGATATTCGGTTGCCCACTGGTCTTGATGTCTTTCCTCCACCAAAGTGGGGGAAAGTGTTTTTCAAAACCTTCCCAAGACCCTCGAATTATTTTCCCCAGCAATTTGCCTTATTTTTCCAGATATTATTTTTCCAAAGGTTTATTTTCTGCAATTTGCCTAAACCAAATCTGCGTAACTAAGTGGGGGGCAAACATCCTACGCCGTACTGGTACAGTACAACTAGCTACTAGTAGTCAATGCAATTTACGTTACAAAACAAATTTATGCACACACAGACTGAGTGACGGCAAAATGGTGCGGGCTTTGTAAATCTGACTACCGTTACCCAGAACAAACTGAATTTGTGTATCCTTTTGCTAAAAACAACTCTAAA
>JAIGNY010003053.1:265000-270000 GCA_020152595.1 Chiridota heheva | reverse complement strand
TAATTGATATTGATAACAAATCGTGCGCTTAAAATTCAATTTAATTTCAATCTCCTGTAATTTTATATGAAATCATTTAAAAACACATTTTTACCGCAATTTTAAATTGATTATGCATCGCATGGCTTGTTTTACATATACACTGGTGAATCATTAAACACAATTGTGGTACTGGGCATGGGCATGGTGTGCCAATCTTGGTGTGCCAAAATGAAACGTTAAGGATAAAAAAGGTCATTGTAGAAATAACAGAGCTTAATTTCTTGTATTTCAACTGTTCAATAGGCACTTGCTTCAATCCAATTGTTGTCATTAATTTCTTTTAAAAATGCGGAGGATCTGTCTCTTCCAGAAACTCCCCCACCCCTACAGGGGTTCATTGTCTTACGATACCATTTTGCCATCAATAATTGGCCCACCATGCAGTGAAAATGGTGACGCCAAGATGCCATGACCCATCTGCACGCTAAAAAGGCATTGAGACAGGTGAAACTTGGAAAAGAGTGCAATATGTATGACGTCATTGGAGTCATAACTTATGGTACCGGTGAGAAACGATTGGGTACGGATGTGCATGGAAATGCCTGGGAAAATATGGAAGCAATGACTCTATAGTATAGTTATAATGAAAACATCAAGTTACTAAATGATTTTAGGAGTATATTACAGTCGATATGTCTATAGCCAGGGGCGTCAAAAACGTTTTAAATAAAAAAGAAAAAAAAAAGTCAACAAAAGGCCCTTCTTACTGTTCTCCTTTCTTCCGTGAAATAGAAGGCACTTCTTACCCGCTTTCTCCGTGCGGTGAAGTGCAGGACGTTCGCCGGTTCGCTTGGTGCAAGGGTTTATGGTCGTAGGAAGCTCAACAACGATTATGGAGAGCACCCCCAATCAGGAGGGTTAAGGGGTTTTTTTTGGGGGGGGGGTTCCCCCGGGCCCAGGTCCTACAGTCCTAGGAGCCCGGGCTGTGAGGCACATGCAGAATGTATGAAAGGAGTCGACCATCTAACACTCTGTGTAGTCGACTTGCTGCTTATCAAAGGGGCCCGTGTGTTTAAGATAGCCTGGGGCCCGCATTGACTCTCGGGCGGTCCTGACTGTTGGACGTGGTGGACTGGCGAAGAAACTAGTTGAACAGCAAGTAGGCCTACTTTATCGGGATAAAACCCTTATTTATTTGGTTATACAACAATTTCACAACCCTTCGTAATGTTATGTTTTATTCAAAGAAACATTCAGCGCATTCATAATTTAAGAGCGTGTCAAAATACTGCAGGGTGACGACTTTAACTCAAACAATATTTTGAAATTTGATTAAATAGCTAAAGATATCATGGCCGCCATTTGTGTATGTGTTTACATATTGGGTGTTTGATGGCGCTTGTCCCGGGTTTGCACACTTTGTTTCGGCAAAATAAGAAATGGTAATGAAATTGACCAAAACACGTTTTTGCTAAGGGTGCCGTGCTTGTTCGTCCTGGCCTGTCGGCGCCCGTTGCTGGTCGTGTAAGGGGCAAGTGGCAGTGAGACCCTTCCGTTCGCCTTTTGCCAATATATTGACCGATCTATCCGTGATTTGTTGTGTGGTAACATCTAATTACAAACGGTAACAAGCTACAAGAACTTCATTATGATACCAAAATCTAAGACTATTGCAACAGTCGCAAAATATATGATTAAAACGATTCTTCATTTTAATCTATTTCCAGCAAACTATATAGCAAAATATAGAAATGTAACATGATGCCATAAACCAAGGATCTTTGTAAATGCATAAAACTAAACATCTATAAAAGAAAAGTTGTGATATCAGTCTGCCAAGGTATAAAAAAAAATTCCCGCCAAGAATTTATTATGATCGTATTAACATTGGCCGACCCTTTTGTAGGGGTCACACTTCTGTAACAAAAGCAACTACATGTGGCTAGCGAAGATTTCCCGCCGAAGTCACAGAGAAGCAAGCGTAGCGCTGATCGCACGTCCACACGTCACTGAGATATTTACTCACGTGAACAATTTCATAAGTTGACATTTTTGGATGATAGGTCGCACTAAAGCGATGTCCCGTTTTGAACATAATTTGACACACAAAGAGATATTTGCATTTCGCGGTGAACATGGGGCAGGACGTCAAACTACCTTTTTTTTTTTTCTTTCGAGATGAGGACAGATTTGATATGGAAGACGGTGGAGAGGGGCATTTACATCACCGTTCACGCATGGTTGTGAGTGACTCCGCTGACAGAAAAAGTCACCCAGTGTGTAATTGATTTTGTTTGGAAAAGGGTGTAGCACCAGATGTAGCAAAAGTAAAAGTGTAAACTTTAATTCTCGACCATGCTGTTTTCATTCACATTTAAAGGAAGTTGGTGGGGCTATGAGAAAAAGACTTGATACCAAGCATGCGCCTCACGCGTTGTGATGACAGCCTCGTCATCGTGTTCGCTTTGCATGACGGTCTACAGTTAAAGTCATTTTGATTAATTCACAAAACAGGAAAAATATTCTTCGAAATGATAATAGATATATAACTTTCTTCGGAAATTTATAATGCAAGTAAAAATATTAAAAGTTAATGATCGCCATTTGTCCTGGTCCCTCCCCAGCAGACTCTCCATTTTTCTGTTTTTCCCTCTGAGCAATCTAGAGTTAGCTATAAAATGATTAGCTCAGGAATAGTTTAAGAATAGCAAAGTCCGTTTATTTTACAATTTTCTTTGCTTTTTTACAAAGCAAAACAATAATCAAATTCAGTGATTCACACGAAATCATCTCCTTCAATTTAAAATGTTGCATCTTTTGCAGAGAGTGGTAAGGCACATCGCAAACCAGGGTTTTTTTTAAACATAATAACCGGGAACCGTCCCTCCCCCTCCCCCCTTCCTCCTCCCCGCCACTCAACAGAGTGTCCCTCACTTGAGCATTTTAGCTCCCTTCTCAGTTTGATCCCTTATATATATATATATATATATATATATATATATATATATATATATATATATATATATATATATATATATATATATATATATATATATATATATATATATATATATATATATATATATATATATATATATATATATATGTATATATATATATATATATATATATATATATATATATATATATATATATATATATATATATATATATATATATATATATATATATATATATATATATATATATATATATATATATATATATATATATATATATATATATATATATATATATATATATATATATATATATATATATATATATATATATATATATATATATATATATATATATATATATATATATATATATATATATATATATATATATATATATATATATATATATATATATATATATATATATATATATATATATATATATATATATAACTGTATATTTCTTTAAAACGTTTCATAAAAAAAAAAAAAATTCCCAAAAATGTTCATAAAATCAAAGAAAACTGTCCGAAATGAAAGAAATTGTCCAAAATTGGCCACTGAATTTCCCAAAATGAGCAAAAGAATTTTGATTAAAGGAAATTATCCCGGAAAACAAAAAGAGTTACCCAAAAATGAATTAAAATGTTGAAAAGAGGGGGCATATTATGAGTCGAAAATTGATCAAAAAGGCCCCTTTTGTGTATTCCCCCCTCCCCCTCCTCAACCCACCACCACCACCACTAAGAATTTCTTTTAAAAGGCACTGTCGCAAACTGGAAACTCGTGAGACTGAAGTCCTAAGGTTTCCCTTGTTTTACTGATATAGACCTACAATGTATGGTAACTACTGTGACAGGCAAGAGGGCAGGGACACCGCTCTCCTGCGCCGTAATACAAAAACAAAATCGAAATTGATAAATTGTTACGAGGATGCATGATTCGAAAAAATGATGCTGATCTTTTTTCCTAATGTTTTCGAAAAAGATAAATGCCAAAATTCGAAAAGATGGAACATATTAGCACATGATTCGATAAAATGGAAATTGACTGAATATAATTTGAAAATATGAAAAATAATGGAACATATGGTTTCTAAAATATTTGAAAATGACAGAATGTGATTCGAAAAAATGGAAATGACAGAATATGATTCGAAAAATGGAAATGACAGAATATGATTCGAAAAAAGAAGGGAAAATGAAAACATGATTCGAAAAAAAATGAAAAATGAGAGAATCCGATTTAAAAAACAGAAAAAAAGTGGAAATTACCGAAACAATTCGAGAAAAAAATGGAAAAAGACAGAATATGATTCGGTAAAATGGGAATGACAGAATCTGATTTGAAAGAATAGAAAATAACTGCAGAATATGATTCCAAAAAGAAGGAGGACAGAATGTGATACAAAAAACGGAAAATTATAGAACGTACATGATTTGAAAAAATGTTATATGACAGAAAATGATTCGTAAAATGGAAAATGACAGATCATGATTCGAAAAAATGCAAAAATGGCAGATTACGCCGAATTTTTAGAAGACGCTTGCAAAGTTGCAATACGCCCCACGATACGCCGATTGTCTACATTTCATTTTTCCCCAATCTATCAAGACATATACACGTGCCACCCAAAGGTATCCGAGGGCGTCAAGGCAATGACCTCGGTCACGGTGAAATTGACAAAAAACTTCTTCATAAATGTAAACCGTGCCACTAACCGTACGTACGCCGTGCATATGATTATGAGGAATCACAATGATTCATTTTATAATGTGCCCCACTTCCCATAACATCATCAACGCAGCTCACGCGGGGCATTTTACCCCGAATCGATCGAAGTCTTCACCGTGACATGCCGTGGATACCCCATAGTCCTGATTTGGCGTATATTCATAGCAACCAACATGACCGCTCCTCAGTGCAACACATGGTGCACTAGTTTCACCATATGTTCTGATACTGACACATGCCTGTCCTACAATGTGTTCAGGTTTTTTGTCTTTTTCCTGTGGTAAAAATTGGAACAATATGTGCAAAGTGAATAGTCGATGG
>JAIGNY010003053.1:165000-260000 GCA_020152595.1 Chiridota heheva | reverse complement strand
AATTTTACCTCTATACGTCCATAATACCTTAAACAATGCAAACTGATTATTGAGCAATATATTAATGTATTCAGATGTGGTAAAATATATTTTGGTTTGCAATGAAATAAATTAGAATCATAAGTTAAATGGAAAATGCTTTATGTCATTTTTCTTTCCACATACTGACATAGGCATACAACAGGGACTATAATGTCCATATATGTCATCTATTTTCACACTGCACTGAAATGAGGTCGAGGTATGGTCCCAGTCGGACACCCCAGAATATGTAAAAGAATGTTTTTATTTGATTGATGAGCAGCAGTGTTAAGCAACAGAATACAAAATTTAACTTACCTTTTGAGAGCGGAGGGCAGTGATTTACCCTAGACCTGTACAAACTTCGAAGCGGTTGAAATTTCTTGACCTGTGGAGAAACTTGAGGAGATAACATTGGCGCATTTGGGACAAATTATCAGGCTTGAGGAAAAATTTCGGGTTTGTATACAAGTCCAGGGCCACTGTAGGGGCCATGACCCCCAGTAATTTGTACAGCGATATTGTAAATTCATATGTATAAAATATTAGTGCAGCCACTGGCCATAGACTTTGTTATTCTAAATGAATGATTTTGTTTCCATATTTAACCTACCTAAATTTCCGATTTTTGGAATAATAATGAACAAATATCTAATGGCTTACTTTGCAGGGGGTGAATCAAAATTCCCCTCTGCACATAAAGCTACCCAGTGGCGTAGCTGAAGGAGGGTGTGTGTGTGTCGGAAGGGTGGGAGGGGGACGGCAAATTTCCCCAAACTAATTTGTAAAATAGAAAATAAGTAATGTTTTTTTTGGTAATCCTGATGAACTGATGAAAACAATCGGTGTTATTAAAGTTCAATTTTAAGAGCCATCTTGGGGAAAAGGATCACAAAATTTGCGAAAACCGAATTTCTAAATTAGGTCTAGAGTTTTTCCTCAAAATGTTTTGCTTAATATCTGACACTTTGCTCTAAACTGACGTATAATAGGCCTATATGGTTGCTCACAGAGGCGTAGGAAGTGAAGGAGGTGGCGGGGTAGGAGGCAAACTTACCCGTGGGTAATTTTCCCTCCCGGCTGCATGCTCTCTCAATTCCTCCTTGGAATGTATAGGAGTGGGTATCATCAAAATAAAAGGAGAGGCAAACGGAAAATTGGCTCCCAATTTTTGCAACCTGACTACGTCACTGCCACTATCTTTCACCTCCACCCCACCCCGCCCAAAAATATCTATAATAATTTACTGGCTTTCATTCTCCATATATCAGGATTATCTACTCTCTGATTCAAAGCTTTGTTTTCAATTTCTAGTCAGTCACTAGAAAACAATTGATTTCATATTCCACGAGTCCAGTAAATGAATTGTTGAGCGCATTGCAGTGGAATATTTCAACTAAGTCCCAAACACTATCCACCTAAAGATTCCCGCCCATCCACTTTTGCCCTCGCCCTTCACCCCAAATTAGAATTACTCCTTAAGCCCGGGTGGGAGGGGGGCAGGGGAAACTTCCATATGAGAGGTGTATGCATAGGTGCCGCCTAAGCAGGTGCCTTTTTTGCACCATTTTCGTAGTGCAGGTCCTAAAAAATGAGGTTTTACTGTGTTAATTTTGTACTGCATTATTTTTCTTGAATACTCATACTAGTATCAATATTGACTTCTTTCATACAGCGGGTATCAAAATTGTATAATTTCATACAGCAGTTACCAAAGAATCTGTCATACTGCGGGTATGTTTTTCGATTGGTGGGCTGCACACCCCTACCACTTTAGGAAGGAAGTCCCCCCCTCCCCCACCGGGTCCTTAAGCGCCAACAAAAACCATGCAATAAATTTGACAAAATCTGTTCATTGAAGACAAATAACCACTGCAGCGGCTAAAAGATCACCTTCATCGATGCTTACATAGTGCTTTTCAAGGCTCCGTCCACAAACATTCTCAAATTCACAGGGCTATTCCCAGCTGCAACCAATAATGGCACATGTCACTTACCCAGAGGTGTTGCCAGCCTTTCGTATGGGAGGGGGGGGGGGGGTCGCCGAGGTAAATATTTGGACATTTTAGTATATTTTCGGAACATTTTTACCATTACCATTTTATTTTTTGTTTAAGGGGGGGGGGGTCTTACTACCTTTTCTACCCCTCCCCCTTGCTACACCATGCTTAACACACTATTACCCTGCTTTGTCCCTTTTATGCAGAGCACCAGAAGAAGATGCAACAGGTGCCATTTTTTAAGTCTCTGGTATGACCTGACCCAGGATCAAACCAGGGCCCTCCCAGCTGAAGAAAGACATTCCACCACAGAGCAAGTCAAGTCTTGTTTTAACCACTAGGGTAATAAATTAAACACAAGTTTTCTCCATGCAAAACTTTTCATGGGGGAGGGACGGGGAAGAGATGAGGGACCGGTAATGAAATAACCTACAGCAGTTTTCTCCATGCAAAACTTTCTTGAGGGGGGGTAGGGGAGGATGGTTGACCAGATGGGAGAGGGGATGGGGGTAAGGAATGGGGGTATGAAAATAATTTTCGTAGGTGGAATGTTACTTCTTCCTGTACAGCTGCCATTACTTTATGCGTAAGAGCTACTAGAGCATGAGAGCAATAACTATTTAACAAACTTGGTGGAAAACGAATGAAAGAAAGACTGACAACTGTTCCACTGGTGTTAAATATCTATTGCAGTTATTCCTCACATGGTTACACACATAACACAATGGATCACTATATACATCGAGTTGATGAAAACGTATTTTGTATGTGATATCATTTCATTCCCTCTCATTACATCTTGGTAAACATGAATAAATTATGCAAATTAAAGCTTAATTTATGCAAAATGATTAGGGATGACCCATCAAATCCATTTAGAACATTTTTTTTCTAAAAGAAAAAAGTTTTGTTAATATTTTTATTCATTAGTATCATTTACAAAAATATAAACTCATTTATCAAACTTTGTCAATATTTTTGATAATTAGTAACAAAAAGGAATTATATAACATTGTTTTAAGGAATGTTAATTTTGATCAGAAAATGATTATTTTTAGTAATTACAGGGTTAGAAATCACTGGCCATCAATTCATGCTCAATTCGGAATCAACACTTGGGTCTTTTCATAGGAAATGTATAAACAAACAATTATTAACAGAACAAAAATTAAACAACTTTTGACTAAGAAATAAAAATTAAAAAATGTACCCCAAAACATTTGGAGAACCTATGCGACTTATGGCATGGAGAGAATTAAGGTTAAGGTAAGGTTTTGTGAGAATAGCATAACTACAAGTGCATTTAATTCCAACATGCAAAAGTGGAACTTAGTAACACATTGTTGCTTCTCTGAAAGAAAAGTAGAAAAAAGAACAAGTCTTCTGAAAAATCCAAACTATATTCCATTGTACTAGAGTAGAATTGAGGTAACTATACAATCCATGTAAAGGAAAGAAAAATACACCCCATTGGATTTGTCCCAATAAATAAAGGACCCCATTCCATTGTACTAGAGTAGAATTGAGGTGACTGTATACAATCCAAATAAAGCAAAGGATTTGTCCCATAAATACATTCCATTGTACTAGAGTAGAATTGAGGTGACTGCATACAGTCCAAATGAAGAAAAGGATTTGTCCCATAAATACATTCCATTGTACTAGAGTAGAATTGAGGTGAATGTATACAATCCAAATAAAGCAAAGGATTTGTCCCATAAATACATTCCATTGTACTAGAGTAGAATTGAGGTGACTGTATACTATCCAAATAAAGGAAAGGATTTGTCCCATAAATACACCCCATTGTACTAGAGTAGAATTGAGGTGACTGTTTACAATCCACATAAAGGAAAGGATTTGTCCCATAAATACATTCCATTGTACTAGAGTAGAACTGAGGTGACTGTACACTATCTAAATAAAGCAAAGGATTTGTCCCATAATACATTCCATTGTACTAGAGTAGAATTGAGGTGACTGTATACAATCCAAATAAAGGAAGGGATTTGTCCCATAAATACATTCCATTGTACTAGAGTAGAATTGAGGTGACTGTATACAATCCAAATAAAGCAAAGGATTTGTCCCATAAATACATTCCATTGTACTAGAGTAGAATTGAGGTGACTGTATACAATCCAAATAAAGAAAAGGATTTGTCCCATAAATACATTCCATTGTACTAGAGTAGAACTGAGGTGACTGTATACAATCCAAATAAAGCAAAGGATTTGTCCCATAAATAACATTCCATTGTACTAGAGTAGAATTGAGGTGACTGTATACTATCCAAATAAAGGAAAAGATTGTCCCATAAATACATTCAGAAGTTAAGGTCGCCATGCTGGTAACGTCACTTCTGGTTTGAAAATTTCCTTATTGATTGCGAGAAATCTGCGATGTTTTCAATCTCACATAGTCAGACCGAAGGTACGGGCCTTCATGTGTTATCGAAAGCATCCAGGATTTCTCGCAAGCAATAAGGAAAATTAAAAACCAGCAGTGATGTTACCAACAAGGCGGCGTTCACCTCTAAATTTATTTATCACACGATACCTTTCTTTTAATATGTCAATGTGGAAATAAATATACAACAAAGTGTCTGATTGGTCAAAATATTAACACAATATACAACAAAGTGTCTGATTGGTCAAAATATTAACACAAATATACAACAAAGTGTCTGATTGGTCAAAATATTAACACAATATACGACAGTGTCTGATTGGTCAAAATATTAACACAATATATGACAGTGTCTGATTGGTCAAAATATTAACACAATATACAACAAAGTGTCTGATTGGTCAAAATAATATTGTGTTAATAGTTTGACACATGTCTGATTGGTCAAAATATTAATACAATATACAACAAAGTGTCTGATTGGTCAAAATATTAACACAATATACAACAAAGTGTCTGACTGGTCAAAATAATAGTGTTAATATTTTTTGTCTGATTCGTCAAAATATTAACACAATATACAACAAAGTGTCTGACTGGTCAAAATAATATTGTGTTAATATTTTGTGTCTGATTGGTAAAAATATTAACACAATATACAACAAAGTGTCTGATTGGTCAAAATATTAACATAATTCTTGACCAGCCAATCATTAATCATGTTGTTTAAAATGTATGAAGTCACATTTTAAAGGATATGGCCGCCAAAAAGTGAGGGGCTATTTTTCTGGAGTCTCAAGAATATTAGAACACACTTTTCGTGCAAGTTATAATTGAAAACCTTTTTGTGCAAGTTATAATTGAAAACCTTTAATATGAATGTTCAAATCAATTATAAATATTTGTAGTGAATACTTTGGTCATTTTTTAACGACATGAGTACCAAGAATTAAGAGTAAAAATGGACTTGATTGATCGATTGTGAACTGGCTCTCCTCCCCACTGCTCACCAACAAAACAGAAAAAAAATGACTCAATTTTTCTTTCCTCTCAATTCGCTTAGAAAATTTTGTGCTGCTCAAAAATCTTTTGAGAATTGCTCAAGGGGTATTTCATGTAGATTATTGCACATTAAACGCTAAGAAATGGAAAGAAACTATATTTAGCAGAATATCAAAGCATGGAGGCTTTTCTACAAAAAAAGCAAAGAGGAATTAAATGAAATAAAGGATATCTTGGAATAAAAAGGAAAGACATTTCTACAGAGAAAAGGGGACTTATACAGAAATTCTGCATAAAGAAGACATGTCTAGAAAGAGATCAGGAATATCAACAAAACAAAAAGGAATTTTTACAAAAGAAAGGATTTTTTAAAACGAAAAAAAGAAATAAAATAAAGAAATAAAATTACAAAAATTAAAAACTGGACCTTCTGTAATAAGAAAAGGAATTTCTACAAACCAGAACCAAAAGATTCTGTGGTTCCGATGCTTGTTTTCATGCTGATTGATTTTGCATTAACTGTTATGTCATTGCATATCATGAAATATTTCACATGACATGAATCGTTCTTGAGATATCGTGTTTACAAGCTCTTTTCAGCAAATTTATAAACATATTAATAAAATTCAATGATTGTTTTAAAATATTAAATGAGTACAAACTAGCTAAAATCATAATTCTATAGAATGTGAAACAAAACAGTCATGTGATTGGTAAATCATGAGCATTTCAAGATTTTTACCTCAAGCCCCGCCTACTTATAAATATGCATGATATCACCACCAAAAATAATAGGGCACATCTACAGACCATGGGACACTTCTACAGACTATGGGCTATCTGTGTACCACATATGACGTGAATCCAGTTTGTCCTTTTTAAGATATACCAGGTTTACAAAGTCTTTTCAGCAAAACCATACTAAGCCCCGCCTACTACGCATATTAATGAAATTCAACGGTTTTATACAATAAACACATACACACTAGCTATCAACATAATTATACTAAATTTGAAACAAATCACACAAGTGATTGTTAAAATATGAGCATTTCAAACTATTCACATTAAGCCCCGCCTACTCATTAATATGCATGACATCACCACCAAAAAACAATAGGGCACATCTACAGATCATGGGCTATCTGTGTACCACATATGATATGAATCGAGGTATACCGTTCTTGAGACACCATGCTCTTTTCAAGAAAATCATGTTAAACCGCGGCCACTATGCATATTAATGAAATTCAACATTTTTGTACCATGAACGTGTGCACACTCGCTAACAACATACCTACACCATAAATGATACACAGCAGACATGCGGTTGTAAAAATATCATTAAACCCCACCCACTCATTAATATGCAAGACATCACCACCAAAAACAATAGGGCACATCTACGGACCACAGGCTATCTGTGTACCACATATGACATGAATCCGGTGTATGCTTCTTGAGATATAGTGCTTACGAGGTTGCTGTCGCAGACACACATACATACACACTGACATGTGTGCGTGTGTATGTATGTGTGTATGACTGCATAGGTTCCTTATGCTATTAGCATCGCAACCAAAAGGAATTTCAAGAGCAAGAAAAGAAATTTCTGCACAAGGAATATCTGCAAAAAAAAAGAGGAATTAAAAAAAAATAGGACCAATGTAAATTTTACGCAGAAGTAAAAATTTATCTCAGCCTCTTGCATTGTTTTAATCAGAAGATGTACCTCTGAGAATCAGCACATAACTGTTTTTTCAAAATTGGGAAGAAGGGAACTAATGAAAAAACTGCTTTATACATGCACACTTTTTACATCACCTGAATGCCCAAAGGTAATGATCAATCATAATTTTTCAATAAAGAGAGTAATGTTCTAAACTGTCTACAGAGATAATTATTTTAGCATCATCAAATTGAGAAAATATAGGTGTAGGACCTTGAATAGCTAGTTACTTCCACTCCACCCCTCATTACTTCCACTCGACCCTTCATTACTTCCACTCGACCCTTCATTACTTCCACCCGACCCCTCATTACTTCCACCCGACCCACATTACTTCCACCAAACCCCTCGTTACTTGCACCCAACCCCTCATTACTTCCACCCGACCCACATTACTTCCACTCCACCCCTCATTACTTCCACTCGACCCTTCATTACTTCCACCCGACCCCTCATTACTTCCACCCGGCCCCACACTACTTCCACCCGACCCCACATTACTTCCACCTTGCCCATTTTTACAAACCACCAACATTCTGTTCACAGAAACAAAACTTTAGAACTGCTATACATTCTTGTCATGCAGTGGGTAACTTGGAACAAAACATTGATGTAGAAAGTTTACATTGCAATTACTGATGCTTACATATGAAACACCAGTCTCGTTTTCAAGTTGGACCCAATTTCAAAATAGATTTCCTGCCTTCGTAAATACTGAACCTCCTTACTTCCTCATTCCCCATCCCCCACCCGTAAACAGATGTAAAGAACAAGAACATAGCAGACCAAATAGCACAATACCAAGATTCACACAACTTGTCTAATGATACATGGTGGCTTGAATGCTAAGGAAATGTGTCAATCAAATGAATAGCCAAATGAAATTTGTTTCAAATAGTCTAAGGATTCAAAATAATCTTCTTCAAGAATGGTTCAATCAAAATTTTCTAGCATTGAATCAATTGAATAATTGTTGGCATTTCAACCACTCTCCACTACTAGAACCAATCCAAGTACCACTCGAAATGGTGCACACACACACACACACACTAGATGAATTTTCTTCTTCACTTCCATCGCATTTTTTTTTTTATCATAATCAAATGATCTCCAGACACAGAAATGCATAATTCACCACAAAAACTACAACAATATAATGCCCCATTACTATTTCAAAAGTTGACGAAATAGATAAAGAGTATTTTTCAACAACTGAATTATTTAAAGGATTAGTTCAGGGGTCAAGCAAGTCCCATCTTATATGAAAGAGGACTTTGAATGAAACAAAATGGTGATGAAAGCAATCAAAAATCTTATTCCGTTAAGGAGATCTTTAAGTTTGGTATTATTTATGTAGAAATGATTGAAATCAGACTAGTTGTGATGTCATAGCCTCAGATCCCTTAAAGTTTTTATGTAGTCTATAATATTTTGTTGTGCGTTCTGTGGCTTAAAAACCTTGGAAAATGTCAAAAAAGTAGAAAAACTGAATCTAGGAAGGGTATTTATAATATAACATCTGAAAAAAGAAAGAGGGAAAATAATTTAAATAGTAAAAAAACTAAACAAACTTCTTTAAAATACATGAACAATTGTTAAGAATGTGAGGATGAAGACACAACCTTCCATAGTAGACTTACTACACCACATTATTTCTACACAGATAAGACAGAACTTTAAACTTGAATATCTTCTTAACGGAATAAGGTTTTTGAATGCTCTCTTCACCATTTTGTTTCTTTGAAGTCCTCTTTCACATAAGATAGACATGCTTGACCACTGAACTAACCCTTTTGTTTTAAAACTGACAAAGATTTGAAACAACCCTGACTATTAAAGTGGGATCCCCATAGTTCGTCTTGAAGGTGACTTGAGAAGAATCACACACTCCAGGACTGAGCACAGGTACTACAATTATGAGCTGAGCTAGCAAATTATCACCAAAGGTAGGCAATAGTATGGGTCCTACGAATTGCACACTTGAAACAGAAACAGGTTCGCTCATGTTTGTCAACATTTGAAGGACAGAATCATGATCTTTAAAAATCAAAGTGGGGATGGTATGACCAGTTCTGTACTTATACCACATAACACAACACTAAGGAGGGTATACCACATAACACAACACTAAGGAGGGTATAACATATAACACAACACTAAGGAGGGTATACCACACAATACTAAGGAGGGTATACCACACAATACTAAGGAGGGTATACCACACAATACTAAGGAGGGTATACCACACAATACTAAGGATGGTATACCACATAACACAACACTAAGGAGGGTGGAGACTGTTTTTAAATAATGAAGAAAAAACCATGCAGAATACTCATGTGGATGAAAGACTGGGAATGGACCAGAGCTAAGAGCCTATAAACACCTGATATGAGACTAACAGCAGGGATCGACAAATCAGTTGTCCAGCTGCCTGGCAGAGGTATTGGAAGTGAGGAGGGGAGGAAGGAGGGGGGTGAGGTGGGGGGCTCTAGCTGAGAGGATTTCACCTGCCTGATTGGGAGGAGAACTTAGATAAATAATTGACATGAAATAGACAATACTAGTAAAATTATTGAAAATTTGCCTACATTTTCAGAGAATTGGAAAAAAAATCATAAAAATTGAAGACAATTTCCCCCAAATTATGAGAACCCTCCCAGAAATAAAGGAGATTTCCTGAGCATGAAGAAAATTTCCCAAAAATTTGAAGGAGATTTCCAGATCAGCAGCAATGTTTCATGGAAACTTAATTTACCACTGCAATTTTTCCACTTTTTTCGGTGGGGGCGCTTTCCTCCACTGAGGTAAAACCGCACCTATGCCCCTGCTGGCCCGAGACACCAAAATTCATAACTAGGCAACTACAACCTTTGTTGGGTCTGTCAATTGGATCAAATTATTGGTACAGTTTGTATTAGACATATGTATGTATAATTCTCAGGGCTTCATAATGTGTCTTTCTGGACAACAGAGAACAAGTGCAGACATTTGAGGGGAGCAGGTGAAGAACTTGTCCCCCACCCCCACACTTTCTTTTTACCAAATTTGCATCTTTTGTATGGTGATTTTGTGCATCTTAGCATGATTTTGTGGTTTTGCACCCCGACTTTTGACTCGGCCCCCCTCCCCCGCCCCCCTTCCCCCCCAAAAAAAAAAAAATTGGGATAAGTTGCCTTCAGGTTGATTTGTCGAACCCTGCATCAAAGTTATGTACAAGTATACTAAACTGATGGATCACTGATGGACCAATATATAAGATTGGACCAATATATACATGTAAGACTGATGGACCACTGATGGACCAATATATAAGATTGGACCAATATATAGACTGATGGGCCACTGATGGACCAATATATAAGATTGGACCAATATATAAGACTGATGGACCACTGATGGACCAATATATAAGATTGGACCAATATATAGACTAATGGACCACTGATGGACCAATACATAGCCTGATGGACCACTGATGGACCGATACATAGCCTGATGGACCACTGATGGACCAATACATAGCCTGATGGACCACTGATGGACAGATACATAGCCTGATGGACCACTGATGGACCAATACATAGCCTGATGGACCACTGATGGACCAATATATAAGATTGCAAACATGAAAGAAAAGAGATTAATGACCCTGAATACACTGAAATTAAAGGTGAATTACAAACCAGACCTCTCGAAATAAACAATATTACAAAATGTTGAAATATGTACAAGGTAGTTATGACCCTTCCAAGACATTATCATGATAGGATGGATTACAAAGTGAATTACTTATCCGATTAAAAACAACCAGAACCAAAAGGTTTTGTGGTTCCGATGATTTTTTTCTTCATATGATGATTGATTTAAAGTTTTGTATTAACTGTCATGTCATTGCGTATCATGAAATATTTGTTCCAAGATACTTATTCTTAAGCCACACCCAGCATGCAGATCAATAATTGGAACCTTTCTAGGTTCCGATGCTTATTTCATATGCTGATTGATTTGCAAGTTTTGTATTAATTGTCATGTCATTGGATAGCATGAAATATTTGTTCCATGATATTTATTAGTAAGCCACGACCAACACGCAGATCAATAAAATAGACATACCTATTGACAACACTAGCATGTGCACAATAATCAACAACATTACCATAGCAAGTATGATGCAAAACAGACATACGGTTGCTAATGTATCATATTTGAAAAAATTCACATTATGCCCTGCTTACTCATTAATATGCATAGTATCACCACCAAAGCCAATCGGGACATCCACAGACCATCTGTGTACTACATATAACTTGAATCCAGTTTATCATTCTTTAGATACCGTGTTTACAAGATCTTTTCAGCAACATCATTTTAAGCCCCGCCCACTATGCCTATTAATGAAATTCAACATTTTTATATCATGAACATGTATACACTAGCTAACATACTTATATCGAATATGAAACAAAACAGACATGTGATTGTTGAAATATGAGCATTCCGAGATTTTAACATTATGCCCCACCTACTCATTAATATGCATATCACCACCAAAAACAATAGGGCACATCAACAGACCATGGGCTATCTGTGTACCAAACATGACATGAATGCAGGTTATCGTTCTTGAAATACAGTGTTAACAAACTTGTTTCAGCAAATTCATATGAAGCCCCGCCCACCACGCATATTGATGAATTTCAACGTTTTTATACCATGAACACGTACACACTAGCTAACATAATTAATTATACACAATATGAAACAAAACAGATATGCGGTTGTTAAAATATGAGCATTTCAAGATTTTTACATTAAACCCCACCTACTCATTAATATACATGACATTACTAACAAAAATTATAGGGTACATCTACAGACCATGTGCTATCTGTGTACCATGATATGACATGAATCCAGTGTACCGTTCTTGAGATATTGTGTTTACGATGATACTTTTTATCATATAAAAGAAGAACAATTATTTTTTTAAATATCTACAAAATAAATGAATATTGACTTCACTACTGGCTCGTCAAAATGTTTACAAAAAATAACTTAAAACATATTAAATGATTTTAAAAACAAATGGAACATAATATTATTTCTAAAGCAGTCAATCATGTATATATATAAACACTGCATTCTAATAGGGCTCGTTGTCTGAATAAGGAATCATGTACATACTAAGATTTCCTATATGAAATGAAAAAGTGTCTCTTAATATCAGAAAAAAATGACATGATTAAAATGAAATGTAAAATACTAAAGATTTTAAAGCCTCTTAATCATTTTTCAATGATGAAGATATCAGCCTTATGATAACAAGTGTAAGCCCTTGCGTAGTATAACTAACACAATTTTTTGAAAATTACCCCTATCATATTGACTCCTCCATTGCGGGGATTAATAAACAGTACAAGTTTGGCACAATACCTTCACCAGCCAGTAACCCTAACACACTACATAGCTTACGTTTGAATTAAAACAAGTGTGTTATATGAGAAAAGAAAAGAGTTCTACATTGAAGAGATAAGCCTATAATTAATACTGTAGGTATGTGCTAAACATGACATGTGAAACAAGGATTTCTTTTTTCTTAAAGAAAAACTATAAAATTATAAGGGGAGGTGGGCACAAGTAAATAGAGGTCTCCCTCTAGAGGTCTTCCTCTCAGTGGTCTTTTCGAACAACCTTTGTAAGTTTTATGCATTTTGCCATGATTGTAATTGCCATAACTTACACCCTAAGATTTGCCACTGGAACCACAACCCTGTTTTATAAAAGAAAAAAACAATCCTTCCTCCTCCCCCCTCCCTCCTCCCAACCGTCCCGTCTTTTCAAACGATCTTGCGCATTTTACCATTATTCCCATAACTTACACCCTAAGATTTGCCACTGGACCGACAACCCTGTTTTATCAAAGAACAAGCAATCCTGCCCCCTTTCAATAACTTTGCACCAATGATAATAGCTCTTAGCCACGATCAGGTTTATTTTTCAATTTATAAAACAAATATATAATAAAAGATTTTGTATCATTCATGGACTATATGCAGTGGACTTCACTTGTGGTGTTCACAATGGAAAAAACACCTTTAGAGAAAGCTCCAAGAAAAATCTGGTTTTACCTGTAGTGCTTACAACAGAAACCCTCCTCAGGAAAACCACCCTTAGAGAAAGCTCCAAAAAAAATCTGGTTTTACCTGTAGTGCTTACAACAGAAACCCTCCTTAGGAAAACCACCCTTAAAGAAAGCTCCAAGAAAAACCTGGTTGTACCTTTAGTGCTTACAACAGAAACCCTCCTCAGAAAAACCACCCTTGAGAGAAAACTTCCACGAAAACTCTGTCTGATGAAAATTAACCCTCTTAAACAAATAGTTTCAAAACATTGCCATCACATTACCTTTCAGTATTTGATTAATTAGCATCATGAAAGATTTGATTGAAACACTTCCTTCTAAATCTTACATTCCACAGCATTCTATATGAACCACTGCCCACTGAACTCTTTGCTTCCAATAAACATGACGATTCACTCTCTTGATACCAATAAGCATGGACATCTTCATGTTATATTGGGCATGAAAGGATTAGTTCAGTGGTCAAGCAGGTCCATCTTATATGAAAGAGGACTTCAAAAGAAACAAAATGGCGAATACAGCATTCAAACATCTTATTCTGTTAAGGACTTATTCAAGTTTAAAGTTCTGACTTATCCATGCAAAACTGGTTTGTGTGGAAGTTTATTATGGAAATGGAAGGCTGCCACCTTCATAATTGTTAATGTATTTTCAAGAAAAATGCTTGACCTATTTCACTATACTGAAGTCCTTTATCATATAAGATAAACTTGCTTGACCTCTGAACTACTCCTTTCAGTGACCCAAATGAAGGTGTTTCTCAAACGTTTGATGTCGTCAGATATTTACACAATAATTAGATTAGAAAAAACCTGCTATTTCCTGTAAGTATGAATATGAATATGAACTGTGAACCCTGCTTTGTATATGCATTCACTTCTTCAAGTATCATGAAGTATTACAGCATTTCTGATCTCCCCGATTCACGAGGTGCCCCATTCACAGAAAGTCTAATCTTAAACGAACAACTTGACATATTTCTACACATGAAGGATGGATTCTATGGCTTGTTACACACATCGTATTATTTGGTTTATTCAGAACGTTTCCTAATACTTGTTGTCAGACCACTGGATCACTGGTCTCCTGCAGTATACTACAGTCCCGCCCACATTAAATTGGCCGTCGCATCGTGTATCGTGATCACGATAAAATTTCATATCGAAATCCTGAACACTTGCTAACGTTTTAACTATACAACGGTGGATCACGATTAAACAATATATCGTAATATCACGCACCGACGATATCGTACATTCTAGCTGCACACAGGTAATACGTAATTTCAACCTGAGTGCATCCAGATTCGTAACTTAAATTCAGCTCCGGTTTTTTTATTTTCACGCTTTTTTGGTAGGTCGTAATAACGTAAATTCCTGCGTCAGTGAGTTCATATTGTGCGAGACAAAGTTTAGGAATCGATATTGTTTCGAGGTTTGCTGGACAATCTTAGTATTAATTGCCTAACGTATACATGTAAAAATAGTAGCTTAGGCCTAAAATTGTGTTGAATTGTCGACGCCATATATGTATTATAAAATGTATTTTTCACAATATGCTGCAGTAAAATTGACATTTGCCATCGCATATCATCGATAATCGACTAAAACAAGATGGCAACAACCATTGAGTTGCACATTAAAATTTATACAAAACGGCTTATAACTTTTGTTAGAAGCATATTTTTTCTCAGCTGTCACTGAAGCAATTTAAATAATGCTAAACAGTGTCTGGCTACACGTACCCTGGCCTGAAGTGTACCAATCATGATGGCCATGAAATCGGATGCATCCCCCTCCCCCACCCCCTAATATTTAAAGAAGATTAAGAATAGCCTACAGCGAAAATGGTGTAAAGTTTTTTGTGATACAATTTTGATCATGATTGTCTATTTTTCATTCCATGAAAATCTAATGTTTTCTCTCTTGTTTCTTTCTTTTTAGGGAGATAAGTATAGTTTATCCTTGTATTATTTATTTCTTTCTTCTTTATTTACTGTTTAGCGTGCTATATTTAATTGGTTTTATATCGTCTTCAATGAGTTTTTTTTGCACGATTTTGTTTTCATTCTTCTTGATCGCATTTCCCAACTGGCAGATCATGAATCAAAAGGATATTTCTTCTCTTCGTCCTATTGTTTACTTACAGTATATAAGTCCATTTTCCAACATTCAAGACCAAGCTTCTTGGGAATTGACCCTTTGACCGTCCCTGCTCACAGCATAAGCAATAAACAAAGTTAATAATATTAAAAGTACAAATGTTTTGAGAGTAAAAAAATGTGTTTCAAAGTCATATATTTATATTTTAAGAACAAGTCTGATGGAGAAGGGAGGGGGGGAGGGGGGGTTAATTAACCCTGGGGCATACTCCCCCCCATTTTGTGTATACAAAATCTGCCCTGCGTGACAACATTTAATTTCTATAGATGTCTATAATCATTATTCTGCATGAATTTTGATGTTTTGTTTTTGTTCACATTTGAATTTTTTGTTGTATGTCCCAGGGAGAAAATACACTTATTCTACATCAGCAACTACTGTACTATATGTCACAGTTATAGATAAAACATATCGTGTCCACCTTTTTCCCTCCAGTGTGCATTTTCAAAGCGATTTTCAGTTGAAGACAATCTGATAATGTGTACGCCTTAGGAAGCTTTACTGCTCCTTCCTCAGTAATTTTAAAGAGTTGGCAATTAATAAGTAATGTTCTTAATTTCAATTTTGCACCAACCACGAAATGTTACTATAGGTCATAAAATGCAGTAGCTTGCCACCTAGATAATCCATGATGGGTCCCACTTGGAAATGTTTGAATGTGTCCTCCTTGGAAAAGTGCCCCTTCTAAAAATGTAATTCTCCTCTTACTTTATTTTGAGCTTAATAATTCTACTGGTGGAACATGTAGTGACCGATGCGAGCAGTTTGACAATTGCGCCGGTATAGCGACGGTAAAAGCGCCGGTGAAGCGCCGGTAATGCCGCCGGTTTTGTGTGTAATATTAAACGTCTGCACACGTACCGAACCTGCATAATTCTTGAGTTCAGATACGTTTAAACTGATGCAAATTTGCCGTTTTAAGCAAAATTAAGTATTTCATTTCCCGTGTCTTCTCAAAGGACACAGATCAGCCCACAATAAATTGGTAACAACAATGCAGAGTGTACCACAGAGATTAACGATCATTATTTATTTTCAATAAGTTCAACAAAAAACTACAACCTGAAAAGTAAGGAACTGTGGCAACGCAACTTGTGTCTGCACTATCATGGCACGGCCATTTTTTTTTTATAAATCATAAAATGAAAATTGAATGAAATAAATTAAACTTAAACTAAAATGATAAGCGAAATACAAAGGATCGGCGCAATAAAAATAAACAAGTTTAACTTACTGAAATTTCTATGTTTTATTCCGAAATATATAGTATTCCAAATAGTCGAGTAAAATTTTAACTCGTGAAATATTTCCAACAAAATATTAAGAAACGTTGTCAAAAACTTTTTAATATGTAGTTCCATATACAGTAAAGGTGAAACGCGAAAGAAAATGATAGAAAAAATAAATAAAATGAGAACAAATGAAATTCTGAACTAAGCACTCTTTGCTCAGTGTAGACCTCCATGTTGAAAAAAATGCATCAAAATCTGTCCGAAATCAGCGACGTAAGTGAACAGAAACACACATGTGCTCCCACTATTTGATAAGCCTAGTTGCAAAATTATCTCTTTATAAATTAGATCCGTGCGAAAATGTCTTTCCTTTTAACAGTTATATTCTAATTCTTACCCGAAACTTACGAACATTAAATCATGATTAAACACCATTAACATTAATCTCTATGAAACACATACTGCAAAAACACGGCAAACTTCTAAAGAATCATAAATAATGCTGCTGCCCCATTCCCAACACATTTGACAGATTTGTTTCCAAATTGACGCCAGCTGCGTCTGGACTTTGGCCTAGCGCGGTCCAATTAATTAAGATTGGCACATTTAAAGGGAAATACTTACAAAGGTATATGCCCCCTCCCAATTTTCATGTTGTCTTCCAAATATTTGAAGTCTGACATAAACTTGAGTTTGGTGGTTATGGGTAAGGGACCGGGGATCACAGCGGTTAACAGCGATTATTAGTGGTATTCAGAGTGATTCCTTCTTATACATGTTTAATTCATTATTATCAGGCTATCGAATTTAGGGTGGGGGCATTCTCCTTTATGAAAGCATACCGTAATTTGGTAGATTATCTCGTCCCCTCTCCAGTTTTCTTCAATTTCCCCCAAAAAATCAAAGTATTAAGACAGCAAGAAGGGTGCGGGGATGGCGAGGGCGGCGGGGGAGTGGATCTTTGTTATGATCTCCTAGCTCGTTTGCAAGTTGAAGCGACAAACTGGGATCGTTAAACTATTGAATTTGGGGTGGGGGCATTCTCTTTTATGAAAACCTTCGAAGGTAACCTACGATCTACAATTTTGTAGATCGTATCGTCCCCTCCCCAATTTCTCCACAAAAAATGGAAGTATTACGAATAGGAAGGGGTGAAAAGGGGCAGGGTGGGGCGGCAGTGCCATGGTTCTTTGTTAAGATCTCCCCGTTTCAGGTTTCAAACGGCAAATTTGATCACCAAACATTAAATTTGAGATAAGATAATTCTTTTTACTGTGAAAATATACTTGGTATATGAATGATGTTGTCCTTCTCCTTCCTCATTTTTATTTGTTTTCCCGAATGAAGGTAAGGCGATGCTTCCATCATCCCTCTCCCGTGCTCAGTGAATTTCCTCATATTTCTCCCTTCACAAAATGTTAGATGTCCACTACCCCTCCCGGTTTTGGTATTGTTGTCTTTTTTTATAATTTGTTACGGCTTTCCTTCATTTTGAATGTTTACATAAAAGTGTCATGCATGCAGTATGTCTTTCAACAATTTAGCGCCGCGTGGCCGAGAAGTTCGAGGAAACCTGTCGTCAGGTTATAAACCACCCAGACATGTGAAGGGGGACGCAGGCGGCATATCTTTGAACGATATATTTTGTTGTTTTTCTGACACATTTCTAGTAATTTTGAAAAAATGTAGAATTTATACTGATGCGATGTGTGGTAATAATTTGCTATACATTAACTTGGCGGCCATTTACTGGGGCGACAGCTCCCTGCTCGGAAGGAGTGTACCACTGGTTTATTGAAGTTTTTTCCATTCTTTGTTATGTGCAAAGATGGAAGTAAAACATACGTTTTTCAAAACAAGGAAATAGCGTTTGTTTGCAGTTTTACAGCTTTTATATTTTTTTGTTTTATCTTCTATGATGGAAAAGTTTAAAAAAAAAATCTTTATCTTAAGAAACTTGTTTTGTTAAATTATAAACATTTTTTTTGGACCAGGACTTTAATATTCAGAATATAAATTTCTGAGTAAGTTGATGTTGTTAATTTCGTTGTGTATTCTCTCATACTTTTTTCAAGTCGATTTGTACATATTTTCCCGTAATTTTAAAGTCCTAACAAGTTGCCGTTCGCTGCAATAAACATTGCGCAGCTTTTTCTGTCTCGTCTAAGGAATTGCGTTTTTTGAACTTGAAAAACAGTTTTGCTAACCTTTTTTAACTTAACATGCTTTCAAAATATTCCATGGATCAATTATATGGCAAAAATGTTTGCTTTATATTGTTGGTTTATACATGTATTTATTTCACTGAGATTGAAATTACATACACAAATGTAGGTTACAAAATGTTGGAATTAAAAATAGGCTAACAGAAGAGAAAAACAAAGTACAAGCAATATTGCACTAGCGACTAAAAATAATCTGCACATTGAAAAGGAAAACACTAAATTTGGATGTTCACATACTATTGATGTAGGCCATAATAATACTTCGAGATGATGTTTCAAACTCACATTGCGTTTCTGATATGTCGAACGTTTTCACTCAATTCAGACCTTTCATTGATTACTTAACTGAACGGGCACGGCAATATTTTGATGTTATAATGACACTATGTTACAACAACATTGATATAATTTGTTTCGCAGTGGCGATGGCTTGTGAAACAACAAAATATCTCCGGAATTTGTCATTTTCAAACTCGCCGGTAAAATGCCGAAAAAACTCGCCGGTGTCAAACTGCTCGCATCGATACTGTATGTCGGACTTTGGAAGAACTCCCACCCTCCTACACACACACTCCCTGTATATGTGATAGGCAAGAATTTCAGAAGTTTTCTAATAAATTTAGAACAATAACGCAATTAGGGGGATCACGCATATACTATACGTTCTTAGGTTAAAGAACATTTTTCACTGTGTGTTTTGTATGATCAGTGTGCCGTTGTGGTATGGTATGGCAAAGACAGCAACTCCTCATTGTGGCCAGGAAATGTTAAAATGTAAGTATTCAAAGCTTGGGCATTCCCCAAGAGAATACAGAGGAAAGGTCAAGGGGTCCGACCCCCTCCCTTCTTTGAAAATCAGTCTCTGATTCCACTAGGCTTTTTCTTGATCCTTCCCCCCTGCAGCCCTGGGATGGCACTTAAAACCTAAAACTCAAGTTTTTTTAAATAATGAAATAAATCATGTAGTTTCTAAATTAAGTAAAAGAGTGAATCAACTGACAAAAGGCGAGGAGTCTTGAAATCGATATATTCAGTAGTGGTAATTAAAAATAGTCTTACATTTTTAAGTTGATCAGTAATATTCAACATGTAAAGGCTACACAATTATGAACTTCAAAATAATTTAGCATAGAATATTCGGTACCCTTTCAAAGTGAACAGTCTTGATAATTTTCTGTAATTTTTCAAGCCGCAATGAAAACTGGTATAGACAGTCTTCTGTACCAGAAAATTTGAAGCAGTCATTCAAGAGTTCAGTTTTATTGTAGCCTGGAATATATGAAGGAGAGCACTTGACTGTATTGACAGGTAAGTCTCAACGTAGGCCTGCGGATACAAGATGAAATACAAAGATTAAAAATGCAAGATAATAAATTAACCGACCTGTAGCTAGCATGGGGGCACGGGGGATGTGAATAATCAAACGAAAAATATGTATATGGAAAATTTATTAAAGTACCCCCCCAACCCCCCCTCTAACCCTTCCCCCTCTCGTCGAAAAGAAAGCCTGCTGGCTACGGGCCTGAATATATCACAAAACATTTCATAGGTTCCCAATCAGATTATGTTTATTCTTTTGTAATAAAGGTGACACCAACTTAAAAAATATTTTAATTTGCCTGCGGTCCCCCACTCTATGGGATAGATGTTGTATTTTACTTGGGAGGAAGTCAGAGGTAAGGACCGTAGGGTGGGTTAAAACTGTTTGGTCGAATTTCCCTTGTTTCGAAGGCAAATTTGTTATATTTCCTTTCAAATTCAAGATAACTATTTCAATGCCAATATATAAAGAATTTTATAGGAAAAGAACAAGAATGTACATTAAAAATGTCGATAGGCCTACTCATTTCTTAACTCTCCTCCCCAAAGTTAACTTCTAACATGCGATTTTTCTATTCATTTCTTTGGTAATTAAATATTTAAATGAGATAATTATTGCATACAATATTAATCTAAGGCTTATCATATGTCGTATTTTGATCTTATCTTGCCCGTTAAGACACGAATTAACAAGTTGCAGTCAATGCAGTGTCCTATCTTGGACCTACTCGTCGCTGACTGCACACTAACTTAACTAAGTATAATACTAACGTTAGGCCTACACTAGTAGTACTAAGAACACTAGTGGCATACAGCTCCGAATGTATGTGTATATAGGCCTAGTGCTTATTCCGCGAAAAATTATTGGTCAGTGTCTATTTATGATTACATCGCGGTCGACAATTATCGGAAGCCGACAATTATCGGAAAATTCTCCTACAATTCTATATTTTTCTAACTGCAAAAGCCATCCCCACTACTTCCAAAATCCCGATAGAGCGATCGTTCGTTCTGCTATGTAATTCACGCTAAAACGAAAACAGAATCGTGCCATTTAGATATCTATGCACACCATAACGATAAAATGAACGCGATGCGACGGCCGATATTACGTTAAGCATTTGCAATAGGTGTAATGGAAACGTTGTTATAGTTGGAACGTGATATTTTATCACGCTTCACGATGCGACGGCCAATTTAATGTGGGCGGTACTATATATCTACTATATCAGTTTAGATTCGAGTATATCATAATAATAATTACACACTTTTATATAGTGCATTATACCAACAGTCTCAATGTGTTTTACAACTCCATGACAGTAAATTAGTTCTTTGGAAGTAGCTTGAGATCAGCACCCTGAACTTTACTGGGAGGGTATGTGAGGTGAATGAAAACTGCATTTTCACGCTTCTCTTCTCAAATAGTATTCAGAGAAGCAGGCAGGGTGTGACTGTACTGCCGTCAGGACTGACATTTAACATCCCATCCAAAGGACACGGTGTGCGCAATTCAATCATTGTCACTTTTCCTAAGAGCTGGATGAGGAGTAGAAGCTGCAGACAAAATACATTCCCTTTGATGTTTGAGGTATCTGTCTGCATAGCTGTCAAAAAACCAGGTTTGACCTGACCGAGCCTTGAAACCGCCGGGACCTCCAGCATCTCTGTCGTGCGCTCTACCAACTGAGCTACCTGTACCTTTAATCATGACTAATGACTGTTGGCATTTGTTTAAAAATAATTCAAAGAAAATTTGAATGGTGTGAGAAGAATGAATGAGGAGTTGACTGACCTTTGAGAAGCTGCAGGACGGTCCAGAGGGCGATGTGAATAAAGTTTGTGTCTCTCATCTCAAGAAAGCTCCTCAGGTATTGCTGAATGGATGGCATGTTTACCTCAATCAGATCCTCCGGGATATCTAAAATTGCCAAAAGAAATTGAAGAAATACATTACTAGAGTAATTTTATTATAAAATTTCCCACGGTTTTAAATAAAGGTCAAAATTCTTTCCAAAAAAAATTGTGACAGAAATATCATCAATGTAGTGAATACATCTCTATATGCTTCCCTATTTTGCAATAAATGTACTTTTCATCGCGCAATTACATGAGGACCGTTTTTAGAGCACATATTTACCACATATAATGTTGTTTACTAAAGAAATGTTTTTATTTATTTAATTTTTTATAATTTTGTTTTTCTTCCTGCGAATTCCTGATTATCCTGTGAATTCCTGATTTTCCGCGATTATTACTGCCGGAACCGTCAATTTTTTCCAGCTTCATAGATCACTTACAAGAAAAGTTCCAATGAATTTTCATTTTCATATATATAATACAGGACCATTAATGAAACAAAATGGTGTAAGAGCCATGTTGACATCTTCTTCCATTTAGGAGTTATTGCATTTCAAATTGATAGATATATTTGATTTCCCCATTTGGGAGGTGTTTAACTTCATCACTAAAAAAAGAAGAAGCTAAATCCATCCAAGCCATTAGGCTCATTGAGCCAGTGCTTATCCCCGGTTTCTATGGCACAAGCAGATGAGAGTACGACTCCCTGGACGGGACACCAGTCCATCGCAGATTAACTCCCCAGCAGCGCTGGTACTCATTTTACAGCGGGACTGAACCAAATAAAGTGTCTTGCTCAAGCACACAATGCAGGGCTCATGAATCCGATGCCTTTCAAATACGATATGGTCAGCTTACTACCCATCCAATATACTTGTGCAATAGTAAATTTATGCAATCTTTTATGAGAGTTACCTTAAATTAGTTGGGCTTTTTCATTTTTTCCCTTCTGGATATTCATAATCAGCTATTAACCATGCAATATACTTATGCAACAGTATATAAAAGCATTCTTTTATGAAATTATTAACTAAAATTATGTAGGCTTTTTTACATACACTGATATTAAAATATTTACTTTCTATATTTCATACCAGTCAGTTTTAATTTATTAAATCATATCTTTAAGATCTCAAAATTCAGTCTTGCCCATTTGGAAAGCATAGTATTTATTTATTTATTATATACATACCCAATTATTTTGTTTTAAAGTTTAAACAGCTTCTATTTTCAAAATGGATTTCTATTGTAATAATGGACTGGAAAAAATCCTTCACATTACGATTATACTCCTTTTTTGGTAGTTAAAAAACTCTGTACCAGAATAGCTAACTAAATTTTTGTTTGCTATTCTGGCACAGAGTATATTAAGTATCAAAAAGGAGTATAACGGTAATGGGAAGGTTTTACTCCAGTCCACTTTGACAAAAGAAATCCATTTTGAAAATAGAAGCTGTTTTTATTTCAGAAATATTTTGATGGCGATTGAGTATGAATTGTAAGAAATGAAACACAATATTATTATCTTTTAAACAAGAATCGGCCACATTAAGCCTAAAAAAATTGTTTGTTTTTACTTCCTTGTACAAAAATGTGTAATAGAGGGGTGGGTGGAATTTATTGTTCTTTCCAATTTGGACCTTCGTAAGGATACCGTCTCATCAACAAACAAGTGAAGAAGTTAATAGCAATCGCTCGACGCAAGAACCCCCTTTGGCTGGTCGATAAAGGCCGTTATCACACTGATGACCGACATCTTTTCTCTTCAATTGAAATATGATCAAAGGCTGGCTGCGCATTGAAAAGTTTGAAGCACGTGGAGCAGTGGGGGACAGGTTTGGTTTGTTGATGTTTAACAGCACTGCGACAGTCAGTCAAATGTGCCAAGCGATAACTTGATCGAACAATTTGTATCACGTGGTTCTTGTTTGCCAAAAGTTTCCTACACGTAGGGTATTTATATGTAATACGGCAAAGCATTAGTGGTTGCCACACCATTTTTACCAAACGTAGAGATTTAAAAAAATATATTTAAAAAAACGCAGCTGTTTTTCGGGAGTAAGGGGCAACTTTGCATATGTTTTAGGAATTTGATTAGGGTGGGAGTTTAAGGTAGGTAGGAGCATGGGTTGGAGTAGGGGCTGGGGTTGGGGTATAGGCTGGGGTTAGGGTATAGGCTGGGGTTGGGGTATAGGCTGGGGTAGGGGCTGGGGTTGGGGTCGGATAGTGGCAGGATTACGGGTATGGTCGGTTGTTTGGGTAGTTTTTTTGTTGTTTTTTCCCTTCTCTTTCTCTTTTTTCATAATGTAACCTTTTCGATACAATTTTTTTTCTTGTTACTGTTTATAATTATATATACAGTAGTTACATGTTTCTCATATTTTCATGTCATGTCTCAGCCTCCTCAACCATTTCTTGTGATCAACAATCTGTATGTCATTTTCTATTCCTGTGTTATATATTAACTTGTCCTTTCTTCCACTGTAAATATGTTCTGAATGTTTAATGAATTGTGTTGCAAATAAAGTGAATAAAGTCAAGTAACTTTTTTGTAGGCCTTATTACATTTGACAAACCCTCAGCAAATAAAGTGAATAAAGTAAAGTAACTTTTTTGTAGGCCTTATTACATTTGACAAACCCTCAGCAAATAAAGTGATTAAAGTAAAGTAACTTTTTTGTAGGCCTTATTACATTTGACAAACCCTCAGCAAATAAAGTGAATAAAGTAAAGTAACTTTTTTGTAGGCCTTATTACATTTGACAAACCCTCAACAAATAAAGTGAATAAAGTAAAGTAACTTTTTTGTAGGCCTTATTACATTTGACAAACCCTCAGCAAATAAAGTGAATAAAGTAACTTTTTTGTAGGCCTTATTACATTTGACAAACCCTCAGCAAATAAAGTGATTAAAGTAAAGTAACTTTTTTGTAGGCCTTATTACATTTGACAAACCCTCAACAAATAAAGTGAATAAAGTAAAGTAACTTTTTTGTAGGCCTTATTACATTTGACAAACCCTCAACAAATAAAGTGAATAAAGTAAAGTAACTTTTTTGTAGGCCTTATTACATTTGACAAACCCTTAACAGAGTGAAAGCTGAAGTACCAACAAGGGCAGTACCACCAAACAAAATATTTCACCAGCGTGTTAAAAGTGACCTCCCTGTGTAAATTGTGATGTCATTATTGCAGATCCAAGATAGTTTTTAATGCATTTCTTTGAAAATTAATTGCCTCTTTTAAATTATTGGAAACATTTTTTGTTTACTTATTTGGGATTAGGTATAACATGAACTTTACAAGAACACCCTTTGCCGATCTCATTGTTTATATTACACTATAGATATTCTGTATATATATATATATTATATTTCATAGAAATTCATCAATAATTGTCTTCGAATCTGCAATTACGAAATCTAAAATGTATACTGCACCGGTCACTTTTCATGGTGAAACCTTTAAAATGCAATAAGGCAATTTGCTTCTTTCATAGCCCATATTATATAAAAAAAAATGAAAATTCACTGTAATATCCCTTTTATGAATAAAATTAAAAAGTAGTTGTAGACTTGTTTCCGTGTCTGTTCTCTATAATTCTGAAGGCCATCAATTGCAGTTGAAAAAATATTCCATCAATTGCAGTTGAAAAAATATTCCAGTGAATTTTCATTTTCATATATATGGTCGAGAACCATAAAAGAAACAATTTGGTGTAAAAATCATTTGGATATCTTTTTCTGTTTAGGAGTTATTGCATTTTAAAGATTACTTTAATGTGTTCAAAAGTGACCTCACGGGGTACATTGTGATGTCATAAAGGCAAATCCAAGACAATTGTTGTGTATTTCTTTGAAAATTAGTTGCCAGTTCCTTAATTACTGGAAGCATTGTTTGTTTATTTATTGAGATGGGTATAACATGTACCTTATAAGAACATGTTATACCCATATCCAATAATCATGAACCTTGCACTCATAAAAGAAAAACTTGTTGTTTTATAAGAATACTTTTTTGTTTATTTATTGAGGTGGTGTGTAACATGAGCTCTATGGGAACATGCTTTGCCCATCTGCCATGATCCTTAACGTCAAAGTACACATTCTTATTTGTTTGATACAAATACATAAGAATTGTCTTTGATCTGCCTTTATGACATCACATTTTACACTGTGAGGTCACAATGATAAAATCTTTCAAACTGAATAACTCCATAACAGAATAAGATGTCACATGGTTTTTACACTTAAGTTAGTTTCTTTAACAGTCAACTACCATATGAATTCACAAGAATACTCCTTTAGCTTCATACACATTATTCCAGCATGATTGATGACAGGCTTGTCCATAATTGTGTACATATTTTGACCAATTAGAAACCAATTAGAAGCATTGGCGTATTAATTGGCTGGCATGCATACAATCATCTCCTAGTTTTTACTCTGTCCATGCCTGTCTTCAGCCCCTGGGGTAATTTTGTCCGTGCCTGTCTTCAGCCCTGGGGATGATCTCCATGGAATAATTTAATGTCAGTTATATCAACATTCAGTTTAAACAGTACAAACAATTCTGGACAAACTACTGTACTTTGTTATATTTTTTTTATCAAATACAAAATTTGAAAGATGTCTCACAAACTTTTACAGTGGACTTTCATATTCATATGTAAGACAAAGATTATTAAAGAAACAATACTATACATTTCAGACCCCTAGCTTTGCTGTTTTACAGGGGCCCACCCCACCATGGGCCCGCCCTGCCCCCTGAAGTCCGCCCTGCTCCTCTTAAGAGAAACAAATAATTTGTATATAATTCTTTTATAGATTTTGCCCTGCTCTTGACTTTGACCTTAATAATCTTAATTAAGCTCCTAAATGAAATACCTTACATGGATACAGAACACAGAATGATAGCATAGTAAGCAATTGTCCTGTTTGGCTCATGAATGGTCCTTATCAATATCAGTCAGAATAGTTTCATTCTGAGGTATGATTATAGCTAAAATCCCAGAGCTTCTTCACCATGGGATTGAACCTTAAGGGGTCCCAGGACTCCATGCTGAAAAGATGCAGCACTTCGCGCGTGCATTAATGTGCCCCTCAACAAGTCTAGCACCCTGCCACTTTTCAAATCAAGCTAGGGGTCTGCACTTTAAAGATTTCATCAATGTGACCTTGTAGTGCAAAATGTGATGTCATAAAGGCAAATCCAAGACCATTCTTATGTATTTCTATCAAAAATAAATGAATAAATACTGTTTTTCTTTTACTTTGAGTGTAAGGATCATGGCAGATGGGCATAGCATGTTCTCATAGAGCTCATGTTACACATCATCTCAATAGATAAACAAGAAATGCTTCCAGTAATGAAGGTATTGACATCTTGTGCATCAGGACATTATTTCCCTAACACGGACATTAGAATTATAATGAATTTATTTATGTGATGCAAGGTTTTATCCCAAAATGATGTGACACAAAGTTTTAACAGCATGTTTTGATAATTTCATGTGTACACAAAAATGTCCTTGTGGCCCTTACAAAAGAAAAACAATTTTTAATAAGCTTAAAAACTTAAGACAGATCATAAAAAAATGCATAGCATTCCAACAAAACCATCAGCCCATTGTTGGGCTGATGACATCATTTCCTGCATGTTTTTAAAACCAAAATGGCAGCTCTCATAGTAGTAGCATTAAAGTTTAATAATTACAAAAACAAGAACTGTTGAAAGGACAGTATGCTCGACTATTCAAAGCTAGCTAGAGAATGGGCTTATAGAGGGAAGTATACACAGAAATAGGGGAGCAGGGCAGATGATTTCAAATTACATTTTCATTTGCTTTGTTAATTTTTACAACATTTTACTACAAGCTTCAAAATATCTTTGAGTTTTCATAGAGATATTTTAGGACAACCAAAAAAGCTCAAGGTTACCATCACCTATGCAGTAACTCAGAAAACATGTAAAAGCTAGCAGTCTTTATAACCATAACACCTCTTTTAGTTCTATCAATTGAACAAAAAAAGGAGAGGCCCTAACTTGCCAATGTCAATAAAAGAATGTCATTAAGCCCCCTTTCCAACCTGTATCTTCCCCAACCTCTACATCTTCCCAGAAATACATCCTGGATTGTAATACAACTTCCAATTAAAGAAAATATGTGTGTGTCAAGCAACATGAAAATTGTACAATAACATTAAAGTTAAATTTTGCAAAACAATATTGCTTAGCATATGACAAACTAGACATTGGAAATGATACAAATCCCTCACCACTAATAATGCATATTCCAGACTGTTCCACATTCCATCCCAACCTGTCCCAAATGTCAGCCCACATCTATACTCCATGCAATCACACCTGAAAACCAGATACTGTAGGTCATTCCACCACTTGCATGATCCACATGCAATCACAACTGAAATCCAGATGACATCCCACCACATGCCATTCCACCTGTCCCACATGTCAACCCACCCTGTTCCACATGCCAACCCACCCTGATCCACATGCCAAGCCACCCTGTTGTACATACCAACCCACCCTGTCCAACATACCAACCCACCCTGTTCTATATACCAACCCACCCTGTCCAACATGCTAATGCATCCTGACCAACATCCCACCCCACTCTGTCCTACATACAATTCCTGTCCCACATGAAATCCCACCCTCATCCTAATTCCTTCATTCCTTCCATCATGTTATCGTCTATCCCACATTCCACTTATTGTTTATATTTCCCAAATCCCTAATTTAAGATTCTTTAGAAGCAGGAAACTTTTATTTGCTTAGAACTTTATTCATGGCAAGACAATCATTTGGATTCCTATTCATGTTAGGAATGTCAATATCGTAACAAAACTAGAAATGTGAAAGTCTCTCCTGACATATATTTTTGATCTCAGGTCAAACATTTTACAGCAAAGTCTATTATTTATGCAAATAACCTAAATAATATGCACACTACAGTACATACCCCATCATTAAGTGTGAACAATGCTCTTCCCATATACTGTATGACCATTTGTTTAAGCAAAATTACCACACCCACTTAATTCAAGAGATACCACAGATACAAATATTTTCATTGCTATGCAAATAAGCTAATTAATATGCACACACAACCCCAAATCATGCTCAACTGAACAGTACCAATGTCCTCTACCACTGAACCAAGTTATTATCTCAGGTTAATTATTTTGTATGAGTGTATTATTATGCAAATAAGCTAATATGCACACTACACCTCACCATTGAGTGTAGACCATGCTCTTCACATATATAATCATTTGTGTAAACAAAATCCCACAACCACTTTGATTAAGAGATATCATAGATACAAATATTTTCATTGTTATGCAAATAAGCTAATTAGTATGCACACAACCCCTTATCATGCCCAACTGAAGAGTACCAATGCCACCTACCACTGTACCAAGTTATCTCAGGTTAAATATTTTCAATGAAAGTCTATTGTTATGCAAATAACTTACTTAATAAGCACACTACACCTCACTATTAAGTGTACACAATGCTCTTCACATAAAAGATCATTTGTGTAAACAAAATCCCAACTCCCACTTTAATTTAAGATATCATAGATACAAATATTTTCATTGTTATGCAAATAAGCTAATTAGCATGCACACACAACCCCCAATCATGCTTATTTGACAAGTACCCATGGCCTGTACTCCTGTGCCAAGTTACATGAATGTACACCATTTATAATTTAAGTTATGCGCTCATGTTAAACATTTTATACTAAAGTATTGTAATGCAAATAACCTAATTAATATGCACACTTCACCTCACCATTACGTGTAGACAATGTTAATCACATATATGATAATTTGTGCAACAAAATCCCCACATCCACTTTATTTTAAGAGATATCATAGATACAAATATTTTCATTGTTATGCAAATAAGCTAATTAGTATGCACACATAACCCCTAACAATGCTCACTTGCATAGTACCCCTATGCTAAGTTATATGAATGTACATCATTCATAATTTAAGTTATTAAAACTTTAATCAAAAACTTTAAGCAAAACTTTAACCTGACAAATATTTTCATTGTTATGCAAAGAAGTTAATTAATATGCACACACAACCCCCAATCATGCTCATTTGAAGTTTTCATGTCTTCTTACCCCTATGCCAAGTCACATGTATGTACACCATTCAAAAGTTATGAAACCTTTAACCAAAACTTTACCGACAAATATTTTCATTGTTATGCAAATAAACTAATTAGTATGCACACACAACTCTCCAATCATGCTCATTTGACCCATGTTCTCTACCCCTGTGCCAAGTTACATGAATGTACACCATTCATAACTTCAGTTATAAAACCTTTAACCAAAACTGTAACAAAAACTTTAACCAGACACCGATGCCAGGAGTGGTAGAATAGCTCTACTATTCTTCGAATAGTTGAGCTCAAAAATGTTTTTAATAATAAAAAAATAAAAATTAAAGACTTTTTAGGAGGTATGAGACTTGAGTCAGAAATTTGTTATTTTGATTTCTATCAAATGAAAAAAGAATTATGTCAGACTTATGTCTCCTGTAAATTTCTTACCAAGTTGCGCGATCTGCCCCAAGGTACCGGCGCTGTTGTATTGCACTTCTGAACTGGAGGAATGGGCAGCTAGACTGACCAATCGAGTGACCACACGCCCATCACCCATCTTCAATAAACGCTGCTTTGCATCACCTACAATCGGAAGTAAAGGTTGCGTATGTGAAATTTGGTACTCATTAATGCAAATAAAACAAATTAATGAAACCACAACATGTATTTGGTGTCCCTTTATTGTAGATGAAAGAAATCATGGAAAGGGGACACACCATATTTTCCCCCTCAATTAAATCTATTGCGGAAGAGGTAGCATGTCCCCCCATTTAATCGGTAGCTTAATAGGAGAACAGGCAGCTCAGTTGGCAGAGCGCACGGGTTCAAGGCTCAGTCAGGTCTAACTCCTCCATTCAATCAGTAGCTTAATAGGAGAACAGGCAGCTCAGTTGGCAGAGCGCACGCGTTCGAGGCTCAGTCAGGTCTAACTCTATTGTTTCCACAGCTATACAGAGCAGCTTGAGTACTCACCTGCTTTGCGTACCATAGTTATGCATCCAAAGAATACGAAAGTGATGACTTACTATTGGGTGCTACTAGCAACAACACCACAAGTTTGGCCAAAATAAAATAAAACCTTTGTTTCTGATTTTATTTTCTCAAAATCTTGAGTTGGTAAAGAAAATAATTATTTAAAAAAAAAACATTTTGCTTAACCCCTTTTTAAGTGAAAAACGAGCGAACGTTAAAATGTACATGTTTTTACCTTTGGGAAAAGTAGAAAAGTTTGTGATTTATATGCAGATTTTATCAAATTGATGTTAGGTTGTTTTCGAAAATGACTATTAAATGTTAATGGTAGGCACTTTTATTGCACAGTCAGTCGGCAACCAAATACTTACATACATTTCATTTGACCTTATGCAAAGGCATTCAAAGACAGCTACTGACTTACTCTTGGCTGTTACGCAAAGGCATTCAAAGAAAAGTACTGACTTACTATTGGCTGCTATAACAGCGAGAGCAGCTGTTACCTCCGTTTGAACTGACACCGGTGACGTGCTGGCAATGAAAGCTGCAATCAGGCTGTCTAAACCATCTTGCTCCAGTATCAACTAAAAAAAAAAGAAAACAATCATTGTTAGTCTTTCAATAATGGGTAAGGAGCAAAGCTAGGCACTCCCCAGAAGGGACTAAGATAACAACAAGGTACATGCAGAGGCCACGTTACACAAATTGCTTTACAATGGATTATAATATTTCTATGGAGTTTCTGCATTGTCATATCTGTTCATGAAATTATAACATTTGTATGGGGTTTCTGCATTGTCATGTCTGTTCATGAAATTCTGTTATACACCACTACCATCATTACTTGGCTTACTCAATTTTCAAAACAGGTCATCTTTTTAATGAAGCGATAAAATATATGTGAACTTTTCTCATTCTTTTCAGTTCTTTTTACGCATTATAAACAAATCTAACACAATTTCTTTATAAAAAGATGAATGTTTTGGCATCGTGTTTATATAAGTATTAAATGCACGGGTCAAAGGACTTTGCATTCACAAATGACCCTCCTAAGGCCGGGCCATTCTACACGGGCCAAAGTCCTTTGCCCGTGCATTAAAAACGCATATAAACACATCGCCTCAACAATAATCTTTAAGACACATTAACATTAGAGCTACAAAAAATTAAACAAAATTGGTTGAAAACGGACCAATTTGCAGCATTTCAATAATTTATCAATAATTTGTCACGTATTGCTAGGTAAACTAATTCATCAATAATTTGTTACGTATTGCTAAATAAACTAATTCATCAATAATTTGTCACGTATTGCTAGGTAAACATGGTACTTTCTGATGGAAAATCATATTTTTTTTTAATCGTCTGAAAATTATTTCAAGGTTTGCAGCAAGTTCTGATCAAAAATATTATCGTCTTTACCGTACGACCAATCAAATTCTAGCAAGAACAGACTTTTCCATCATTTCCAGTGACTGACAATTAGGGGAGAAATTAGATTAATATTTTTTTAGCATAAATTAATTAAATTGTTCATGTATACTTTAGAGATTTGAAGCCCACTGATTGGTTCACAACCGTTGTTAATCCACTTCTTTAATGAACGGCTTTTGTTATCATACATATGATACTGAACAACAATTGAATGGAAGTACTTCCGGCATATGCACCTTGTTGTGGGCCAACAAAGTTTGCGGTCTTGTCATCGATGACAGGACAGCCACATACAAGGGACCAGCTGTTTTGTATGCTGATGCTGTCTGTGATTGTTGTTTACTCATTAGCTAGCAGCCTCACGCAGCCCTCGGTATATCCAAAAGTATTTTTTGGGTATATGATGAATAACTAGGCTTCAAGAAGGTTTAGATCTATAACGAATTACCATACCCAATGACTCCGCTCTCCAAACCTAACATTACCGATAGGTCCAGCCAAAATTATGTTTTTTAAGGCATTGAAATTTCGAACGATTTCTTAAAAGATAAAAAATAAAATGTATCATGTATGATACATTGCATATTAAAGATGTAGTAGGCCTAGTCAGCTGTACTTTGTATTAAGTGCAGTCTGAACACGCCAAGAATCTTACCATAAATCTGCAGATGCCACCGGCATGATAAATCCAGTGCAAATCAACAACATGGACTACCGCGCATCTTATATAGCATACGCCTCTAGCATAAGATATTTTAGTTACTGTACAAATATGAATCCTATTCCAGTTTCACATTCCGCAATGATTTTAAGACATGTTACTTTTTGCTCTAAGAATGTTTTTAAAGGAGCACTATACCAAAAAGTGAGGGCGCTTGTTTTTGCAAAATTTACAAATATATCATCCCCATTGATAAACTTCATGCCCCCATAGCCCACAGACGACGTGAGGGCTAAGGTCACTTGAATATTAATATTGACCAGAAAATTGTTTGGTTTTTTGGGCCCCCTAAAAACCCACTCTCACTTGACGGTCTAGTGCTCCTTTAAATCCCAAATAATCCAATTGGGTTAAAGAATTATTGAAAGTAACATCCAGACATGAGCATTTAAATTCAAGAACGTAGGCTCTCAGTGTACACAACATAGTAGTAACACAATCATACCACCATGGAAGGTCATTTTACTGGTTGTTTTCTGGGTTTTATGTCTTCAATATTCTCCCATTTCATAAAAGTGGGGTTTAAATAACAAATTCTCTACTAATTAGCAATTGCTTTTAACATGATTTATTTAAATACCTTTTCTTCTGAAAATGAATGCTATATTTTGACAGCGTTACATTTTTTCAATGCATAATTTTAGTTGTTGATCTGAGTTTGGTGACTACAGAGAGCATTCATGTAGCTATTTTGGGGGAAGAGAATTCATATGAAAATTGGTAACAAATAATATTATCGTTTTCAAATGTTTCTTCTAATCTCTTTGGTAATTTTTCCCCTTCAGATAAAAATGTTGGATAAAAATAATAATCCGTATAATTGAACAAGGTTGAACTATAATTTTCTATGGTTAATCCAGCAGATTAACCATAAAACGGGGATATATGCTAACGCTGGATGCGCTCGGCTACGCCCCTGTGCATCGCTTGCATTTACCCCCATTCTGTGGTAATCTAAAGGTGTATGGTTAATCCTCTAGATTAACCATAAAACTTTAACCTTTAAATCAAACTTTGAATAGCCATTAGAGCTATTTTCAAAATTGTGCATATTCAATTTTGAAAATGTTTTCTTAGTTAATGAATCCCTACACAGCTGGCATATTCTAGAATTTGCCTCAAAAGGTGTTGTAGCAAAGAATCTCGACTTTGCATAAACAGTTGACCAAATTGCTCTGTAGTTAATCAAGAGATTACGCACACTTATTTGTTTGTTTGTTTGTTTAAAGGAGCCCCTGACCGAGAAGACTTTTCTGTGATAATTTGCCGGCATTTCGTCCACATCAAATCTCATGATCTGTTTTTCCATGGATTTAATCTCAATGAAAAATGTTTTCACTCGCTGAGTTCTCTCAACGCTCATTGTGTGTTTACACGTTATAGGCCTTGGAACGGTATGTACGTGCAACAAAATTATTGGGCCTACGTTAAACTTAAAGCTTGATAAAGTAGCACAGGGGGATGTGGCTAATGCAGTGAAGTATAGCTATGAGCATTGGACTAATAAATCTCTATTCAAAACATGTCCTAAAGTTACACTTGCCTGACAACACTATACGAAATAACTTAAGAACTCGTTACTGAATTATTACCAAATGGCCATTAAAATGCGTTCCAACTATGAAAAGACATCATTTCCAAGCAAAGTTTATTGGGTGACCACGTTTACAAGAAAAAATTAGTAACGAAATAACTTTCTGTGCATTTGTTAAGTCCTGACAACCAGCCGATGACACTACACACCTAGGCCTATGTCATGATTGGCAGCAGAGCAAATCTATGAATATTTATATCCAAAGAGGCTGTATGATTGTTTGTGTACATAAAGCTATAAATATTCATATCCAAAGAGGCTGTATGATTGTGTGTGTACATATAGCTATTAATATTCAAATCCAGACAGGCTAGATGATTGTATGTGTACATATAGCTATGAATATTCATATCCAAAGAGGCTGTATGATTGTGTGTGTACATATACTGCAGCTATGAATATTCAAATCCAGAGAGGCTGTATGATTGTGCGTGTACATATAGCTTTGAATATTCAAATCCAGACAGGCTATATGATTGTATGTGTACATATAGCTATGAATATTCATATCCAAAGAGGCTGTATGATTGTTTGTGTACATATAGCTATGAATATTCAAATCCAGACAAGCTATATGATTGTATGTGTACATATAGCTATGAATATTCAAATCCAGACAGGCTATATGATTGTGTGTGTACATATAGCTATGAATATTTAAATCCAGAGAGGCTGTATGATTGTGTGTGTGTACATATAGCTATGAATATTCATATCCAGACAGGCTATATGACTGTGTGTGTACATATAGCTATGAATATTTAAATCCAGAGAGGCTGTATGATTGTATGTGTACATATAGCTATGAATATTCAAATCCAGACAGGCTATATGATTGTGTGTGTACATATACTGCAGCTATGAATATTCAAATCCAGAGAGGCTGTATGATTGTGTGTGTACATATAGCTTTGAATATTCAAATCCAGACAGGCTATATGATTGTGTGTGTACATATAGCTATGAATATTCAAATCCAGACAGGCTGTATGATTGTGTGTGTACATATAGCTATGAATATTCAAATCCAGACAGGCTGTATGATTGTGTGTGTACATATACTGCAGCTATGAATATTCATATCCAGACAGGCTATATGACTGTGTGTGTACATATAGCTATGAATATTCAAATCCAGACAGGCTATATGATTGTGTGTGTACATATAGCTATGAATATTCAAATCCAGACAGGCTATATGATTGTGTGTGTACATATAGCCTGCACAAGACACGTACTGCATTATTCTGTAGACTCCAATAAAATACGCCCTCACTTTTGGGACGAGTGCTTCTTTTAACAAGTGCCACTTGTTGTGACGCTGTCTGTCTGCTAATTATTCCAGGATATGCACTTTTCTGAAATACAAAGGCTCATGGTTAAGGAGTTAGCTCGTATCTGAAAGGTAGTTTGATTCTCGTCGTGAGTGCTGCATTGTGTCCTGAACAAGACACTTTACTTGCTTCAGTCCACTCAGCTGTAAATGAGTACCAGTACTGCTGGAGAGTTAATCTGCCATGGACTGGCATCGCATTCAGGTGGAGTCATGTACTCTAAACTGCATGCGCCATTGAAATCGGGGATAAGCACCAGCTCTGTGAGCCTAATGGCTTAGATAGATTAAATATTTAGCTTTAGCATGTAATTGTCTGAGAGTTGTATACTCAGGTATTTGGTGGTTGGTATTGCTTCCAGGACTGAATGGAATTCGTAACTTCACTTAGTTACGGCGCTTAGTTACGGCGCTTAGTTACGGCGCTTAGTTACGGCGCTTAGTTACGGCGCTTAATTGTGACGCTTAGTTCAGCGCTAAGTTACGGCGCTTAGTGATGCGGTGCAGTTGGCACTGTAAAAAATGGTTTCTCCACTGTTCTGTGTCACATGTCTGAGCCCGGAACTAATTCAGACAAACGCTACTTATTCTTATTTTAATCACCTTTGTTTTGCTTCCTGCTGCTAAATTTCGCAACGTGCCAGCTGCATGGCAGTGTGCGTCCCACTGGTATGGCTCCCTCAGTACTTTGCCCAGTTCTGGTAGGAAGTTGTGTTGTATAATGGGAATCTGCAAATCAAATCAAAATCAGACAAAACAATTTTTTGTAACCATCTACAACAACTTCCTTACTTGTTTGCTTCAGGAGTTTTGAAAATATAAAAGAATCCAGAAGTAATATATATATATATTTTTTTTAATCTAGTTTATGAGTTTTTTTACAAGTTGTTTTTAAAATCTAAATTAATCCACAAGCATTAGCATAACTTAAGGGGGAAGGGGAAAAATCCAGTAAATCATTATGGGTCTTTAAGATAGCAGGACTTGATGTGTTTAAGTAATTCTAAGGGTCAAATCTCCCCTGCGTTTATTTTATTTCAAGTCGGACACCAAATATGTGTTTTTGATTGTTAAGAGTTTGTCTGTTTTTAATGTTGTGGGAGGAGCCTACAATCCCTGATAATTGTAGATTGGTTGTGGGAGGAGCCTACAATCCCTGATAATTGTAGATTGGTTGTGGGAGGAGCCTACAATCCCTGATAATTGTAGATTGGTTGTGGGAGGAGCCTACAATCCCTGATAATTGTAGATTGGTTGTGGGAGGAGCCTACAATCCCTGAAAATTGTAGATTGGTTGTGGGAGGAGCCTACAATCCCTGATAATTGTAGATTGGTTGTGGGAGCCTACAATCCCTGATAATTGTAGATTGGTTGTGGGAGGAGCCTACAATCCCTGATAATTGCAGATTGGTTGTGGGAGGAGCCTACAATCCCTGATAATTGTAGATTGGTTGTGGGAGGAGCCTATAATCCCTGATAATTGTAGATTGTGCCTTTTTCCAAATGAATAGAAAAGATGTTACATCTCACCAACTTTGTTCTTTGTACCTTTTTTTTCTTTACAAAAATGTGCCATTAATTTTTCTGAAGAATAGATAGGGAATAGAGAGGCGGGGGAGGGGGGATGGGGGCAGTGGTAGGAATGCAACTTTGTTGGATAGGATTGGTATGCACAGAAATAAATGTAGATTAGATACTAGATAGTTGTTCATGTAAAACCTTTGGACAGAACTGAGGATAGAGAAATTCTCCTTTGAAATATTAAACTCGTCTTCAGTTCTCCCACTCTAATATACCAAAAATACTGGGATTTTTACAGAGCACTTTACTACGCAGGTAAGCGTATGTAAATTACATCTTAATATTCTGAATTTGTCATTATATTAAGGAGTAAAAATTAATAAATTAATACAAAATTGTGTTTTTTGAGGAACACGCAACCGTTGGTGGCTCTTATTTACTCACTTCATTGTCTTTGTGTATAGAGAGATTTCTCAACGCTGCCACCGCCGCCGCTAACGTTTCTTTTGAACACGTTCTCATGATGTCTGCAAGAAGAGGGAGGGCTCCAAGTTCAACCACCGCCAGCTGATTTTCTTCTGTAATTATGAGCAACAAAAATAGTAATTGTGAGATCAGAAATATACTTTTTACATGGGTTCCAGTATGTGGGGTGTGACCAGAAAAACAACATTTTAGCCTTACAGACACTGCTAACATATTAAAATCTAGATTTTAATTGTTGGATCATGTTAATGTTTCACATTCATGTTGAGATAAACAAGATGTTTTCAATTATTAACTACACATTTCCTTTTGAAGGATATTAAAACCCTTCAAATATCATATGGTCAAGTAGAAGTAACAGCTAAAATTTGTACAAATTTATGATAAATGTGACAATAGCAAAGCGTCTCATTAAAATTGCTTAAAAAAAATATCTAAAGACTATTTCTCTTTGAGAAACACTTCCTGCATGCATAGCACCAGTTTTGTGTTTCCCTCTTTTTAATTTCATGTTTCTATCTTTCTCTTGGGTTATTTGTTTGTAAAATTTCATTTTGTTTTGTAAAGTGCAGAGAACCTTGCGAATCTGCACTATATTAGCAAAAGAAAATTGATCATTTTACAGGTTTATCAATTTTCAAAATTTAAATGCATTTTTGTTCTTGTTAATTTCTGACATATTGACCCCATTTTCCTCTTATGCAGATCTGTTTTTGATCTTCTGCTATCTTCAAAGATGAGAAGCAGATACTGACTAAAAAAATATCTGAAAATACCCTCCAATAAAACATCCAAGTGAGAGAAAAAAAAATCATTTGAGAAAACAAATGAAGATTTTAATTGAAATCAAGGACGATATTGCATCTCTTTTTACAACATACTTTTTACACCCCAATGACTTGATATGTTCATGACTTCCAGCATCATATTAAGAATATCAATGACTTTTCTAGCAGTAATGTAGGACCCAAGTCCAATTTTGACCAGCCTCTAGACTCGAGACCGGAAACAGACGGCCATTTTGAGAGTTGGAATCACGTACCAGATTTGAATGAACCTGCGATGACACTCTTTTATTGCATCATGTTTACTTCTTAGTTTATTACATTTAATTTTCATCGATATGATTTCTTTCTAAGAAAAGAAGAAGTGAATATTTTCTTACCGTCAGAGCAAAGATTTCGTAAAGCAAAACATGCCTGGCAAATTACCTGGGTGGAAAAGATAGAAAGACAAGGGTTGATACGCTACAAACAAAAACATCCCTAAGCTTCGTTTAGCTGTAACTTGAAAACTACAGTATAGTAAATATGCTACTTGTTAAGTTTTAAGATCTGTGGACAGACATCATATCATGAACAGTTTGAGTTTAATTTGAAGAAAATATGCACTAAACAGCCACAAATACTTCATCAGAGTCATTCAGAAATTGACCATTTTTAGAGCATTTTGAATTCCAAGTCTTATTATGATAAATTACCAACTGATTAGCTCAATTAACCTTTCCAGGTTTCCGAATAGGCCACGCCCACCATAGCAATGCAGTAACTGAGGGGCAAACAAACCTCAGATCTGCAATCGTGCATTACCAATACGTTGACATTTAGATGTTCGCGAGGCTTGCCGCTAGCTTCGATTCATTTATGGTACTTCTCCGGATCTTTTAAGAGTTTTTAGCAAAAAGAGATAAACCAAATTCAGTTTGCTAACTGTTCTGGGCAGCAATCAGATTTACAAAGCCTGCAGCGGGCCTGGAAGCGCAATTTTTGTTGACCATTTTGCCGTCACTCAGTCGTGTGTGCAGAAAGTTGTTTTGTACAGTAAATTACATTGACTATATGAGTGTGTACCGTTAGCTAACTGTACTGTACCAGTACTGCAAAGGATGTTTGCCCCCACTTAGTTATGCAGGTTTACTTGCTAAAAAAAATTGGTGCCGTGATTGGTTAAAACAAGCTGTCAATTATTAAACCTAGAAAGGTTAATTGGTAGAGCACCCGCTTTCCTGTCGGATACATTAAACCTGCAGAGCATCAGTGATGCAGAAGCTCAACCCTAGAACTCTTAGTAAAGTTTTTGATTGTCCATTGGTGGTGATTTGTTGTCGATATAAGAGGAAGATGGCATGATGAAGGTTACTGATGTCAAGTCCCCAGTCAGGAATAATGTGATATGTTTTTTATTGAGAAAATATTGACTGTTTGTACTTGAGAGCTTAAAAAATGCAATTCTTTATATTTCTGTCCTAAATTTCAGTCACTGATAATCAGTTTCTCGATTGAGCTATGATATAAGATGGAGATCCAACTTCATAACTTCTTCGTCAATCAACTACTGCCTTTCAAATGACGTTGGTGGAGGTTTGAAAAACAATAACTTAATAACTTAACATAAGGAGATTGATTGGCTTTATGCTTGTTGTCATAAAATATCAAGTTGTGCCTTTCAAATGACGTTGGTGTAGGCTTGAAAAACAATAAGTTAATAACTTAACATAAGGAGATTGATTAGCTTTATGCTTGTTGTCACAAAATTTATATAAAATATCTATTATTTATTATTACAGCAAGGCCTATGTTTGGTTTGTTGATGTTTAACGGCATCACGTCAGTCAATCAAATGTGTCAAGAGGGTGTTAATAAATAATGGTGTAAGAGTTAGGATAGTGAGGAGATGGAAGGTTTGTAAGGGAGATAAAGGGGAAAGGCTGAATGTGGGAGAAATATATAGGTGAAAAGAAAGGCCTACAAATTAAAAATGATGTAAATTGGCCAATTTTTCACTGATTTTTTAGCTAGAACTAAAAAATTACATTGAATAACTCTTAGAAAAAACGCATGAAAACATCTCACATGAGCCAAAATTTCAAGACCAAAAGTGTTCAAACGTAAGAGGTGAAATATTTTAAAGGACAAAAAGTGAGAATTCCATACCATTTTATAACCTCAACCCAACACTCTGCTAAATATTCTTCAAACTTGAATAAGCTATGTATGGGGAAACTACTAGAACTTAATTCTGTTGTAATTTAAAGACTTCTGTTCAGAATTTATAACTCTTTCCGTCCTTCTACCTAATTGATTGATCGATTGATTGATTAATTAAGACTATTTTACTCCAAATATTGGTTGGATGATACTTGCTGATATACAAAATACACAGGCTGATGACATTAGTGCATATCCTTTAGATGATTCCATGATTATAACACAAATCACTGAGCGTGGAATCGCCCCCACATAACCTTGGGAAGGTTCCCAGGGATAAGCGGGGCTAATTCAACAATTGTTACATCAGTCAAAGAGCATGGAATCGCCCTATCTTAGCCCTAGGAGGGTCACAGGGATAAGCAGGGATGAGTCAACAAATGTAATGTCAGTCACATAGCATGGAATCGCCTTAAGTTAATCCTGAGAGAGTCTAAGGGAAAAGCCCGACTTAACCTTGGAAGGGTCCCAGGAATAAGCCTGACTTAACCCTGAGAGGGTGCCAGGGATAAGCAGGGTTAATTTGACCAAAGTAATGTCAGCATGGAATCTCCCCCCACTTAATCCTGAGACTCCCAGGGATAGGCCCGACTTAACCCTGAGAGGGTGCCAGGGATAAGCCTGACTTAACTCTGGGAGGGTGCCAGGGATAAGCCTGACTTAACCCTGAGAGGGTGCCAGGGATAAGCCTGACTTAACCCTAAAACGGTCCCAGGAATAAGCCTGACTTAATCCTGAGAGTCCCAGGGTAGGCCCAACTTAACCCTTAAAGGGTGCCAGGGATAAGCCCGACTTAATGCTGGGAGGGTCCCAGGGATAAGCCTGACTTTACCCTAGGAGGGTCCCAGGGATAGGCCCGACTTAACCCTGGGAGGGTGCCAGGGATAAGCGGGGGTAATTTGACAATGTAACGTCAGTCACGTAGCATGGAATCGCCCCTATATCCTTCACCTTGACTGTATATTACTTTACCCCACAATCCGCATTAAACCTTCTTTTTATTTCTATAGCACCATCTATCATTTTCCTTAATCACAAATAGCAGGAAACAATGTCTATATCAACAACACACACATCACGCTGGGGTACACACACATCACGCTGGGGTACACACACATCACGCTGGGGTACACACACATCACGCTGGGGTACACACACATCACGCTGGGGTACACACACATCACGCTGGGGTACACACACATCACGCTGGGGTACACACACATCACGCTGGGGTACACACACATCACGCTGGGGTACACACACATCACGCTGGGGTACACACATCACGCTGGGGTACACACACATCACGCTGGGGTACACACACATCACGCTGGGGTACACACACATCACGCTGGGGTACACACATCACGCTGGGGTACACACACATCACGCTGGGGTACACACACATCACGCTGGGGTACACACACATCACGCTGGGGTACACACATCACGCTGGGGTACACACACATCACGCTGGGGTACACACACATCACGCTGGGGTACACACACATCACGCTGGGGTACACACACATCACGCTGGGGTACACACACATCACGCTAGGGTACACACACATCACGCTGGGGTACACACACATTACGCTGGGGTACACACACATTACGCTGGGGTACACACACATCACGCTGGGGTACACACACATCACGCTGGGGTACACACACATCACGCTAGGGGTACACACACATCACGCTGGGGTACACACACATCACGCTGGGGTACACACACATCACACTTGATAAACACCTCTACAGATACTTCTCCCCGCGTGATGATGGCGCTGATTTAGATCTAAATTACAAAATCATTCAAACTCAAATAAACGATAACTTATTGCCAAAAGAAATAAATCCACTTTAATGACTGAGTAGATTATTTGAATCATGAAATAAATTATCTTCACTGCAGGTTTTAATGGTTCTTCCTCGACAGTCAAAGAAGGAAAGCTTCCTAGATCAACCACAGCATGTAATTTACATACAATGCATGAATAATGAGAACTAGTTAAAATTTTATGCAAGGTTTTTATTTATGTGCAGTAACAAAAAAAGGAAAGGCATAACAAGACAGATACGAACTGCTGATTGCAATTAAGTAGTGATATTCATGCTCGACAAGAAAAGACGAAAAGCTTGCTAGATATTTCACAGCATGCGATTAACATACAATGCACGAATAATAATAGTTAATGAGTACAACTAGTTACAATTCTATGCACCATTTGTATTTATATGCAGGAACAAAAAAGGTACTAGGTAGTGTGGGTATCTTATATCTCTTTCTTAACAGCTATGGTTATATTGAGATGTCCACGGCCGTTTCATAAACCAGCTGTGAAGCACTGGTGACTGAGGACCCACCGAGGATTGAGCTTGGGACCTCTAGCTTGAACCAGGGACCTCTAGCTTGAACCTGGGACCACTAGCTTGAACCTGGGACCTCTAGCTTGAACCTGGATCCTCTGGCTTGAACCAGGGACCTCTAGCTTAAACCTAGGACCTCTAGCTTGAACCTGGGACCTCTAGCTTAAGCCTGGGACCTCTAGCTTGAACCTGGGACCTCTAGCTTGAACCTGGGACCACTAGCTTGAACCTGGGACCTCTAGCTTGAACCTGGATCCTCTGGCTTGAACCAGGGACCTCTAGCTTAAACCTAGGACCTCTAGCTTGAACCTGGGACCTCTAGCTTAAACCTGGGACCTCTAGCTTGAACCTGGGACCTCTAGCTTGAACCTGGGACCACTAGTTTGAACCTGGGACCTCTAGCTTGAAGCTAGGACCTCTAGCTTGAATCTGGGACCTCAAGCTTGAACCTGGGACCCTCTAGCTTGAGGGTGTTACAAAACAATGGGACAAAATGAGGGTGTTATAAAACAATGGGACAGAATAAGGATGCTAAAAAAAAAAAAACGAGACAAAATGAAGGTGTTATAAAACAATGGGCAAATTGGGGGTGTTTAAAAACAAAACAGGTCATTAGTATGAGGCAAATCAAGCTTGCCATTGGCATGGTAACAAGTTAAATTTATCTAAGAGGGACGAATAGAAATAGACAACATATGCATCTCTCACCTTATCAGAATGTGATGTTAAAAGACCAATAAGTAACTTAAGTACTCTGTGGTTCCCTTGACTCACTACTGCTGGCCTATGTTTTTCATCTACTGCGAGATTGCTGATAGCTGCTGCACAGTAGTACTGGATGTCGGTGTCCGGTGAGTCGAGCAGATCAACAAAGACCTTGACTGCATTGTATTGTACTAGTGCCTCTCTGTTCTTTTCTGAAATAAGATAAACATTACATAAATACCGTATACTAGATTTAATACGCGTCAGGGAGGGGGGGGGGGAGGGGATGGGTGGGGGGGGGGGGCTTACGAAAATAGAATTGCACCACTTTTTAGGTGCAAAGTTTCTTCCTTCTGAGGAGCCATACACTGTTCTATTCACACTGCATTGCGTGAACTGGTTCTATACTAGCCCCACAATAACCACCACAAAAACATTGTGAACGTCAGACGCAAAATAAGCAAATAATGTAACAAAAGTTATTTTAATTCTTTAAATTAAGTGAATGAATTATGTTATCAGTCAAAAGTTTTTGGGTGGCCACTTACCAGAGCAGGGAGCTTAATATGTCAAATACAGTAAGTTTTAATGTAGGGTTAAGAAATCGTCAACAATAGTGTTTATCACTAGTACCTGTAGTTTATGTTATCAAGGTATTACTAATCATAGCTTGAATAATTTTTAATGTATGAAAAAGTTGAAAGAAGACAGCTCATCAAAATCAGTTGAAATTGGAACTTATATCTCGCAGCATATCAAATTGTCAGACATCTTGGAGACCTTAAGACATAAAATCCATTGTTTTTTAAAATTGTCTTTAATGATTTTTGGAATGGTACAGCAAATTCGGACACATAGCTTTGGAATCTTTTCCAACCAATTCCTCCTTAACACCCCCCCCCCCCCTCCCCCTTCATTAATTTCTAGCAAAAATACTTGAAATACATGACAGGAATCTAAACTCTTTCAACAGGCAATGGTTGACATGCATAGATCTTTCAGATATCAATGTACATACACTAAATAAATTAATTTAACGAGGGTAAACTTTTATCAATCTTAATTTGACATGGAATCATACACAACTCTAAACATTTACAAACGTATCACGTCATGAAAAATACACAAAGCTGTTAAACAAATGAGCTCCACACACCAAACTGAGGCATTGAGCTCCACACACCAAACTAGGCATTGAGCTCCACACACCAAACTAGGCATTGAGCTCCACACACCAAACTAGGCATTGAGCTCCACACACCAAACCAGGCATTGAGCTCCACACACCACACATTGAGCTCCACACACCAAACGCATTGAGCTCCACACACCAAACTAGGCATTGAGCTCCACACACCAAACCAGGCATTGAGCTCCACACACCAAACCAGGCATTGAGCTCCACACACCAAACCAGGCATTGAGCTCCACACACCAAACGAGGCATTGAGCTCCACACACCAAACCAGGCATTGAGCTCCACACACCAAACTAGGCATTGAGCTCCACACACCAAACTAGGCATTGAGCTCCACACACCAAACTAGGCATTGAGCTCCACACACCAAACTAGGCATTGAGCTCCACACACCACACTAGGCATTGAGCTCCACACACCACACTAGGCATTGAGCTCCACACACCAAACTAGGCATTGAGCTCCACACACCAAACTAGGCATTGAGCTCCACACACCAAACTAGGCATTGAGCTCCACACACCAAACCAGGCATTGAGCTCCACACACCACACTAGGCATTGAGCTCCACACACCACACTAGGCATTGAGCTCCACACACCAAACTAGGCATTGAGCTCCACACACCACACTAGGCATTGAGCTCCACACACCAAACTAGGCATTGAGCTCCACACACCAAACTAGGCAATGAGCTCCACACACCACACTAGGCATTGAGCTCCACACACCAAACTAGGCATTGAGCTCCACACACCAAACTAGGCATTGAGCTCCACACACCACACTAGGCATGGAGCTCCACACACCAAACTAGGCATTGAGCTCCACACACCAAACTAGGCAATGAGCTCCACACACCAAACTAGGCATTGAGCTCCACACACAAACTAGGCATTGAGCTCCACACACCAAACTAGGCAATGAGCTCCACACACCAAACTAGGCAATGAGCTCCACACACCAAACTAGGCATTGAGCTCCACACACCAAACTAGGCAATGAGCTCCACACACCAAACTAGGCATTGAGCTCCACACACCAAACTTGAGCTCCACACACCAAACTAGGCATTGAGCTCCACACACCAAACTAGGCAATGAGCTCCACACACCAAACTAGGCAATGAGCTCCACACACCAAACTAGGCATTGAGCTCCACACACCAAACTAGGCATTGAGCTCCACACACCAAACTAGGCATTGAGACAAGATTTATCGCATCAATTTAATTAAATGAATCTGATGTCTTGCAAGTTTACAAATTACAATGTTTGCGCTAGTTTTTATGCAAGTGAGTTTAATTGATGAGGATTCAAGTGACATTAAACCTTAAAAGCATCAGAGCGTATGGACCTCTGTGCAAGCAAACCCTTCAGCTGATAATCATCTGTCTTCATTGTAGGTAAGCATGATGACAAGTGTTGTTTTATCATATGCCATTCATCAACACACAATGGGAGAACATGGACCACTTCAAGTATTAGTTCAGTGAATGACCAAGTTCATCAATAAAAGGAACAAAACGTTAAAGAAATCTTGTTCCAGTTTAAAGCAAATCTGGGTCAATATAACAGGGTGTCTTTCTTGCTTAGTCATGAGAATTTGAATGATACAGGCCTAATTTTTAATACTCAAGTTATTAAAAAATGACTCTAGTATTCATTAGAAATAACTATGATTAAGTTTCAAGATTTGTATCTAAGATTTTCAGTACCATCACATGCACGAATAGAGTGTTAGAATATTCTAAAGACCCCAGAATAATATGATCCACCATTGGGTGCTGCCTTACAGTACTTATTCACTATGAACAGAGTAACAGATTTTATGTCTGGAAAACTGTTACTTTCACTGTAGTTAACATAATATCCAGAAAAATGGATAAATATCTGCAGTACATACCTTACAGTACATCACGATATAGCATTCAAAATATCATAGCCCTACTTGCATAAATTTGATGAAATGAAATTAAATGCCTATGCAAGTTTATGCACTTGTCAATTGTGTGACTCACCCTACACCCTTGGACAAGTGAGTCATTGCACCAAAGTGGGTGGACAAAACATGTACATTGATGCACCCCTCAGTCACTTACTGTAGGTGACTGACATTTTTTGTAAAATGACTCACCCCAAATTAATCACCTCTGTACAAAGTCAATGGGTCTGAAGTAAATTGACCCACCCCAGAGTCACTCTGGTGACTGACAAACTCTGGTGACTGACAATTTGGTACAATGACGCACATGTGAGTCACTATTTTATATGTTAATAACTCACCTTTGACTGACATTGCCAGGGGTACTAGTGGTGAGTCCTACAACTGACAAGTGCATTACAACTTACAATGTTTGCACTAGTTTCTATGAAAAGGAAATTCAGTTGACGATTAAAAGTGACATTAACCTCAAAAACATCAGAACGCATGAAACTGTGCAAGCAAACCCTTCAACTGATAATGATCTGTTTTCATTGTACTGTAAAACATGACGACAAGTGTTGTTCTATCTTGTGTCATTCATCATGCAAACAAAACATACAATGGCAGAATATGGACGCATTCAAGGATTAGGTCAGAGGTCGACCAACTTCATTTTAAGGATGACAAAAGGAACAAAATCGAGAAGAAATCTTGTTTAAAGTGACCTACGAATTTACTATGAACAGAATTAGGTCTGAAAATCTGATACTTTAACTGCAGCTACCAAAAATACCATAGGAATGGAAAAATAACTGCAGTGCTTGCATCATGTTAGGAAATCAGCTGTTATAGCCTATGCTGTCATCCTCTACTGCAGTGAAATACACTGGTTTATGGGGGGAATTTACTCCCCTCCCCCTTCCCAAAACATTAAGGCTAAACATTTTGATTGTCAGTTATTGTTAATTTCAAGAAGAAATAACCAGAAAGGACCTTGTTTGAACTTCCCATTAGACCTGTTTAATGGTGATTCCTGATTGGCTCTTAATTATAGTTATTTCTCCCTTCACATGAAGCAATATCTTTCCTTAGGACAAATAATCCGTTAATCATTCATTGGTAATGCACATTATTACCTCAGGTATTATGATACACACTTATTTTACCACCAGTTTTAAAACAAACTTCTCCCACTAAGACACATAACACGGATGAGTGATTTTAGTCACAACAGTGCCTTGATTATTCAGCTTTAACTTTGTAATCTTATACACACAAATAGTCTTGGGCTACTTGGCTGTGGTGTGCATGGGTAGGATGGCATATGAACAATCACTGTTTTTGGTGAAAACACAATACACTGAACAGAATGCCAGGTTGGTAACTGTCATACCTGAGTTTTTAGGATTAACTCAGAAATCTGGTGCAGGTGGGCTTAAAGATAAACACAGGCTATGTGTGACGTACATGTGACTACTTTGAACAGAAAACCATACAGTATATGCTAGAAATAATTAAATGCAGCACTCATTTTTTGCACAAAAAAAAAAAAACATCCTGCTGTGAAGTTCAAGTCATGCAGTTACAGTGTAACAGATCATCTATGCAGAAACAACTTAAATGACACTAAGGGGTGCCTCATATTCAAGTAAAATATTTGTATTTCAGATCTATTCAATTCTGAAAGTTGGAGGCTCACAACCACCTATTTCTCCCAATCTTCACAACTTTCATGAAGTGCAATCTAGTTGTTAATTTTAACAACAGTCTTTCGCAGCCTTTTCCTTAATAATGGCATCACATAATGGCATCTTTGACAAATTTGATGATCTGATGAAAACAGTTTGTTGTTCAAATCTGGCAAAAAGTACCTTTCAAAACAACCTATTAGAATACAAAAACTACACATGGAAAAATAAATCTTACACGATATCCTGCAAATCTTGCAAACAATCAATAAATTTATGCAGAAAAACGATCTTCACCGAAATACTGTATATTGACTTCTTTCAAGGTGCTAAAAATTCTTAATCGAAATCACTCATCCTTTAACAAATTTTGTATTCACTCAAGTGTATATCAAGTGCAACTGATGCATCTCTCTCTCTCTCTCTCTAGGTGCCGAGTCTGGAACAGCCATTGGCGATCATAGCCCTCAGTCACTTCTGTTTAGAGCTAAATGCATAAACTTATTGTTACTAAGGCTGTTGTTGTTTGCCCAGCTGTTTAAGCTTTGGACATATTTAACACGCTGCTTTCTCTGCTTCGTTTGCCCTCAATTTTCCCACATACTGCAAGCTGTTCCAACCCACCGTTCTGATAAACATGCCCGAAAAATTCCATCTGTCTCCTTTTAATGGCATTGAGTAGGGACATGTTCATGCCTGAAGCTATCAGGACAGCATATTCACAGCAACCATTCCATTTATGCAAACATTCTATTTATGCACACATTCAATTTATGCAAACATTCTATTTATTCAATTTATGCAAACATTCTATTGATGCAAACATACAAACATTCTATTTATAAACATTCTACAAACATTTAATTTATTTATGCAAACAGTTTATTTAATTTATTTATGCAAACATTCTATTTATGCAAACATTCTATTTATGCAAACATTCAATTTATGCAAACATTCTATTTATGCAAACATTTAATTTATGCAAACATTCTATTTATGCAAACATTCTATTCATGCACACATTCAATTTATGCAAACATTCTATTTATGCAAACATTCTATCTATGCAAACATTATATTTATGCAAATATTATATTTATGCAAACATTCAATTATGCAAACATTCAATTTATGCAAATATTCAATTTATGCAAACATTCAATTTATGCAAACATTTAATTTATACAAACATTATATTTATGCAAACATTCTATTCATGCAAACATTCTATTCATGCATAACACGTTCTAAAACAAACATAAAAAAGTTGTAAATCAACACAGCGACAGATTAAGCATCTGATATAGGGTCCTGTGCATTTATTTCGCCAAATTCTCGCTACAAATTTTCAGTCTTTTTACCCGCAAGAACCTCCATTTCCGAGGGTATGACTTTTAGACTTCATTGGAAGCAATTAAGAAACCCATCACAGATAGTTCATTGATTTTACACATCAGTAATTACATTCCCAATCATTTATATGCACACAATGGAACCTATTGTGAAGAGCCAGGTATTGTTGATTTGCTTACTGCAGGGCCAAGTCATGCGAGTAATGTGGGGCTAAAGATTCATTTGGACTTTTAAATGGTTTTCATCAGTGACTTATAAACACTGGTGAGTTTGGATGCGTTAGACTGAAAATTTATTGCCAGAGTTATTTATCATGTACAGCTAAATCACTGTAAGCTTTGTACAGCTAAAAAACAGCAAATCTTTTATCTAGTTTTGTAAGAGATTTTCCCCTTTCTCATGACTTTCAATTCAGTATTAAACCTAGCTAATACTGCATTTAGATATAACTCTTCTGTTAAATTCAATCAGAAAAGTCTTTCACAGCCTTTCCTTAATAAAGGCATCTTTGCGAGATCTGATAGACCAACACTTCCTACCAGGGCTGTAGCTAGCACAACATTTCTGGGAAGGGGAGGGGGGAGGGGGGGTTTAAATTTGTTCAAATGTGGAAAAAACTCCTTTTCAAAATAACCAATTAGAATTTAAAAAACACACTTGGAAAAACAACAATATTTTTGTTTGTGGCGTCTTTATGCCAACAATCAATAAATGTATGCAGAAAAGATCTTCGCTAAAATATTGACTTGTCTTAATGTGCAAAAATGTATTGTTTTCAATAAAAATTATTACATCCCTTTGACAAATAATGTATTCACTAAAAGTGTATGTCAAGTACAACTGATGCATTACATGAAAGAAACAAAGACTTCAGTGTTATTGGAAATCAATGCTAGCATATAACATGCTGACAGCAGATATGACTTGCTAACAACAGGTAATAAAGGATTGTTCATAAGATAAGAATGCCTTCATTGTGGTACACTCTGCAGCTTTCAAGATGTTTTAAAAGAGGTGAAATCATCATATGTTTAAAAAAGATGTTTAGAATTAGATTCATATTGTTGGATTGGTTGAAAGTTCAGTCAATTGCTGCACAAGTCATTGGTTCTTATTTCACGGTATATATTTAGTAAAAACCCATACAAGAATAACATGTTATAGCCCAAGCTGTTTGGGCAATAGACTTTGATTCTTTTTTAAACCAACAGTTGTGAGTTCGAACCATGACAAAATTATTTGTATTGATCTTTTTTAACTCTCATTGCAATGTTCGTCTAGTGACTGCTGTGTGGTGACTGCCGTGTGGTGACTGCCGTGTGGTGACTGCCGTGTGGTGACTGCCGTGTGGTGACTGCCGTGGGTGACTGCCGTGTGGTGACTGCCGTGTGGTGACTGCCGTGTGGTGACTGCCGTGTGGTGACTGCCGTGTGGTGACTGCCGTGTGGTGACTGCCGTGTGGTGACTGCCGTGTGGTGACTGCCGTGTGGTGACTGCCGTGTGGTGACTGCCGTGTGTGACTGCCGTGTGGTGACTGCCGTGTGGTGACTGCCGTGTGGTGACTGCCGTGTGGTGACTGCCGTGTGGTGACTGCCGTGTGGTGACTGCCGTCTGGTGACTGCCGTCTGGTGACTGCCGTCTGGTGACTGCCGTCTGGTGACTGCCGTCTGGTGACTGCCGTCTGGTGACTGCCGCTGGTGACTGCCGCCTGGTGACTGCCGTCCTGGTGACTGCCGTCTGGTGACTGCCGTCTGGTGACTGCCGTCTGGTGACTGCCGTCTGGTGACTGCCGTCTGGTGACTGCCGTCTGGTGACTGCCGTCTGGTGACTGCCGTCTGGTGACTGCCGTCTGGTGACTGCCGTCTGGTGACTGCCGTCTGGTGACTGCCGTCTGGTGACTGCCGTCTGGTGACTGCCGTCTGGTGACTGCCGTCTGGTGACTGCCGTCTGGTGACTGCCGTCTGGTGACTGCCGTCTGGTGACTGCCGTCTGTGACTGCCGTCTGGTGACTGCCGTCTGGTGACTGCCGTCCTGGTGACTGCCGTCTGGTGACTGCCGTCTGGTGACTGCCGTCAGGTGACTGCCGTCAGGTGACTGCCGTCAGGTGACTGCCGTCAGGTGACTGCCGTCAGGTGACTGCCGTCAGGTGACTGCCGTCCGGTGACTGCCGTCCGGTGACTGCCGTCCGGTGACTGCCGTCCGGTGACTGCCGTCCGGTGACTGCCGTCCGGTGACTGCCGTCCGGTGACTGCCGTCCGGTGACTGCCGTCCGGTGACTGCCGTCCGGTGACTGCCGTCCGGTGACTGCCGTCCGGTGACTGCCGTCCGGTGACTGCCGTCCGGTGACTGCTGTCTAGTGACTGCTGTATAGTGACTGCTGTCTGACTGACTAGGTGACTACTGTCTGGTGACTGCTGTCTGGTGACTGCCGTCCAGTGACTGCCGTCCAGTGACTGCCGTCCAGTGACTGCCGTCAAGTGACTGATGTCAAGTGATTGATGTCAAGTGACTGCTGTCAAGTGACTGCTGTCTAGTGACTACTGTCAAGTGACAACTGTCTAGTGACTAATGTCTAGTGACTACTGTCTAGTGACTACTGTCTAGTGACTACTGTCTAGTGACTACTGTCTAGTGACTGCTGTGTAGTGACTGCTGTCTAGTGACTGCTGTCTAGTGACTGCTATCTTGTGACTGCTGTCTAGTGACTGCTGTATAGTGACTACTGTCTAGTGACTACTGTGTAGTGACTACTGTATAGTGACTACTGTCTAGTGACTACTGTCTGGTGACTACTGTCTAGTGACTACTGTCTAGTGACTACTGTGTAGTGACTACTGTATAGTGACTACTGTGTAGTGACTACTGTCTAGTGACTACTGTCTGGTGACTACTGTCTAGTGACAACTGTCTAGTGACTACTGACTACTGTCTAGTGACTACTGTCTAGTGACTACTGTCTAGTGACTACTGTCTAGTGACTACTGTCTGTGACTAATGTCTAGTGACTAATGTCTAGTGACTAATGTCTGGTGACTACTATTGTAGTATTAGTTTACTAATATTTCACTTTCACCATAACAGATTTTGATGTGACTTTTTGCAATTTTCATTGTTTTTAGTATATTTTAAATCATTTAAGTTGGTTTTGTTGCCATCTATCCAAAAGAATATCTCAAAGAAGTACGAACCTAAATGAGTGAGGTTGAGCAGCGCCCCCGTTGCATTTCGTTGGACCCTGATGTCAGATGCTTTAGCGAGTTTGATCAATGGTGGCAGTCCACCACTTGCTACAATTGCCTGCTTGTTCTGATCTGAAGAAGAAAGGTGCAAAAAATAAAACTGTTATAAAACGGGTCTGAGGATTTAACAGCAGTGTTGGAAGTAGAATTCCAGGCAGACCTCTGAATTAGCAAAATTTACAAAAGGTTGCTCTACCCTGTCCCTCATTATCTACACCCCAGCTGCCTCCCTTTTCACCAATTCATACATTCCGTACACAAAGCATGATGTTAAAGGATTAGTTCAGAGTCAAGCTTGTCCATCTTATATGGAAGATGACTTTAAGAGAACAAAATAGTGAAGGAAGCATTCAAAAATGTTATTTTGTTAAGTAGATATTTAGGTTTAAAGTCTAGTATCATTTGTGTAGAAAGTTAGAAATGACTGAAAACAGACTAGTTGTGACATCACAGCCTCAGATTCCTCAGTCTTTTATTACATTGTTCTGCGATTTTGTAGCTTAAAAACCATTGGATGTGTCATGAAAATAGTGAAATGGAATCTAATGTGGGTAAATATAATTTACCAGGTGAAGAAAGTTCAAGCATAAATAATTCAAAAAGCAAAAAAATTTAATCAATTTTCTTTAAAATACATTAACAATTGTTAAGAATGTGAGGATGCGGGTGCCAACATTACATAGTAGACTTACTACACCAGTCATTTCTGCTCGAATAAGACTTTGCTTTAAATTTGAATATCTTCTTAACGGAATAAGATTTTTGAAATGCATTTTGTTTAATTTGAAGTCCCTTTTCATATAAGATGGACATGCTTGACCCTGACCTAATCCTTTAAGAACTGGTTTTGACATACTAGCAATTTCCCCCTAATTTAAACGACACAAACACTGTACATTATGTTGCATTGGGTCCTCTCTAACCATAATTGGGACTTGATTGTTGCACTGGGTCCTCTCTAACCATAATTTGAACTTACTTGTTGCATTGGGTCCTCTCTAACCATAATTTGAACTTACTTGTTGCACTGGGTCCTTTCTAACCATAATTTGAACTTACTTGATGCATTGGGTCCTCTCCAACCATAAATTGAACTTGATTGTTGCACTGGGTCCTCTCTAACCATAATTTAAAGTTACTTGTTGCATTGGGTCTTGTTGCATTGGGTCAACCATAAATTAAACTTACTTGTTGTATTGGGTCATAATTTAAACTTACTTGTTGCACTCCTCTCTAACCATAATTTGAACTTACTTGTTGCACTGGGTCCTCTCTTACCATAATTTGAACTTACTTGTTGCACTGGGTCCTCTCTAACCATAATTTGAAGTTACTTGTTGCACTGGGTCCTCTCTTACCATAATTTAAACTTACTTGTTGCACTGGTCTTCTCTAACCATAATTTGAACTCCTCTTGTTGCTAACCATAATTTGAACTTACTTGTTGCATTGGGTCCTCTCTAACCATAATTTGAACTTACTTGTTGCATTGGGTCCTCTCTTACCATAATTTAAACTTACTTGTTGCACTAGGTCTTCTCTAACCATAATTTGAACTTACTTGTTGCACTGGGTCCTCTCTAACCATAATTTGAACTTACTTGTTGCATTGGGTCCTCTCTAACCATAATTTGAACTTACTTGTTGCATTGGGTCCTCTCTAACCATAATTTGAACTTACTTGTTGCATTGGGTCCTCTCTAACCATAATTTGAACTTACTTGTTGCATTGGGTCCTCTCTAACCATAATTTGAACTTACTTGTTGCACTGGGTCCTCTTTAACCATAATTTGAACTTACTTGTTGCATTGGGTCCTCTCTAACCATAATTTGAACTTACTTGTTGCATTGGGTCCTCTCTAACCATAATTTGAACTTACTTGTTGCATTGGGTCCTCTCTAATTTGAACCATTGGGTCCTCTAACCATAATTTGAACTTACTTGTTGCATTGGGTCCTTTTTAACCATAATTTGAACTTACTTGTTGCACCAGGTCCTCTTTAACCATAATTTAAACTTACTTGTTGTACTGGGTCCTCTCTAACCTTAATTTGAACTTACTTGTTGCACTGGGTCCTCTCTTACCATAATTGGAACTTGATTGTTGCACTGGGTCCTCTCTAACCATAATTTGAAGTTACTTGTTGCACTGGGTCCTCTTTAACCATAATTTAAACTTACTTGTTGCACTGGGTCCTCTCTAACCATAATTTGAACTTACTTGTTACACTGGGTCTTCTCTAACCATAATTTGAACATACTTGTTGCATTGGGTCCTCTCTAACCATAATTTGAACTTAGTAGTTGCATTGGGTCCTCTCTAACCATAATTTGAACTTATAAATTTGTATATTAATCACTGCCACCATGCATGCATATAAGCTCTTTTCGATCAATTTTGAGTCAAATAGAGAGTCATACAGAGCATGTACTAATTGTACAAATAGAGCCAATGATTAATTTTGCTCTTGAAATATCGTGTTAACAAGCTGGGCGACCACACATACACCCACACCAACACATACGTACACCTACACATACACACACGCCATCATGACCACATAGGTTCCTGATCGCATTGGAACCAAAAGTAAAAGCATAAATGGCAAATTCCCCCACCCCCCACAAAATTGCTTTGCCCGCCCATAAAATGTTGTAAGGTCACATATTTTGTCTAATCTATAGGCCTTTGCCCCCCTTTGAGACAAAGCTGCCTATCTCTTTCCCCCACCCCCACAGTGTCAAAATCCTGGTGTCGCCACTATCTACAGTTGACTTTTACACTAGTCTTTATATTAATTAAAAACTTGTTACATAACTTCTGAAGGAAATACCACATTGTTTTCCTTTGCAACTTTGTCTGTTTTTGGCCCTATGAAATACAAGACTTGCCTGACCACTGGACTTATAACAATTATATAAGAATAATGATTATATTAAATGCTATATGGTATATGCATTAATTTGATGGCATATCATACCACACAACTGACCACTTCCTTGTCAACCACTACAACAGTAAAGATGAAATATATTTTTACAGATTCTGGATAAATTCTGCAAAAATGTACCTAAACCATACCAAAATCAGGCCCATAGCCATGAAAGGTGTGAGTGAGGGAGGGAGGAGGGGATGAAGGTGTGGGTGAGGGAGGGAGGAGGGGGGGTTCAAAATTTTAATAAGCACCTGGAATTTCAAGATTTTGTGCTCTTTAATGTGAAAAATTGACCTCCCTTTCAAATTCCAGGCTTTGGACCCGAGAGTCTCTACCATATTACTGTACCTCTTGGTTATTATACCCTCAACAAAACAGATGTTTAGGCGCAATTGTTACAAACTCCGTTAAGGAGATATTCAAGTTGAAAGCTTGTGTCTTATCTGTTTAGAAATAACAGGTGTAGTAAGTCTACTATGAAGCTGGTATCCTCAACCTCACTTTCTCAACCCCTTGTTACAAATGCTTCATTTCCATCACTCTTACGAATGTTCATATCAGCCCTTTAAACATATCAAATAATTAAAGGATTAGTTCAGGGGTCAAGCAAAGTTAATGTATTTTAAAATAAAAAAGGTTAATTTCATTTTTTTATCATTTAAATTCATTTTTCACTTTCTCTTCATATACTATGAATACCCTTACTAGATTCAGTTTTACTACTTTTCTGACATATCCCATGGTTTTTAAGCCACAAAATCACATGACAAAATATGAAAGAATACAAAAAGACTTGAGGAATCTGAGGCTATGACATCGCAACTAGTCTGAATTCAGTCTTTCTACACACAAATAATACCAAACTAAACTTATATATCTCCTTAACGAATAAGATTTCTGAATGCTTTCTTCGTGTACCATTGTTTTTCTTTGTTAAAGCCCTCTTTTAAATAAGATAAGACTTACTTGACCTAAACTTATACTTTTAACTACAAAGTCACCCTGATCTCACTGTTCATCACGTGCACTATGAATAAAGTTATGCCTGCATGAAGTTATGCCTGCAGAAAGCTATGCCTGCATGAAGCTATGCCTGCATGAAGCTATGCCTGCATGAAGCTATGCCTGCATGAAGCTATGCCTGCATGAAGCTATGCCTGCATGAAGCTATGCCTGTATGAAGCTATGCATGTATGAAGCTATGCCTGTATGAAGCTGCCTGCATAAGCTATGTCTGCAAGAAGCTATGCCTGTATAAAGCTATGCCTGCAAGAAGCTATGCCTGCATGAAGCTATGCCTGTATGAAGCTATGCCTGTATGAGGCTATGCCTGTATGAAGCTATGCCTGTATGAAGCTATGCCTGTATGAAGCTATGCCTGCATAAAGCTATGCTTGCATAAAGCTATGCCTGTATGAAGCTATGCCTGTATGAAGCTATGCCTGTATAAAGCTATGCCTGTATAAAGCTATGCCTGTATGAAGCTATGCCTGTATGAAGCTATGCTTGAATGAAGCTATGCCTGAATGAAGCTATGCTTGTATGAAGCTACATTATGCCTGTATGAAGCTATGCCTGTATGAAGCTATGCCTGTATGAAGCTATGCCTGTATGAAGCTATGCCTGTATGAAGCTATGCCTGTATGAAGCTATGCCTGTATGAAGCTATGTCTGTATGAAGCTATGCCTGTATGAAGCTATGCCTGTATGAAGCTATGCCTGCACAAAAGCTATACTAGCACAAATGAAAGTTATACCTGCACAAAGTGTATATTTACAGCTGATAGGATGAGAGGCAGAGGTGATAAAGGTTACCTTGTAACACACATATCAAACCTAAATGATTTTTTTTTATGGTTATTAATAAACTGCATGACTGCGAAACAAAGACAAAGAACCGTGACCAATTTTAGTCTGCTAAACCCTTACTTTACCAGCACTTTTAAAAATGTGCTCAGGAGATGGAGTCAAAGATAGGGCAACCAAAACATTGATAATATCGCCGCATGGTAAAGTAAGGGTTAATCAAGGGTTGATTATTAAAGGGTCCTCTGTCTTTCAAGCAGCAGAGTTGTTCCACTTCAGTGACCGCTGGGCCTCCCACCCGGATCATGATGCATATATTTTTGAGTTGGCACACTCGTCTTGGGTCCATTAACCCTTACTCTACCAGCACTTTTTTTGAAATGCACTCGGGAGGTGGAGTCAAAGATGGGGCACCCAAAATGGTGATAATATCGCCTCGTGGTAGAATAAGGGTTAAAGGAGGCATAAAGTCTGACTAATCCTTATTTCATATAATAGAATTGAAAATAACAAATCTTCTGACCAAGTTTTATCAATCCCAAAGCAATATACTGTAACACATTTTTTGTAATTATCAAAAACTTTAATACTACTACTTAGTAGTGCCATGGGAGCTGCCATTTTGATTGTAAAACATGCAGATTATGATGTCATCAGCCCAGCAGGATGTTGGAATGCTCTGTATTTCTTTATAATCTAACCCAAGTTTTCTAGCTTATGAAAACTTGTTTTTCTATTGTAAGTGTCAAGGAAATTTTTGTGTACACATGAAATTATTAAAACATGCTGTAAAAATTTTGTGTTACATTATTTTGGAATAAAAACTTAATCACATTTATAAAGAAACACATTATAATCCTTATGTCCCTATTGGGTAGATTATGTCATCATGCACAATATTCAATACAGATTGAACAAAATGGCAGCCCCCATATGTCGATTTCAAACATGAATAACTTAAGATAGCAATAAGATTTTGACTTGCTGTATTTGGCAATTGGTTAAGATTTATATTTTCTATCATATGAAATAATGATTGTATTAGACTTTATGTCTCCTTTAATTTCAGGGTTCAACCAATAAGTTCATAGTAACAGCAACTTTGTCTCTGGGTCGTAACCTCTGTGTTTTAAAGGGGCACTGTGTCATTTGTACTTAAAGGGGCACTGTGACATCTGTACTTTAAAGGGGCACTGTGACATTTATACTTAAAGGGGCACTGTTACATCTGTACTTTAAGAGGCACTGGACCCAAAAGAGAGGTGGAACTTATTCTTGATTTGGTTGGTTTGTGGGGTTTAACTACACCACAAAGTGTTGGTCAAGTTGTGCCAGAGAGATAAGATTATGTCAGTGGGAAGAAAAAAAAAAGATGAAAGGAATAAGCGAGCTGAGCAGAGGTAAGAAAGGATAGGGTCAGGATGTTAAGAAGAGCATTGATTTGAGTTTAGTAGGGTAAGAAAGGATAGGGTCAGGATGTTAAAAAGAGCATTGATTCGAGTTCAGTAGGGTAAAAAAGGATAGGGTCAGGATGTTAAGAAGAGCATTGATTTGAGTTTAGTAGGGTAAGAAAGGATAGGGTCAGGATGTTAAAAGAGCATTGATTCGAGTTCAGTAGGGTAAAAAAGGATAGGGTCAGGATGTTAAGAAGAGCATTGATTTGAGTTTAGTAGTCTTGAATTGTGAGAATAGCATGTGAAGTTTTCAACTTATGAATCATCCAAGTTTGGATTTTTTTTAATATGTTGAAAAAATGTGATTGATGTATGAACAGAAATACACCTCAATATACTTTTGTTTTTATTATATTTCTTCCCATAATTTCAGACCTTGAAAATATTCAAATGCTTTCTTCGGCTTAAAGTTTGTTGAAGGCATAGTAAAGATCAAATCCTCTTCAACAGAATTATCTTCGCTTTTTCAGAAAGTTAAAAAACAATGGATTGAAAACCAGAACCAAAAGGTTTTGTGGTGCCGATGCTTTTTTTCATAAGCTGATAGATTTGCAAAATGTATTAAATGTCATGTTATTGCATATCATGAAATATTTGTTCCAGGATATTTATTCCTTTTATTCACATCACAAGCCATACCCACCATGCATATCAATAAAAATGTTGACATTAGCATTTGCACAATAATTAACAACATTATCATAGCAAGTATGCTGCAGAAACGGTTGCTCATTTATCCTATTTCAAGAATTTGTCAGTAAGCCCCGCCTACTCATTAATATTCATGACATCACTACCACAACATTAGAACATATGTAGCCCATGACCCATCTATGTACGACATATGGCATAAATCTGATATACCTTTTATAACGGTATAACAGTATGGTGGTTAAGTCCTTTAGCACTTTCACATTAAGCCACGCCTATCATGCATATTCATGACATCTGTTGATAACATAAGCATGTATACAATAACCACAACAATATTATCATACCCAATATGACACAAAATGCTCATTTATTACTTTTGTCAAATTTCCACTCACTGATATGCATGGTATCAACACCAAAAACATTAGGGCACATCTACAGACCATAAGTTATCTGTGTGTCACATACATGTAATACATTAATCTAGTATATTTTCTTAAAATATTGGTTTACAAGCGCTTTTCAACAAAATCATATTAAGCTCCGCCCACTACGCATATTAATGAAACGTTTTTATCATGAAAATGTACACACCAGCTAACATCATAACTATACCAAAAATGAAACAAAACAGACATGCGGTTTTAACTTTACTACTCATTAATATGCGTGATATAATCATCAAAAACAATAGGGCACATCTACAGACCATGGGCTATCTGTGTAGCAAATATGACATGAATCCAGTTTGTGATACTGTATTTACAAGCTCTTTTCATCAAAATCATATTAAGCCTGCGCACTATGCATATTAAAGAAATCAGTGATTTTAATCATGAACGTGTACACACCAGCTAACCTCATAATTAGACCAAACATAAAACAAAACAGGCAAGTGGGTGTTATAATATAAACATTTCAAGATTTTCACATTAACCGCCTACTCATTAATATGCATGACATCATCATCAAAAACAATAGGGCATATCTACAGACCATGCACTATCTGTGTACCACATATGACATGAATCCAGGGTATCGTTCTTGAGATATCGCTTTAAGAGCTGACCATCACAAACACATACACACACCATCATGACCGCATAGGTCAGAACCAAAAAAACTTAATATACTTTGAGGAAAAGTTTGGATATTTTGAGAGAAAAAATTCAGATATTTTGAGAAAAAATTTACATATATTTAGGAAAACTTTTTGAAATTTGTAGTAAAAGTAAGATATTTTGAGGAAAAACTCAAGAATTTTGAGAAATAAGTTGGAAAAATTAGCCTAAAAATTCCTGTGTACTTACATTTGTGATCCTTTTTATACAACTGAACTTTAAAAGACAAATTGCTTTCACCAGGATTACAACCAGACAACCAAAAGCTTTTGTGGTTCCAATGCTTCCCTTTTTTTTCCTCTTTTTAGAGCGGTGTAATGTGATTTCATAGCAGTATGTATAAATGTAGGGCATTGTAATGTGATTTCGTAGCAGTATGTATTAATGTATATATGACTATTCAGACACATGATTTGATCAAATGGTCTAGATCATATGTTTTTGTGTTTTTATCTGAAATATTATTACAGGGTTGGCAGGTGTAATAGGTTTATTATTACAGGGGTGGCAGGTGTAATAAGTTTGTGTGGGAAATTTACAACTTAAAATAATTTGACCTTCATCAGTATGCGGCGCGAGGGACGAAATGAACATCTAGCGGGCCCCTAGACCCCACGCCACATTGGTCATGCTTTCACGTTCGGAAAAGGGTTAACCCTAACCAAGTACCTCACCAACATTGTCCAAATCTAAAATTCAATCCTCCAAGGGGGTTTGACTGGCAGATGCCTCCATCCTGAAAACTATCAAATTAAAGTCTCCTCCATTAAGAGCAAATACACATATATCTTTCGCAAGACCAGATTACTACTGTGCAATCATGGAGGTAAAGAAGAAAAGCACATCTTTGCCTTGTGGAATGAAATATTGGTTTCTATTTATGCCTTGTGGCTGTGCTATATGCGGGCCAATAAACTAATGGTCCACGGATGTGGTCTCAAATACTGATTGCACTGGTGATACAGTAATTCAAATTGATTTCACGCCTTCACTTTTTTTGTACCTTAATGGACTCATGGTGTTTTGACTTCAAGTTGGTGACATCAATATCTTTATGTTCAAACAAGATAAGTTTCCAATATCAACACTTCAGACCCAATAGCTTTACAATTGTACCTCAAGATAAGTTCCAAAATCAACACTTCAGACCCAATAGCTTTACTATTGTACCTAAACCTTTACAGGTGTATTAAGGAGTTAATGTGTCCTTTTTCTCTTAATGATAATAAGAATGGAAACAGTCTGTTTCTCTGTTAATGCGTTTAATAGAAAATTCTCATTGATTTTCTTTTTCTAATAATTTTTTTTTTTTTGGAACCAATTTGTGAAGGAAAAAACTATGGCAATTTTTGTTTTTAATTTCAAAATACAGCACTTTAAAGGTACAACACTGCCATAAAAAGAAAACAGCTTAAAGTTTAAGATCACAATCAAAAAAATTGACATGTATGTTAATTTGTCTGTGTGACTTCATAGGTGCTTGAAATTTACTGCTACCATTTCCTATATGGAGAAACTCTAAAATTTATGTAAGTTGTAAACCAAAAATACCAATCACTTTATTTCACTTGTTTAACTTTTTTTTCTCTTGTCACATATGATTATTTGAATATCCCTTTCATTTTTTCAGATAAAGGAAAGGAACAAATTACCCCACTTCCCTCCCTTTAGCTATGCCACTGTCCATAGACTATATTGAAATTCCCCCACTTCCCTCCTTTTAGCTAGGCCACTGTCCATAGATTATAATGAAATTCCCCCACTTCCCCCTTTAGCTACGCCACTGTTCATAGAGTATAATAAAATTACCCCACTCTCGCCCCTTTAGCTACGCCACTGTCCATAGACTATAATGAAATTCTCCCACTTCTCTCCCTTTAGCTATGCCACTGTCCATAGATTATAATGAAATTCCCCTACTTCCCTCCCTTTAGCTACGCCACTGTCCATAGACTATAATGAAATTCCCCCACTTCCCCCTTTAGCTATGCCACTGTCCATAGACTATAATGAAATTACCCCACTCTCCCCCCTTTAGCTACGCCACTGTCCATAGACTATAATGAAATTCCCCCACTTCCCTCCCTTTAGCTATGCCACTGTCCATAGATTATAATGAAATTCCCCACTTCCCCTTTAGCTACGCCACTGTCCATAGACTATAATGAAATTACCCCACTTCTCTCCCTTTAGCTACGCCACTGTCCATAGAGTATAATGAAATTCCCCACTTCCTCCCCTTTAGCTATGCCACTGTCCATAGATTATAATGAAATTCCCCTACTTCCCTCCCTTTAGCTACGCCACTGTCCATAGACTATAATGAAATTCCCCCACTTCCCTCCCTTTAGCTAGGCCACTGTCCATAGATTATAATGAAATTCCCCACTTCCCTTTAGCTACGCCACTGTCCATAGAGTATAATGAAATTCCCCACTTCCCTCCCTTTAGCTATGCCACTGTCCATAGATTATAATGAAATTCCCTACTTCCCTCCCTTTAGCTACGCCACTGTCCATAGACTATAATGAAATTCCCCCACTTCCCTCCCTTTAGCTAGGCCACTGTCCATAGATTATAATGAAATTCCCCCACTTCCCCTTTAGCTACGCCACTGTCCATAGAGTATAATGAAATTCCCCCACTTCCCTCCCTTTAGCTATGCCACTGTCCATAGATTATAATGAAATTCCCCTACTTCCCTCCCTTTAGCTACGCCACTGTCCATAGACTATAATGAAATTCCCCCACTTCCCTCCCTTTAGCTAGGCCACTGTCCATAGATTATAATGAAATTCCCCACTTCCCCTTTAGCTACGCCACTGTTCATAGAGTATAATAAAATTCCCCACTTCCTCCCTTTAGCTAGGCCACTGTCCATAGATTATAATGAAATTCCCCCACTTCCCCCTTTAGCTACGCCACTGTTCATAGAGTATAATAAAATTCCCCTACTTCCCTCCCTTTAGCTACGCCACTGTCCATAGATTATAATAAAATTCCCCACTCTCCCCCTTTAGCTACGCCACTGTTCATAGAAAATAATAAAATTCCCCTACTTCCCTCCCTTTAGCTACGCCACTGTCCATAGATTATAATGAAATTCCCCCACTTCCCCCTTTAGCTACGCCACTGTCCATAGACTATAATGAAATTACCCCACTCTCCCCCCTTTAGCTACGCCACTGTTCATAGAGTATAATAAAAATCCCCCCACTTCCCTCCCTTTAGCTACGCCACTGTCCATAGATTATAATGAAATTTCCCCACTTCCCCCTTTAGCTACGCCACTGTCCATAGACTATAATGAAATTACCCCACTCTCCCCCCTTTAGCTACGCCACTGTTCATAGAGTATAATAAAATTCCCCACTTCCCTCCCTTTAGCTATGCCACTGTCCATAGATTATAATGAAATTACCCCACTCTCCCCCCTTTAGCTACGCCACTGTTCATAGAGTATAATGAAATTCCCCCACTTCCCTCCCTTTAGCTACGCCACTGTCCATAGACTATAATGACATTCCCCCACTCCCCCTTTAACCCTTACTCTACCACGCGGCGATATTATCGCCGTTTTGGATGCCCCGTCTTTGGCCCCGCCTCCCGAGCGCATTTTCAAAAAAGTGCTGGTAGAGTAAGGGTTAATCAACCCGCGACATATGCGCCAACCCGAAAATATAGGCAACATGATCCCGGTGGGCGGCCCAGCGGGTCCCGAAAGCGGAAGGGGCCCCGACTTTTCTGCCTGGAAGACAGAGGACCCTTCAATAATCACGCCTTGATTAACCCTTACTCTACCACGCGGCGATATTATCGCCGTTTTGGGTGCCCCGTCTTTGGCCCCGCCTCCCGAGCGCATTTTCAAAAAAGTGCTGGTAGAGTAAGGGTTAACTATGCCACTGTCCATAAATTATAATAAAATTATCCCACTTCAGCTACGCCACTGTTCATAGACTATAATGAAATTCCCCCACTTCCCTCCCTTTAGCTATGTTTGTTTGATGATGGCTTAACGGCACCACAACAACGAAGGTCAAATTGTGCCTGAGAGGTCAGATCATTCTAGAGGTAGGAAGTAAATGAAACAGGGGGAGAATGAAAGAAATTTAAGGATGAAAGGTCAGAAAGCTATGATCGTGAGGGGAGGTGCATGGTTGAAACAAAAACAAAGTAGAGAGGGGTGGAAGAGGAGAATTAAATATGGTCGTAAAGGGAGGCATGATGAAGGAAGGAGATAATTTTATCCGGAGGATTTTTCTGGAAGAACTCAGCAATTGAATTGTAGGGAGCGAGGGAAGCTCTGGGAAGGTTGTACAGGGAGCAAGCAAGGAGAACATGATGGATTGTGAGGGTGCAATGGCAATTGTGGCAGAGGGGTTGGGGGAGCCAATAAAGAGGTGGGAGTGGGTGAGATGAGTGTGACCAATTCTAAGACGGGTAATATGAACGTTGTCAATACGAGAGAGGTTGCTGATGGTGGCTTTGATCGGAATTGTGGGCTGGATGACATGGAGTTTGTTATCAATATGGGACTTCCATGAGGTTTGCCAGCGGTCCCAAACAAGAGAAGCGATAAGCGGTTTGATGTTAAAGAGGGTTTTGGGAAAAGGGGCAGGGAGGAGGGCGAGGGCAAGCTTAACGGCTGCATCAGCCCCGTCATTACCCGGGATGCCAACATGGCTGGGTATCCAAAAGAAAAGAATACTTTTCCTGCAGAGGGTGGGAGAAAGGAGTTTGCGAAGGAGAAGGTGACATGTGAGGTTATCCCATTTAAGGTTGAGTAAAGAAGTAAGAACAGCCTTGGAGTCTGAGAAAATAACAAAGTGGCTGAGCGGGAGTACTCAATAAAGTTGAGGGCAAGGAGAATGGCCTTAGCCTTGGCTGAAAAGATGGATGAGTAGTCCGGAAGTCTGCTACTGAGGGTGATGTCTTGGATGACCGCAGCAGCAGCTGTCTTGTTGCCCTCCTTCGACCCATCAGTATAGATGGAGGTGTAATTTGAGAGTTGGTCTTTGACTTGGTTGTTGAGATTGATGAAGAGGTTAGGATGGGTTTGAGCTTTGTGATAAGTGGAGAGGCCCAGGTGGATAGAAGGGAGGGGGGTGGCCCACGGAGGAAAAGTGGGCCAGGAGAAGGTGCCGAGAGTGGTGGGGTTGATGCCGAGTTGAAAGAGGTCTGATTTAATGCGTAAGCTGAAGGGAGGGGATAGGGTTTTAGTCCTATCAAAGAGGGTAGAGAAATTGGGGTTGAGGCTGTAAACAGGATTCTGGGTGTTGGTGAGGACCCTAAAAGCATAGGATAGGCTAAGCTTTCTACATCTTAGTAGAAAGAGGGAGGGGGTTCGTTCGCATTAACATGAAGGCTGGTGATTGGGGAGGTCCTGTAAGCACCTAGACAAAGCCCGAGGGCTTCATTTTGGATGGTGTTGATGTGGTTGAGGTATGAGTTGTGAGCGACACAGAAGACAATATTGCCGTAGTCAAGCTTGGCACGAATGGTGAGCCTGAAAATTTTAAGGATAGCAAAGCGGTTCGCACCCCAAGTGGTGTTGGAGAGGAGTCTGAGGATGTTGAGGGAGCTGTTTTTCAGTTTGAGGGTGGTGATGTATTGCTTGTAGGTAAGCTTAGGGTCTAGAGTTAGACCCAGGAACTTTGTGTGTTCAACTTTTGGGATGCAATTACCATTGAGCACAAAGTTCGGGTTGGGGTGAAGGTTGTTGAAATGTTTTAGCTATGCTACTGTCCATAGACTATAATGAAATCCCCCCCTTCCCCCTTTAGCTACGCCACTGTCCATAGACTATAATGAAATTCCCCCACTTCCCTCCCTTTAGCTACACCAGTCCATAGACTATAATGAAATTCTCCCAATTCCCCCTTTAGCTACGCTACTGTCTATAGACTATGATAAAATTCTCCCACTTCCCTCCCTTTAGCTACGCCACTGTCCATAGACTATAATGAAATTCCCCCAATTCCCCCTTTAGCTACGCTACTGTCTATAGACTATAATGAAATCCCCACTTCCCTCCCTTTAGCTACGCCACTGTCCATAGACTATAATGAAATTCCCCCAATTCCCCCTTTAGCTACGCCACTGTCTATAGACTATAATGAAATCCCCACTTCCTTCCCTTTAGCTACGCCACTGTCCATAGACTATAATGAAATTCCCCCAATTCCCCCTTTAGCTACGCCACTGTCCATAGACTATAATAAAATTCCCCACTTCCCTCCCTTTAGCTACGCCACTGTCCATAGACTAAAATGAAATTCCACCCCTTCCCCCTTTAGCTACGCCACTGTCCATACACTATAATGAAATTTCCCCACTTCCCTCCCTTTAGCTACGCCACTGTCCATAGACTAAAATGAAATTCCCCCACTTCCCCTTTAGCTATACCACTGTCAATAGACTATAATGAAATTACCCCACTCTCCCCCTTTAGCTACGCCACTGTTCATAGAGTATAATAAAATTCCCCCACTTCCCTCCCTTTAGCTACGCCACTGTTCATAGATTATAATGAAATTCCCCCACTTCCCTCCCTTTAGCTACGCCGCTGTCCATAGACTAAAATGAAATTCCCCACTTCCCCTTTAGCTATACCACTGTCAATAGACTATAATGAAATTACCCCACTCCCCCTTTAGCTACGCCACTGTTCATAGAGTATAATAAAATTCCCCCACTTCCCTCCCTTTAGCTACGCCACTGTCCATAGATTATAATGAAATTCCCCCACTTCTCTCCCTTTAGCTACGCCACTGTTCATAGATTATAATGAAATTACCCCACTTCCCCCCTTTAGCTACGCCACTGTCCATAGAGTATAATGAAATTACCCCACTTCTCTCCCTTTAGCTACGCCACTGTCCATAGAGTATAATGAAATTACCCCACTTCTCTCCCTTTAGCTACGCCACTGTTCATAGATTATAATGAAATTACCCCACTTCCCCCCTTTAGCTACGCCACTGTCCATAGATTATAATGAAATTACCCCACTTCTCTCCCTTTAGCTACGCCACTGTCCATAGAGTATAATGAAATTCTCCCACTTCCCTCCCTTTAGCTACGCCACTGTCCATAGACTATAATGAAATTCCCCCAATTCCCCCTTTAGCTACGCTACTGTCTATAGACTATAATGAAATCCCCACTTCCCTCCCTTTAGCTACGCCACTGTCCATAGACTATAATGAAATTCCCCAATTCCCCCTTTAGCTCGCCACTGTCTATAGACTATAATGAAATCCCCACTTCCTTCCCTTTAGCTACGCCACTGTCCATAGACTATAATGAAATTCCCCCAATTCCCCCTTTAGCTACGCCACTGTCCATAGACTATAATAAAATTCCCCCACTTCCCTCCCTTTAGCTACGCCACTGTCCATAGACTAAAATGAAATTCCACCCCTTCCCCCTTTAGCTACGCCACTGTCCATACACTATAATGAAATTTCCCCACTTCCCTCCCTTTAGCTACGCCACTGTCCATAGACTAAAATGAAATTCCCCCACTTCCCCCTTTAGCTATACCACTGTCAATAGACTATAATGAAATTACCCCACTCTCCCCCCTTTAGCTACGCCACTGTTCATAGAGTATAATAAAATTCCCCACTTCCTCCCTTTAGCTACGCCACTGTTCATAGATTATAATGAAATTCCCCACTTCCCTCCCTTTAGCTACGCCGCTGTCCATAGACTAAAATGAAATTACCCCACTTCCCCCTTTAGCTATACCACTGTCAATAGACTATAATGAAATTACCCCACTCTCCCCCCTTTAGCTACGCCACTGTTCATAGAGTATAATAAAATTCCCCCACTTCCCTCCCTTTAGCTACGCCACTGTCCATAGATTATAATGAAATTCCCCCACTTCTCTCCCTTTAGCTACGCCACTGTTCATAGATTATAATGAAATTACCCCACTTCCCCCCTTTAGCTACGCCACTGTCCATAGAGTATAATGAAATTACCCCACTTCTCTCCCTTTAGCTACGCCACTGTCCATAGAGTATAATGAAATTACCCCACTTCTCTCCCTTTAGCTACGCCACTGTTCATAGATTATAATGAAATTACCCCACTTCCCCCCTTTAGCTACGCCACTGTCCATAGATTATAATGAAATTACCCCACTTCTCTCCCTTTAGCTACGCCACTGTCCATAGAGTATAATGAAATTCTCCCACTTCTCTCCCTTTAGCTACGCCACTGTCCATAGATTATAATGAAATTACCCCACTTCCCTCCCTTTAGCTACGCCACTGTCCATAGACTATAATGAAATTACCCCACTTCTCTCCCTTTAGCTACGCCACTGTCCATAGAGTATAATGAAATTCCCCCACTCCCCCTTAAGCTACGCCACCGTCCATACACTATAATGAAACAAATTGTCTTGCAGACAAAAAACGATGATGCAATCAGACATATTGTTAAATTCGACAAAAAACTCAAGAGACCCTCGTAAGAATCTGACAGATGGTTTGAATGGCACTTGGGTTTCATTTTGGAGAGGGCTTCAATCAGTTATAGATTTAGAGTAGGCTTTCGTCACAATTCAGAAGTGATTAGAAGAGATACTAAAGTGTCATCTATATGCTGTATAACGTTGATGACACTTTCTGCACTAGGGATGCACTGGAACTTTTCAATGCTCAAAATGTTGATTGCCATATCTAAAAGTGAAGATGCATCAACTGCATAAAAGATTAAAACGAGAACCCAAAACTTAAGGGGTTTTAATTAGAATTTTGATACAGTTTTGAGTTATGGCTGCTCACTGTTAGATTAGTTTTTAATCTATGCAAAATTTGTGATGTAAGACCGGGAAAACACATCAAAACCTTTGTGTTATTCTTTAGATTTCTTTCCTAAATCTCAGTCACTGAAAATGATGGGAAAGTCTCTTCCTGCTAGAATTTGATTGGGGGTATGGCAAAGGGTCAAAAACTTCGGGTCAGAATTGGCTGCACCACTTCATGGAATGACGACATTTGAAGAAAGCGCTCCTTGAAACACAGACGGGATGAAACTGCCACTGTGATTTTCATCCCGTTTTAAGGAAATTCCCCCAAAAAGTTGACTATGTATTACGCAATCATTTGACCACAAATTTTGTTATAATATGAAGTGGATTAACGTGCAAATGAAGTAGGAAACTTGGAACTTTTTAGTGATCGCATGTCAGTGTCACGCACAGAAAACCAGGATAGAGTAGTTTTCAAGGGGCAGGTTCTCTAATGAATAGATATTTCAAAATGAAAGGATTTACAAATAAAAATGCCAAGGTTGCCCTGTAATACCTCACAAAATTTGCATAAAATATGCAAATTGAGATTTAAAAGTACTGTAAAATGGTCAATGATTTAATTGATTTTGATTACATTTTTTGCTACTATATTGCTTTGTAATATATTTGAAAACAATTCACAGTAGCTAATGTTTTATCTGCTGTTCATGTCTATGAACCTTTATTGTTTCATCTACTGTACATGTCTATGAACCGTTATTGTTTCATCTACTGTACATGTCTATGAACCTTTGTTTCATCTACTGTACATGTCTATGAACCTTTGTTTTATCTGCTGTTCATGTCTATGAACCTTTATTGTTTCATCTACTGTACTTGTCTAGGAACCTTTATTGTTTCATCTACTGTACATGTCTATGAACCTTTGTTTCATCTACTGTACATGTCTATGAACCGTTATTGTTTCATCTACTGTACATGTCTATGAACCTTTGTTTCATCTACTGTACATGTCTATGAACCTTTGTTTCATCTACTGTACATGTCTATGAACCTTTGTTTTATCTGCTGTGCATGTCTATAAACCTTTATTGTTTCATCTACTGTGCATGTCTATGAACATTTGTTTCATCTACTGTACATGTTTATGAACCTTTATTGTTTCATCTACTGTACATGTCTAGGAACCTTTATTGTTCCATCTACTGTGCATGTCTATGAACCTTTATTGTTTCATCTACTGTACATGTCTATGAACCTTTATTGTTTCATCTACTGTGCATGTCTATGAACCTTTATTGTTTCATCTACTGTACATATCTATGAACCTTTATTGTTTCATCTACTGTGCATGTCTATGAACCTTTATTGTTTCATCTACTGTGCATGTCTATGAACCTTTATTGTTTCATCTACTGTGCATGTCTATGAACCTTTAATGTTTCATCTACTGTACATATCTATGAACCTTTATTGCTTCATCTACTGTGCATGTCTATGAACCTTTAATGTTTCATCTACTGTGCATGTCTATGAACCTTTATTGTTTCATCTACTGTGCATGTCTATGAACCTTTAATGTTTCATCTACTGTACATATCTATGAACCTTTATTGTTTCATCTACTGTGCATGTCTATGAACCTTTAATGTTTCATCTACTGTACATATCTATGAACCTTTATTGTTTCATCTACTGTACATGTCTATGAACCTTTATTGTTTCATCTACTGTACATGTCTAGGAACCTTTATTGTTTCATCTACTGTACATGTCTATGAACCTTTATTGTTTCATCTACTGTACATGTCTATGAACCTTTATTGTTTCATCTACTGTACATGTCTATGAACCTTTATTGTTTCATCTACTGTGCATGTCTATGAACCTTTATTGTTTCATCTACTGTACATGTCTATGAAACTTTAAAGTGTAAAACTGTTTGTCAAAATATGCAGATATATGTTGTTTTGTTTTAGTGGATGAAAATCTGGAACATCCGGCGGAAACTTTGTTTTGCGTTCCGTCAAGTTCTGGCTGGAACTTGGAATGTTGGTTTCGGTGCAGCCCTATCTGTACTACACAAACAAATGTCAGTGTAAAAACGGCTCCTAATGTTAATATCATTAAAAGACACTTAAGGCTCATTCATCTTTAAAATTGTATTAATGTTTGATTTTAGACGCTAGTGCTTTTATATATTTATGTGAATATTGAACATTGATCATTAATTTCAAAGGACTATGTACCTGTTACATTCTAATGTAAACCTTTGTTTTCAAATTTTATATTTATTTCCACTTGTTTAGATAAAATTCAACAGTAACAATGGGTATTTAATGTGGTGGAGACCATCATTAAGAATTTTTGGCCCTTAGACCCCTCCAAGCCAACACCCTCCAATTTTTCAAAATTGGGGAGGAGGGGGAATCCGCACCATTCTACACGAGAGACTTCACAATTCATTGACTAGCAACCAGCTATTGTTACACCATACACAACACATGGGTAATCTATACCTTCTTAACTGACACTAATCTTCATAGTATATTCACAGTTCACTTGTTAGCAACCAGCTACTGTTACACTGTACAAAATAGGTCATTCATCTGGGCTCAAGCCAGAATCATATTGGTCCTTGACTGAACCTAAATATAAATATACATGCTTTTGAGGACCTTGTGCAAAACCCATTAATAATTGATGGACCATTCCTCCTAAAGATGGTTATTTCCTCATAATAGAAAGCAAATAAAAGCTTTTACTGTACAAAGATGGTTCTATGTATCATAATATATGAAAAATAGTCAATAGACATGGATTTATAAAACAAAAATAAATATAAGCGATACGATAAAACACTAATACAGTTTAAGCTTAAAAAAGATAACAGACCCCACCCCAACTCACTTCACCCCACCCCCCGACTCACTTCACCCCACCCGACTCACTTCACCCCACCCCGACTCACTTCACCCCACCCCGACTCACTTCACCCCACCCCGACTCACTTCACCCCACCCCCCACTCACTTCACCCCACCCCGACTCACTTCACCCCACCCCGACTCACTTCACCCCACCCGACTCACTTCACCCCACCCCACTCACTTCACCCCACCCGACTCACTTCACCCCACCCCGACTCACTTCACCCCACCCCGACTCACTTCACCCCACCCCGACTCACTTCACCCCACCCCGACTCACTTCACCCCACCCCGACTCACCCCACCCTCACCCCACCCCACCCCGACTCACTTCACCCCACCCGACTCACTTCACCCCACCCCGACTCACTTCACCCCACCCGACTCACTTCACCCCACCCCGACTCACTTCACCCCACCCCGACTCACTTCACCCCACCCGACTCACTTCACCCCACCCCGACTCACTTCACCCCACCCCGACTCACTTCACCCCACCCCGACTCACTTCACCCCACCCCGACTCACTTCACCCCACCCCGACTCACTTCACCCCACCCCGACTCACTTCACCCCACCCCGACTCACTTCACCCCACCCGACTCACTTCACCCCACCCGACTCACTTCACCCCACCCCGACTCACTTCACCCCACCCCGACTCACTTCACCCCACCCCGACTCACTTCACCCCACCCCGACTCACTTCACCCCACCCCGACTCACTTCACCCCACCCCGACTCACTTCACCCACCCCACCTCATCCCACCCCACCTCACTTAACCCCACCACCTCAGCTAACCACTTCAGCCCACCACTTCAGCCCACCAACTAACCCCACCACTTCACTCCACCAACTCACCCCACCACTTCACCCCACCCCACCACTTCACCCCACCACTTCACCCCACCACTTCACCCCACCACCTCACCCAATCCGACCTCCAAAACACTCTACTCCCAAAAAATAACCATGCATTTTTCTTTCACAAAGACATTAAAGTTTATAGGCATACAAAGATGATAAATAGGTTATTCCCCACTCTTGTTGAACTACCCTCCCCCTTATAATAAATCATAATTTTGCATATATTGCATATAGTTACTCAAAATTTGATCAGCCAAAATGCCTAAAATTTGATCAGCAAAAATGCCCAAAATTCGATCAGCCAAAATGCCTAAAATTTGATCAGCAAAAATGCCTAAAATTTGATCAGCCAAAATGCCTAAATTTTGATCGGCCAAAATGCCTAAAATTTGATCAGCCAAAACGCATAAAAGGCTTATCAATTCTTTTTCTATCAAATCTACAGACTTTAAATATTTACAGACAATTGGAAGAAAATAGTGAATCTAGTGATGGCATTGCATAGCATTTGTGTTATCATGAAGAGGATTATAGGTAAAGTTTAATCAATCTGAAGAATGTAAAACTGCATATAGTATAACGGAAAGCAATGAGCAGTCACTATTTTAAAAGTAATTGCATCTTATTTCCAGGTTAATAACTTGATTATTCGGTTATCGAACTGAAGTAGAACAAAATAGTTTAATAATCCTTATCAGAAATAATGAATTTTTAATGAGTAAGCTTTACAAATTTACTGCATGTTCAGTTAATAACTTCCGTGGTGTAGTGGTTAGTGCTTTGTCCTCTCATCCGCACGTCCCAGGTTCGTATCCCGGTAGGTCTGCAACCAGTGAGTTCACAATTGGTTATCAAAAGCAGTGGCTGTCTTGATATAATGTCCAGCACTAGATGCTTTCAGGATGTTAAACCTTGCTATGCTATGCTATGCTATGCTAAAACATGCTCTAAACCATGAAAACAGCAGGGAATAAGTCTGATGATTTGGGACAGAAATTCAAAGAATTGCAATAAAGACTTTAAGACGTATTCTCTTCCATACATCACAACTTTTGCAAATATTGAAAATTCTTCACTCATTATTAGCCAAAAAGTGCCTTTGATGGAACTCAAAGACTACTCTGCTCAGAATTGTACGTTCTTTCTCATGTGGTGGAATTTGAAATCTCTACCTGTCCCATAGTGGCAGCGCCAGGATTTTGATGCTGGGGGAAAGATAAAGGCAGTTTTGTCCCATGAGGAGAGAGGGGGGGCAGGAGGCCTATAAATCAATAAATCTGACAAAATATATAGGGGGGAAATCGTCCCCCCCAATAGCACCGCTACTGCCTGTCCACATGTACCATTAATGCAAATTATTACTTACTTGAGGTAGCCAGGGTGGTGATACACCCACAAGCATTGCACTGGATTTCTAAGTTGGACGAATTAGCAAGACGAATAAGAACTGGAAGGGCGCCACTCTGTACGATCACCTCTTTGTTTGACTCTGATAAATGAAAGAAAAAATATCGTTAACTTGAAAGACTAAACAGAATTGTGAGTAAGAAAATGTAGTGGAAAATTTGTTACCGCACACCAAAGTAAAAAAGAATTGTGCAACTGGTATAGGAAAAGTATTTGACTTTCATGTCCGAATCACCATCACTTTTGTGTCCTTTTAAGTACACCAGATTTGTAAGACATATGCAACAAAATAATTTCCTCAGCAACAACATACAATATAATAGTAATAGTAAATCATCACGCAAGTACACAATACAATATGATCATAATAGTCAATCATCACACAAGTACAAAATACAATATGATCGTAATAGTAAATCATCACGCAAGTACACAATACAATATGATCGTAATAGTAAATCATCAGGCAAGTACACAATACAATATGATCGTAATAGTAAATCATCAGGCAAGTACACAATACAATATGATCGTAATAGTAAATCATCAGGCAAGTACACAATACAATATGATCGTAATAGTAAATCATCAGGCAAGTACACAATACAATATGATCGTAATAGTAAATCATCACGCAAGTACACAATACAATATGATCGTAATAGTAAATCATCACGCAAGTACACAATACAATATGATCGTAATAGTAAATCATCACGCAAGTACACAATACAATATGATCGTAATAGTAAATCATCACGCAAGTACACAATACAATATGATCGTAATAGTAAATCATCACGCAAGTACACAATACAATATGATCGTAATAGTAAATCATCACGCAAGTACACAATACAATATGATCGTAATAGTAAATCATCACGCAAGTACACAATACAATATGATCGTAATAGTAAATCATCACGCAAGTACACAATACAATATGATCGTAATAGTAAATCATCATGCAAGTACACAATACAATATGATCCTAATGGTAAATCATCACGCAAGTACACAATACAATATGATCGTAATAGTAAATCATCACGCAAGTACACAATACAATATGAACGTAATAGTAAATCATCACGCAAGTACACAATACAATATGATCCTAATAGTAAATCATCACGCAAGTACACAATACAATATGATCCTAATAGTAAATCATCACGCAAGTACACAATACAATATGATCGTAATAGTAAATCATCACGCAAGTACACAATACAATATGATCGTAATGGTAAATCATCACGCAAGTACACAATACAATATGATCGTAATAGTAAATCATCACGCAAGTACACAATACAATATGATAGTAATAGTAAATCATCACGCAAGTACACAATACAATATGATCGTAATAGTAAATCATCACGCAAGTACACAATACAATATGATCGTAATAGTCAATCATCACGCAAGTACACAATACAATATGTTCGTAATAGTAAATCATCACGCAAGTACACAATACAATATGATCGTAATAGTAAATCATCATGCAAGTACACAATACAATATGATCATAATAATAAATCATCACGCAAGTACACAATATGATCGTAATAGTAAATCATCACGCACGTACACAATACAATTTGATCGTAATAATTTTCTCCCAGGTCCCAAACATGACCGTTCAACTTTGAAATGCATCTTCCAGGAAAACATACATTAAATATTTCAAAAATACCACCCAGCACAATGTATTAATGACTTCCTTGCTTGAGATATGAGCTCACAACTGTACAATGAAATTAATCAAACTGTCAGCACTAAAGGCTCAAACAGTCCTTCATACATACTGTCATAAGTGTTTACTAGAAAGAATATGCAGAGACTTCCAATGTCTTTGCACCATAGGCACCAATCCCGCTGGAGGGGTGGAGGGATGGGGGTGGATAGAGGGGAGGGTGGATGGAGGGGAGGTTGGAGGGAGGGGAGGGGTGGAGGGAGGGAAGGGGTGGATGGAGGGGAGGGGTGGATGGAGGGGGAGAGGTGGATGGAGGGGAGGGGCGGATGGAGGGGGAGGGGCAGATGGAAGGGAGGGGCTGATAAAGGGGAGGGGCGGATGGAGGGGGGAGAGACGGATGGAGGAAGAGGGGCAGATGGAAGGGGAGGGGCGGATGGAGGGGAGGGGCGGATGGAGGAGGGGCGGATGGAGGGGAGGGGCGGATGGAGAAGGAGGGGCGGATGGAAGGGGAGGGGCGGATGGAGGGGAGGGGCAGATGAGGGGAGGGGCGGATGGAGGGGCAAATGGAGGGGGGGGCAAACAGAGGGAGAGGGCGGATGGAGGGAGGGTGGATGGAGGGGAGGGGTGGATGGAGGGGGGGGGCAGATGGAGGGGAGGGGCGGATGGAAGAGGGGGCGGATGGAGGAGGGAGGGGAGGGGTGGATGGAGGGGGAGGAGTGGATAGAGCAGGATGGGTGGAGGGATGAATAGAGAAAGGGGAGGGGGAAGGGGAGGGGGGAAGGGAGGGCTAGAGGGAGGGGGAGGGGTGTTTTTGAATCATAAACTCTCATTTGAAAATAATTAAAATTCTTTTTTTTAAACTCTCTCGTCCCTGATAATGAAACTCTTAAAAATTGCAAGATAATCCATTCCCTTCAAAAAATATTCAAAAACCCTGCTAATGGGTGGAAAATCAGGGAAAATTTGTGACACCTTTTGAGGCCTTAACCAGAAAACCAAAGGTTTTGAGGTTCCGACACGCATTATGGATTTTAAGTTATGAAATATTGTATAATAAAATGTTATTACACAATGGGCTCAAAATAACAATGACAACCAAATAACTCGGTTCTCACAAGAATGGAATTTCACAATTAAATTCAACAATCTTTATCCCATTACCCTCTATACACTTGCTAACAACATTATTACTTTAAAAATTTAAACTTTAACCCTTACTCTACCACGCGGCGATAGTATCGCCGTTTTCAAACCACCTTTTTCAAAAAATAAAATCGGGACTTTACCAGTCCTATAAGAATAATCTTGGTATCATTTTAAAGTACTCGGATATTTTTTTCACAAAATGAAACTTTTTTATAAAGGTCATATTACATAATTTTTAGAAAAAATACATCGAAAAAGGGTAAAACTCAATAATTGCTAAAAAAAATTCAATTTTTTTATTTTTCTCTTTTACATCTTACGATAATTTCAAGATCACATCTTTGCTTCAAAATCGAACACGCAAGTCCTAAGACATGATAGTATTGGTTTCTGGTATAATTTTTATAATCCCTACCTCCAATCTCTTGTTCTGGAGAAATTTCTTCAAAATTTCATGAATTTCTGCCATTTTTGACCTGTTTTTTTTTTTAAATCGTGTAACCCAAACCTTACATCACGCATGCTTTGTTGAACTGCCGTTCGAAAGCGCTTAAAATTTCCTTTCATTTGATATATAAATAAACCCATCCATATTTAGAACCCATCCTATAAGAACAAAAATACACCTCTTCAATTCGAACGACCACGTGGCGCAGAGGAAATGAACGCTACTAGAGTGCGGGCGCTCCGGGTTCGAGTCTCGCCGTGACCACTGCGTAATTTTTTTTCTGCTGCAGCTTTCAGGGGACGTTTGACTTGTATCATTTTTGATGTGTTTTGATCTTTTCTTTCTTTCTAAAAATTATAGATTAGTATCATTGGAAAGGAAATTTCAAAAACAATCTAAATATGTGCCACAAATCTCTGTTTTCAATACTGACAAGAAGTTATACTTCTGCAAAGATTGACCATTTGTTGACCAAATTTAGCCAAAAATTGCTTAATTTGCATAATTTTGTCCAATATTTCCTAAATTGGTTTTAATTACTCAAAAGATAAATATCTTAGCATCTATTCCAATCAAACTTGTAATGAAAGAAAATGAAAGGAAAGTTGTCAAAAATGCATATGAAAAAAAAGTTACGAAAATTGGGGTCACTATTTTTCAAGCCCTGGTAGAGTAATGGTTAACTCATTGATATGCATGACATCATTGCCAAAAACAATAGGGCACATCTACGGTCCATGTGCAATCTGTGCATCACACATGACCTGAATCCCATGTATAGTTCTTGAGATACTGTGTTTACCAGCTCTCTTCAACAAACTCATGTAAGCCCCACCCATCCCACCATGCACATTAATGAAAGTCAACATTTTGGTACCATGAACATGTACACACTAGCTAACAACATAATCAAACCAAATATGAAACAAAACAGACATGCAGTTGTTAAATTATAAGCATTTTAACATTAAGCCCCGCCTACTCATTAATATACATGACATCACTACCAAAAACTACAGGGCACATCAGCGGACCATGGGCTATCAGTGTACCACATATGACATGAATCCAATGTATTGCTTTAGAGATATCACAATACGAGCTACCGTCACACACACACGCAGCCACACATACATACACATGCCGTCATGACCACATAGGTTCCTAATGCTATCGCATCATAACCACAAATGGCCCGGCAGTCATTCTTACTACCAAAATCAAGCTAAATTACACATTTTACATCTGATCATAACAAAAAATTGAAAATTAGGGTGAAAATACCCTTCCAAACATATGTTGACTGTTATTTAGTCATTTATTCATCAGTTGTCTCAACGAAGTTGATAGAGGCTGCAAACAAATGGCTGGTTTAAGTCTAACATGGCTTTCAGAATGGCTTCAAATTTTCCCAGATTTTACACCTAAGGAATCAAAATTAGACAAAATTTGAGTTTTTTCTTACACATCCTTAAACACTAATTAGGGGATAAATGCGAATGTGGCCGGTCTCAAATGCCATTTGACACCAAGGAGGATGTCATAGCAGGGTTTGAGTGGACCGAGGTGATAGCCGAGTCCGCTGGCCCTACGATGACGTCATCCGCAGTCTCAAATGCCATTTGAGACCGGCCAACCTTGCTTTCATCCCTATTCATAAATATATATTTTTTGAGGTGAAAATATAAAAAAAAAAAAAGGCAATTTATTTTGAGCACTTTTCATATTTTCCAAACGCTCATTGTGACATCATTTAGTTAATTGTTCTCCATTTTTTGTTGCAATGACCAACTGACCAGTTGTCTGACCAGTGGTCTGACCAGTCGTCTGAACAGTCATCTGGACAGTCGTCTGAACAGTCGTCTGACCGTAAAGATTAAAGTTACTCACCAAATTTAATAAAAGAAATTGTTCTTAAACATCTTTTACCTATTACTTTCGTACGACTGCAAGAAGCTGTTAGTTGTTTTCGAACAATAATAAAGAAACATATTCAAATGGACAAGTCGTAGGCTATCAAGTTTTGACAGACAGTTCAAACTGAATTGCAAAACTGGCTAGCACTAGAACAAAGTTGAAAAACATGGGTCTTGGAAAAGAATAAATAGTTAAATTAGGGATCAACGTAAGACTCAAATAATAAATGGCCTCCTTTGAAGAAATTTAGAAAGTTTGCGAACGACAAATTTAGGTTGAAATTGGGCTAACGTTTAGTCGGCTGCTCATTTGTTTGTGACCAAAATAAGTTGGGCTACCTGTTAAGTTTACACGTAAACAGACACATGGTGGACTGTCAGACTAAATACAATGCATAGTGTTACAGTACATATTTACTATTTGAGGTATTTTGATAACAAGTGTCAGTAAACTTTGCGGCATTGGGGGCCAAATATTGACTTTGCAAGGCTTTCATATTTCTGTTCTGGTCAGTCGATGAAGGGTGATAAATAATTTAATAATCATCATTTTAATTATAATAGATATAAATTAATTAAAAGGTGTTGCTATAAAGGATTGTTGTGGAATCAAAATCAGACCTGTTGATTGAGAATCATGAGAGTCGCCGGTGATTGTTGTGGCTCTAATGTTGTGTTTGGTTTATTTTTCTCGTATATTTTCTTATATTTCTTTGCATATCCTTGGATATACTTTTCATTCTTTTGCCAATGTAGGCCTAAATTTTTCCAAGGGGCACATATGCACTGCCATACAGGTAATCTGGTCTCAAACGTATTCAAGAACATTGATTAGTCAAACATAGTAATTACTAATAAGGCTAGGATTCGACTGCAGCAAATCTAAAATTGTGCCAGGATGATGTACATTTAAGGGTGTTAATATATGGAAAGTGTTGATCATCATCATTATCCTAATGTCCATCTTGCTGGTCTTGAATGAATTCAAGACCACCTAATAGCCAATCAGAAAGCAAGAAACTTAATTTACTATTTATAAATGACACATTATGGTTGCCATTGGAAGTGTGTTATAGTTCCCAAGGCCATAGCAGTGAGTTGCAGATCTCTTGTGTAGATTGCAAGGTAATAATATTATTCTGTTAGTGTGAATGCATAGAAGCATGAAGGTAAACAGCTCAGTACCTCCTTAATTAGGAAAGGCGTCTTAATATGTTTGCATTTGGGCATGGTTAGCACCAGCTACTCTTATTTGGAAAAGGGCTCAATTCAGGTTGTTAGATACTGAACAAATACTGATTTAACAATTGTACAGCATAAATTTACATTACAAATACTGATTTGACTATTGTACAGCATAAATCTACATTACAAATACTGATTTGATTATTGTTCAGCATAAATTTACATTACAAATACTGATTTGATTATTGTACAGCATAAATTTACATTACAAATACTGATTTGACTATTGTACAGCATAAATTTATATTACAAACACTGATTTGACTATTGTACAGCATAAATTTACATTACAAATACTGACTTGACTATTGTACAGCACAAATTTACATTACAAATACTGATTTGACTATTGTACAGCATAAATTTACATTACAAATACTGATTTGACTATTGTAAAGCATAAATTTACATTACAAATACTGATTTGACTATTGTACAGCATAAATTTACATTACAAATACTGATTTGACTATTGTACAGCATAAATTTACATTACAAATACTGATTTGATTATTGTTCAGCATAAATTTACATTACAAATACTGATTTGACTATTGTACAGCATAAATTTACATTACAAATACTGATTTGATTATTGTTCAGCATAAATTTACATTACAAATACTGATTTGATTATTGTACAGCATAAATCTACATTACAAATACTGATTTGATTATTGTTCAGCATAAATTTACATTACAAATACTGATTTGATTATTGTACAGCATAAATTTACATTACAAATACTGATTTGACTATTGTACAGCATAAATTTATATTACAAACACTGATTTGACTATTGTACAGCATAAATTTACATTACAAATACTGACTTGACTATTGTACAGCACAAATTTACATTACAAATACTGATTTGACTATTGTACAGCATAAATTTACATTACAAATACTGATTTGACTATTGTAAAGCATAAATTTACATTACAAATACTGATTTGACTATTGTACAGCATAAATTTACATTACAAATACTGATTTGACTATTGTATAGCATAAATTTACATTACAAATACTGATTTGACTATTGTACAGCATAAATTTACATTACAAATACTGATTGGACTAATGTACAGCATAAATTTACATTACAAATACTGATTTGACTATGGTAGAGCATAAATACACATTGAGTGCATCTAGAAGCTAACAAAACCATTTCTGTACCCCTGATAAACATGGGTGCTGTGCAAGGTTGCATAAGTTGATATTCCTCCTGCTCATTGCACAAATATTTTCTGCATTATGTACCAATCATGGTTTTCTTGGATACACTTATTTTGATGTACATACACATCACAAGTTTGCTTAACAGGCACCGTATAAACAACAGCAACATTTAGAAACATCCTAAGCTGTCAGGCCATTCCCTTCTGTACGTGAACATAAAACAAGTTGTTATTTTGTTGCTTTTGGCCAAAGTTTATGTCTTGATCACAACATGCCACAATACAATATAAACACTGACCCACAAATACAAATTGATTTACAATAGTACTCAAATCCAATTTATTTCTCGCGGAACATTTCAACTGAGAGTTTACCCCCACCACCACTACCATTTATAATCTAATGTTGATCATAAAAGAGTTTACTAAATACAGATGAAACTAAAATAACAGATACTTAAGCAGAAAAACCCCAAAGTGTTCTAACTTAGGGAGGCGAGCCAACTTGCGATATGCGGCATGCCGCCGAATCTCGCAAAACTGCGGGATTTTTTTCTATTCATGACGGATTAAACACACCCATAACACATGGTTCAGTGGAGCCATTGTACCAACACACTTTCCTGCATAACAATAGGAACAATACCTCGCGATATCGCGCGGGATATCGCTGGTAATCCTGTTGGAAAGTACCTCCAACCATGAAGCTAGTAATAGCTCCATGCTCCAACTGAACAAAGAATGATATACCGTTACATTAATCTTATTTCGGAAACGTAATGGGATTGTGAAGGTCAAGTACTCGGATTAAAAAAAAAAAAACTATTATTGCTCGTGATGTGTTCCGCGAAAAATAACATGTTCAAAACAAGTTACAAATAATATCGTGATTCAAGTGACAAACTCCTGTTAACAGTACCGTATCAGTTAAAATAGTTGCGTCGAGCCCAAATGTATCAGTTTTTAAACTAGGGAAAAACTGAAAATTAATGAGTCCCTAAATATGTCTCTCGGCTTTAATTTTGCAGTGATAATGATATTGATCTTTCATCAAAAAAAAAGAAAAACAATTTCAAAAAATCTTTTAACAACTTAGAATTTTAAGTCTTTTTCTTTCTTATCTTTCACAACATTTCAAGAATCAAGAAATCATGACCAAATAATGTTTTACATTTTCATTTTTGTGTATCTTTTTCTTGTTAGACTTTGTGTTCAATTTTTCATGGATTGATGACTTCAATGTTTTAGTCAAAATCGGGAATTTTAAACTTTTGGTTTATTTCAAGCCTATACTTATTTGTGCACTGAAATTTTACTCAACAGAATAAAGCAGTGACTGAAAAAGAAATAATCAACACTCAATTTTGCCGACTTTATTCGAATTTAATCCAATAAAAATAATGATAAATATCAGTAATATCGATCGCGAAATTGCTCACAGATAATGGTCCAAACTTAACAAAATTCCTACTGTCGGCATGTACATAAAATACCCCTACACTATTAAAAGGTAGATTCTTTTTAAACTTAATAAAATTCCTAGTGTTCCGGCATGTAAATAGAATACTTCTACACTATTAAAAGGTAGATCCTTGTAAAAAAAGCTCTCTCAAGTCTTTGTTTCATTTGGTAACAAAAATTGTTGATAAAAAATAAAAATTATGAATACGGCAAAGTGGTATGCACCATAGAAAGGTTGAATGAAATAAATTCAGATCAGCAACTTTCTCATTCACTAGCATTCCTACAAACTTTGCACCCACAGCTTTCTGTTATCTCCGAACATAAAATGAAATTTTTTGACAAAACCCAGTTTCCGTGGGAACTGCCCGTACCCACATATTTATTGTTTAATGGCGCTTGTTCAAAGATATTATATTTCATTGACACTTCATACATTTCCAAAACCCAATTCTGACTGGGTGATTTATGACCTTGCCCAGGTGGTGGCCTACTTATTATCAAGGGCGCGGTTTGTTGAAAGATTATGTAAAGATTCAATCACGGAAAATCAAAACAAAAGACACATTCCAATTAGAGAGGGGACGGAGACCCTGGGCCCTAGCTATACATTTCATGAAATGTATAAATGAGGCGGTTAAGAGCGCCCACGACTTATATGATCACTTAAAAAGTTTGCTGTTTTGTTTTTGCAGTATGTGCGTGGAACATTATTTTAGTGATTTGATTCGGCACCTTCTAAGGAACCTTGTAAAGGATATTTTCACACGATCATATAGAAATTATAACAAATTCCTGGTGTAAAATTTGGGATACACTTTCGCTCGACTCAGTTGCGTCTGTGTCGTTTTGTTAGTTCTGGAAATAGAATTTGATGAATATTCTGATTTTATGCATACTTTTTAACAATGGTAGTGGCGTGTATTTTCAAAACACGGACAAAAAAATTCCCAAATTTCATTTATTTTATTATTTTTGGTCGGTTTTCTTTGGTGTTTCACTTTATTTGCTTATGGAATAAAACCACAAATTATGTTTTCGTTTCTTATTACGTTATTGACTTTCTTAATAATTGGAGGAGAGATTTTAGGACTTAATTTAACCAGAGTTTTGGAATAGATACAAATTTCGGGATAAAACATGAAATCTGTGTAAGACCCTAGCTTCATTTTAAAAGGGAAGAGTGCTAGACTTAATGCTACTGAACATTAAAGGAGAGCACTCAATTCTTTTAAAAAATAGGTTCCATTGAATACGTAGAGCAAATTCTACCAATCTCACCTCCCTTAGTATCGATGGCCCATGTGTCAAATGAATTGTATTTCATATAATCCACTTATAACCACGCAATTTTATTAAAACTTTCTGGATTGAAATACAATATATTCTTACGCTATGTTGTCCGACACCCCCCAGGTGTGGAAGGTTAACGTAGTACACGTGGTATGCGTGTAGTTAACTTTATGTATATACTAGCAAACAAATATTCATTCCTTGTTTTGTATGTAAATTGCAAACATTAGAATATTCATTACTACATAACAGCCCCAACGAGGTTAGAGAGCTGTTTGGAGGAGGGGAATAAAACGACAAAATTATTGAACAAAACCCTTTTAAAGTGCACTATTTTTATACGATGCAGCATAATTTACCGCATCACTGCTCGAAGACAAGTTTGGCGCTGACCCAGATTTTATATATCTATAGAGAGCTACAGCTGAATTTACAAGTCCCGCCTTCTAAACTGTTGGACGATTGCAATATTTTTTCGTTTTCAAGATGTGAATGAAATATTGGGTTTCACATCAATCAATAAAATGTCTTTCGCCTCGTCAACTCGTGCTACTTCTAAATGATATTGAAGAGTGTTTCAAGAGATCAATTACATGAATATCAAATGCAATGTTTCAGTTGCCAAAAGTTTGGACAAAAATTATTTTCTTACACATTGCAGTTGTCATAGTAGTTGCGCGAAACTTTATGTGTTTAACCCGGGTGTTCAAATTACGGCTGTTTTTTTATTATTGATCAACATCTTAGAAGCCATTAGAACTATGACTTTTTAATATCTCATAATAATTATTTTTTCTTTGGCAAACTTTAAATGACAGTCATGTATAAAAACCCATTTATAGCCATCTCATAGTAATCATTTTTCCTTTGGCACGTTACAAATGACACAGTCATATATAAAAACCCATTTATAGCCATGTTGCTTCTTGTGTTATACCGTGTATAGTACCTGTCACGAATATAGTATTCTTATTAAGAATGTATTTATTCATCCATTGGACACGATTTTAAATGTTGTGCATTCTTAAAAGTAATGTTTGACTCAGATTTAATTTGTGCTGTGTAATGATGTTGAAACACTCTTGTTCTAGTGTATCATTGCACTTGTTGATAAAATGGCGCGGCCTGCTGAGGAGCGGCCGACGGGCACCTTAAACCAAGTTGGCAGAAAACAAATGAACAAAAGAGTTGACTTTGTTTCATGGGGTTCGTATGTCTAGCAGACAGTTGACTATTCAAAAGGGTGGGGTGGGGATGTAATACAGAAACAGGTGCTCATGTAATGACAAATGAGGTGGGGAATGGGGGTAATGTTTATCATTGCACCTAACGTGTATAAAATGGCGAGGAGCAGCCGACGGGCACCTAAAACCAAGTTGGCAAACAACAAAAAGTTGACTTTATTTCATGGGCTTCGTATGTCTAACAAACAGTTGAATTCTTGAGCGGGTGGGATGGAGTGGGGATGTAATACAGAAACAAGTGTTCCTGCAATGAAGGAAAATGTCTAGCTACGTCACTGGAGGTCTTGTTTTTATATCCTAAATATACACTTCTTGCGGGGTAAAGATATTAATTTTCCGAATCATAATCCTTAACTTTCGGAAAAGCGATTTTCTTCACCGGTCATTACTCATTTAGTGCACCCATTAGAATTTTGCAACCAACTTTTCGACCCCATGAAATGTCTGAAGCATTACCCTTTATGCCCATCCCCTTACCCCTCCCCCTCCCCTCCAACCACGCAACTTAACCAACTTTTTTAAATCTATTTTAAATAGACACGTAGATTTTCACTATATATACAAAACAAAATAAAAAAACGCGCCTATAAAGGACAATGGGCGAGTCCTGTAACCTATCAACAAGATTCCTTGAAAGTCAGGATAAAATAATACATTTATGTCAACGCCGCTCTGAAAACGATAAAAAAAAAAAAAAACGTTTTCGAAATTAGGGTATTAAAGCAGTGTGGTCAGCAAAATGTACCAGGCACATTTGATTCCTGCTGTAGCAGAGAAGTCGCTGTAGCAGAGAATTTACTGCAGAGGGAGGGGGAGGGGGGCGGGAGGTAGAACGAAAGAGGGAAGAACAGGAGCGGTAGCTATAGCCTAACTAATTTTTTTTGAGGGGAGGAACACTTCATTGGTGGTAAGCTTGTTTTTCTTTTTATTGGAGGGGGTGTCGGCTAGCAATTATCTGGGCACCCAGTGAGGGACAGAGAGTTTATTGAGATTTGTGGTAGCTGATAGTATGTACAATTACATAAGAAATGTACATGCAACAGGGCAATGGCACCTTTTTATAAAATGTGAGGGCTAATTCTAATTATGAAAATATTTTCGTTGTTTTAATCTTTATTTGTTGTTTTGATTTCCATTTTTTTTTTGACAACATTAAAACAGTTTAAGTTTTTATCTCCGTATAACTAATGTCATTGGCATTACATAAATTTTTAATCACTCAAACTAATGCCTTGAATTAATTGTTTTGGGGAAAATACACCAACCAGTAAAACCAACCGACGATTTTAGACAGAATTTCAGGTGTATGCCGTGATATTACTTTAATCACAATGCTTGTTACGATAATGAGTCCAAGGAATATCCCCTCAGCGCTCTACAGGCGTGCGCTATGGCGGACAGCGTGGTTTTCCAAGAAGAGATTCATAGCGGCTTTTTGGAAGTAGTTCAAGGACGAAAAATGATTTCAACGCATGCTCACTGCGCTTTTATTCGTGGGGATTCAATCTGCCTTTACGTGATTACTTTTAAACAAAATCTGAGAGTAGAAAAAACGATGGAAAACAAATGTATTTCTTCGACCCATATTACGTCTCGGACAACAGAAAATGGTTCTTCTGTGTAGTACCAAGGTTGAAAATGTGTATTCCCTTTTCTTTTTTTAAAGACACAAAATTAATGGTCAGATTTATTTCAAATTTGTTCCCGTAAGTAGGTCAAAAGTTTGAAGCTAAAGGAACATAAGTTTTAATACCTTTATTGCTGGACGTAATACTAGAAGAAAGTACGACACAATGCAACATTTTATTCTAGAAAATTGCAATATGTAATGCACGTGTTACTTATGTGACCGTACGGCCCACATGAAACTTCATAGCGTACAGTACAGGTATACGGTGTACATGTGGTATGTGTGTAGACAGGGGTGAGTAAGTTGGATTATTCTAGTTACAATCAAAACCGTGACAAAAAATCTGCGTAGCGGTTAACAGTTATCCTGAAAACCTTTTATCTATCAGACCATATAATCATGTCATTTGCATGTAACATTACCGCGAGATTCTCCGCGATCTCGCAGTGATTAGGGGCCATTGTATACAGACACAATGGATGCAAGTTAATGAGCTCTATGCCTGAGCGCATTTGGGTGTTTTAATCCGTGCGTGATTCCGCTGGTAAAACGATTTCTTTTGTCCACGCTTTGGCCAACGCGTGGCTTAAAAAAGAACGCAGAATCCCGTATATCTCGAGTTGGCTCGACTCCCTTAAGTGAAATTTTATATTTCAAAAATAAATACGAATATTTGGAGATGAGATATCAAAAGTGAAATAACTTTTAAATTTATTCATGCACTCTCCTTTCTGGAGATTTTTCCTAATCAAAGATTACTGCACTTCCCAAAACTGATTCCCCAAACTTACTGACATCAACAGCCATTTGCAAGTTAACTGATTGCAAAATAGGTTGCTTCCATATATGAGGATAGGTCAATGGTAAAAAGTAAGGTTAGTCCTGGATGCAGAAGTAAACGGTTATCAACGTTATAACCATTTGCATAGCCAATGCAAACAGCATTAAATAGGAAGAGTGACAGGGTCCACTTCAGGGGTCAAATTTTAAATTTTTTACCAATCTTCCACGGAACGGTGCTTTCTTAAAAAACACTGTACTGGATCAAATTTCACTGTTCCAACATTTTCTTCAATCAAAAAGCAAACTTCTTACTTTAAATTAAACTTAATATACACCTTTTTTGTCATAATTTACCTGTAAGAGAAACAAGAAATAAATAAGTCAGAAGGCTGCTGCGGACATGTCGAAATTCTAAACCAAGTAGCAGAAAAGCTATCCAAGTGGGAGTTGTGCTGACATACTTTTAGAGCTGTGAACGTTTAGGGATTTTAGTAAACATGTGTACATGCCAAAAAAGTGAGCGTGTATCGTTTACAAGCGCTAAGTACCGTGATTTTCGGAAGTACACCAAAATGGCTCCAATTTATGATGCTAAGTCAAACCAAATTCGCTTCAACTTGCGATGGCCCACATAGACGCTGGAATTTTGCTTTCCAAAATCGTAAAAAGTGCATTTCTACAGCATAAATCATCAATTTTATGGAAAATGTGCATGGAAATTTGGTTAAAATAGATCAGAAAAGTTCCCTTCAATGTCATTTAATCTTAACATCGTGTAACTGTTTTGCCGTACCAGCTCGGGCTTTTAGTGAAAATCTTGGATACTGTGATACCTCGGCCTTGCCGTTATCAATTTCAAAACTACACAACCACCCCGAAAATACAGTTTATCGGTCAGTCAGTCCTCTCAAAATGGCTGCTGGCCATCTTTGCGAAGCTGCAGAATTTCAACTCTGCTGAAACCTGTTTTTTTGTTCGTTTATTTTGCAATATTTTGTCTTTCTTGCAAAATTTGTGACTCATCAGGTAATTTTTACATGTAAATGTACTGATTGCCACGATTAAAGAATTTTCAGTGTATTTTGTGGTCAAAATGAACCAAATGTAAAATTGGTTTTGACAAATGTAAAATGTAGAAAATGTAAAACAATTAAAACCTAAGGTTATGTTATGTTATTGTAAATTTGATCGATTGCGCTTGTAATTGCTGAAAAAGAAAGGTTTTTCATACTTTAAAACATATTTGTTACGAGGGATTTTACTCTTAGAACACATTTTATAAGCAGAAAACAATACATTGCAGGATGTTGATGTTTTATGTTTGAAAAAAAAAAACAGTTCCACAATGGTATATGAAAATTCACTGTTCTCAGCGGAACAGCAGGAATTTCAACCCCTGTCAAACCACGCCTGGGAGGGAAAGGAGAAATAATAATAATAACAATAACAACAATAACAATAACAGTAACAATAACAATAATAATAATAATGAGGGCATAAAGACAAGCTTAGTTTCATTCCACTAACTGTTCCAGTTGTAGCTGTTCCAATTACAAAATTACAACTATTGATATCTCAAGTGTGACATGGAATTAAGTCTCAACAACTCATTGTTAGCTTAAAAATGAATGGCATCATTAGAAAAGTCTGAAGTACGCAGGGTCACCAAGAGGAACGTGGGGTAATGGGGAAAAACTGAAAATCCGGGCCCCAATATCAGAAAATTCTGAAGGGCAAAAAAAAGGGGCCATCACCTATTTCTGTTCCAATTTTACAGTTCATTGTTCATCTCATTGACAAGCAAATTTTTTTTGCCAATTTTTAGGAGGGGGGGGGGGCCCTCTAATTAAACGCACATTCCTTTTTCTTAATTTAAACAATTATTCCCATAGGACCCTAGGGAAAATTCCCCATCCCTTCTTGGTAGTACAGGAAATATGTGTAAACATCAGAAATTGGACTATACCTGCTCCATACAGTGCAAAATTGCTGAGGGCTAACGATGCTGCTTTCTGTGTTTCAATGTCTTGAGACTCCAACAAAGTTAGGACTGGCTCCATCATCTCGGGGGACAAAGGTTGCAATACTACATGATAAAAGACATATAAAAAAATCAATAATCACACCCATCATATACTGTATCGGACATAATAAGCTGGGCGCTTACAAAAATAGAATTATACCACTTTTTAGGGGCAAAGTTTTTTCTTAATAAGCACCCATGCTCAGGAGTCGCGTACAGTGCCAATTCGGTGAAACAAAGGGGAAAAATAGCCCTATTCCAAGTAATTACCATGAATTTCTTCTCACCGTATTAACAGGGATTCGGGATAGCGTACAGCATACAAAAATGGGTATGGAACTTAAAAACAGATTTAGTCATCATTTATTGATGTTGGGATATGTTATCAGTCAAAAAATGTTGAGGGGGTGGGGGGGGGGCACATATTATTAGAGCAGGGGAAGCTTATTACATTGAAAACGTTATATACCTATAAACATGTTCTTTAATTTAAGAGCCTTCGTCTGTTTCAGAGTTAGGCGTAAACAAATTTCCCTGAAACATTTATAGGCTTTGTTACTGATCTTAATTGAAAGAAAATCAGTTCTTCATACAAGTATCAACTTAATAAACATATATTTACTCATTCGATAACATCATCTTAATTAGGTGACTTGGAGGTTTTCACTTTCCATCTTCATGTAATTACATACACCACCCATGTAGCTTCTGAATATAACACCAACAATAGACTAACAACGATGATGTAGTTCGACATGGATTTTACTCTAAACGTATTTGGCCATGTTGATTACCCTATAATCAGCAAAACATCCCAATATCTGGTGGCTTAACCCTTACTCTACCAGCACTTTTTTGAAAATGCGCTCGGGAGGCGGGGCCAAAGACGGGGCACCCAAAACGGCGATAACATCGCCGCGTGGTGGAGTAGGGTTAACCCTTACTCTACCAGGACCTTTTTGAAAATGCGCCTGGGAGGCGGGGCCAAAGACTGGGCACCCAAAACGGCAATAATATCACCACATGGTAGAGTAAGGATTAAACACAGGCTAATCCTGTCTTCCGAGCAGCAAAAACGGGCTCATTCCGCTTCAGTGACCCAGAGGGCCGCCCACCCAGACCATGCTGCATATATTTTTGAGTTGGTATACTTGTCGCGGGTTGATAAACCCTTACTCTACCAGCACCTTTTTAAAAATGCGCCTGGGAGGCAGGGCCAAAGATGGGGCACCCAAAACAGTGATAATATCTTAGTGTGGTAGAGTAAGGGTTCAGATCATTATCATTTTAACAATAATTAAGTAAAACCCATTGATCACACATACTACACCCAGATCTATCAATTATGTATACTGGAATAAGAACACGTTATGAGATCGTACTTACGTCTTTCACTTATTTCAGCCAAGCAAAGAGCTGCCGACCTCTGAAGGTCATCATTTTCAGAGTATGTAAGTATGCTGAGCGCCCTCAGTCTCTCAGGTGTTATTACTGGCTTTGCCTCATATTCTGTTGATGAGCAAAGTAACACAAATGATACAGTATTCACTGGAAAGTGTATGATAGGGTTGGTAAATCCTTCATTTACATGTATCTTTATGCACAGTAAACTGCTACTGTACAGTAAAAGCCTAAGCTTTTTATTAGGGCTGCATAAGTTTTGACTTTTGTGAGGTTTAATGACACTGCGACAGTCAGTCACAATGTGCCACAATGAAAAAAAGCATATGGAAACTATATCTGCAACAGGGGTGACACCTTGGGGGACAGGGAGGATATGTAGTCGGAGATATTTTCTTAAAATATGTTGGGGGAGTGATAGGAACATTTTGTAAGTAACATTTGTTTTTAGCCACCTTCCCCCACCTCCCCCAACCTCCCCCTCCCTTCCTCACGTTTTACACTTCGTATCGATATTAATAACATTTTCAATCATCTAGCAAGAGAATAAAATGAATACAATAAAACCCCAACTAAAACACTACTGTAAGTTCACTAAACATTGACTCTGCGTGAATTTGGAAGTGCCAGGGTAATATACTTTGACAGATGATGAAACCACTTACAAAGTCAATGTACACTTTATACTCCTATAACATAACATTATCCCTCTTGACAAACAGGGTCTTCATTGCATATGAATCAATAATTCTGTTAATGCCTTCATCACTTGGAGGTGTTCTTACTTGACCTGCCATCAATCCCACTACAGGGATCATAAATATAATCTGTCAAACTTGTTCCTGGGACAACACTCACTCACTGAATCTGGTCGCACTCACTTGATCTAAGGGTAGGATCATGATCTAAGCCAAGGGTAGGATCATGATCCAAAGCAGACGATCAGATCCGCTGGTGAGATTCTCAAAAAATGTGTGTGAATGCAGACCAGTGTCCTGCAATCACATTAGTTACTCAATATCCTATAATATTTGTTTATTTTGCGAGAACAGTTAGCCTGCTCCGTTACATTTAGGGGAGATTTCAAGGACTTGACGTTCCACTTCTGTGTCACTCATGCGATTAGATTGCCTGCAGTGGGTATTATTGCGATCTTGCACTCACATAAAAATACATGACCCTTTTTTTTTTTTTTTTTAAATCATCGAGCCAGCTAGGTTATCATCCGGGCCAGATCATGATTCTGAGATAAGTGTGAACAAGGCCTCAGTCATATGAGTCACAACTCTTTCAGGTAGGTTTCTCCAAGGGATGTAAGATAAAACAATCACCACATTTGAAGGAATATTAAGGTAGATTTTCATTTTCATATATATGATAGAGGACTATTAACAAAGAAACAATTTGGTGTAAAAACCATGTTCATATCTTTTTCCATTTTTTGGAGTTATTGCACTTCAAGATTGCACACGTGTGTTAAAAAGTGACCTCGCAGTGTAAAACTGTGATGTCATAAAGGCAGATCCAACACAATTCTTATTTATTTCTGTAAAAAATGTTTCTATTACTTAGAGTGTAAGGTTCATGAAAACATGGGCATAGCTTATAAAGTGTATGTTATACCCCATCTAAATAAATAAACAAAAATATGTTTTCAGTAAAGTCAAATAGAAAGAGGTTATTAATTTTCACAGAAATATATAAGAATTGTCTTAGATAAACCTTTATGACATCACAATGTACAATGTGAAGTCACTTTTCAACACACACA
>JAIGNY010003053.1:100000-162500 GCA_020152595.1 Chiridota heheva | reverse complement strand
CTAAAGCACTGCTAGTGAAGTGAATACTGTATGGCTAAAGCACTGCTAGTGAATACTGTATGGCTAAAGCACTGCTAGTGAAGTGAATACTGTATGGCTAAAGCACTGCTAGTGAAGTGAATACTGTATGGCTAAAGCACTGCTAGTGAATACTGTATGGCTAAAGCACTGCTAGTGAAGTGAATACTGTATGGCTAAAGCACTGCTAGTGAATACTGCAGGCATGTGAGAGACACTTGATAAAAAAAGCTGAAAAAATTGAAAGCAGTTTATTGCTGGCGCCGAAGGCTGCGAGCGCGAGCGCAATGCGCGAAACACTTTTGGCGTGTGGGGCCAGGGGCCCACTTAAGCGCCCCTGGTGGGGGTCCAAGGAAACAGAAAATTTGATTTTCTTTGACTCAGGAAAAAGGTCTCCTGAAAGAAAATTTGTGTTTTAAAGAAGCTGATTTTCTTAATAAATCACCCCCACCCCCAAAGAAAGAAGGAATTGAATTTCTATCAACTTTTCATTCAGAGCAGAATATAGTTCAGGCATGTCAGCAGCATTAAAAAAAAAGTCATTAATGATGTGATCTAACGTCATGTTTTGATGTTTATAAATCAGTGGAAAATGAAAATAACTGCATCACAATTGCCACAAACCCCATTAGCAATGTCATGGCACCCTTAAGGGTAGAGTTGGTTCTCTATTCCCTTCTACCATAGCACCACAGTGGACATAGGTTGGGCCAAGTCTGGGGTGACATAATGGCGGGGCCACTCCATGAATGTTGCCAATAAGGGTCCAAGGAACCATTAACTGACATCCATGTACCAATATTCCATTTTCACAAGTACATAGTCGGGCCGAAGCCAACAGTCGGGGAAATGGCAGTGACAAGTTAAATGCTTTCTAACAATTATCACATCTTTTTATTCTTATTGTGAGTTAAGTCTTCACTTCTCTCATTTCTTATGGAATTAAGGATTTTTGTGCAACATTTTATGTCTTGTGCTACATTCACGCAGAAAAATATGCTGGCTAGAACACTGCACTGCCGAGGCGTACTGTGCTATTTTCCATACATAGAAGTGCAGTGCACCAGTACCATAAAATTTGCAAACTGAGAATTGCTCATATGCCGAAGTGTACTAGTTACACGAAAGATGTCAACCCTAACATTAAGCCTAACGTTAGACCCAAGTTACAATTGACCCCATCAAAGTTGCAGAACACAAAAAGATACACAGGTCTACATAATTATGTCAAATTATTTTTTACGGATTTATCGGTCCTATCCAAATTGGTGTCGAATTTTCCTTCTCTATCGATGATTTTAAATCCCTCCATGTTCGGGCCTGCCTGTGTAAAGTGTACTACACTATACTATGTACGTATGTGTATATATGTTCGGTAATATTCCGCGAAAAATACACACTAACTTGTCTGCTTGCTTTATCCTTTTTTTCAGGAGCATTCCCTCATTTCCCTTCAAAACGACATGATTATTTCCTCATGTCGTGAATAATTATGCATTATTTTTAGTTATAGAAGGAGAAATCTTGCCTGATATCAAGGTAATTTCCTGATAATATAAACATGATTGCACAACACGAGGAAATTGGGACAATACAATATTTCGCGGTAGTATAATAGTAATTGATGCCAAGAGTGAAAAAAAGCGGAATGGAATAAAAATACGCGGAAACGCAAAACAAAAAACGTGGTATTCCGCATAAAAGCGGAAGTCTCACATGCCTGATACTGTATGGCTAAAGCACTGCTAGTGAAGTGAATACTGTATGGCTAAAGCACTGCTAGTGAATACTGTATGGCTAAAGCACTGCTATAGTGAATACTGTATGGCTAAAGCACTGCTAGTGAATACTGTATGGCTAAAGCACTGCTAGTGAATACTGTATGGCTAATCAGTGTGTGAAGAATTTTGAATGTAGGATATACATGTAGAGTATGCAAAATTGTGATGTATGCAAAAGAAGGATGTTTTCTCGTGTTCATACATACCAAGTATACAGAATGTATTGCGGATGGTCATGCATTATCCTGTGCTGAATGCATGAGCGCATTAAATCATGCCAGCACACTATTGTTTTGGCAGCGCATCTAAAATTTCCATTGTTCTCGGCGTAGTGTACAATGAGAATATTTGTAAACGTGTGATAGTTGTACCCGTGTTCATATTGTCATGATGTTACAAAATTACTCTCAAAGTATTATTTTGTGTATTTTTCAATGTATTTCCCGATTTTTTTGGATGCAATTTTAAAATATTAAGTCAATATATATATATATATATATATATATATATATATATATATATATATATATATATATATATATATACATCAACAGGGTTAATGAATAGCGTGCTATGCGTTCGGTATAAAATAATGCATAGAAGCTGATCACATATTTAGTGATACATGAGGGCTCTGCCCTCGTGCATCACTAAAGAGTCCTCGTGCATCACTAAAGAGTCCTCATGCATCACTAAAGAGCCCTCGTGCATAAATAAAGAGCCCTCTTGCATCACTAAAGAGCCCTCATGCATAAATAAAGAGCTCTCGTGCATAAATAAAGAGCCCTTGTGCATAAATAAAGAGCCCTCGTGCATAAATAAAGAGCCCTCCTGCATCACTAAAGAGCCCTCGTGCATACATAAAGAGTCCTCGTGCATCACTAAAGAGTCCCCTGCATCACTTAAGAGCCCTCGTGCATCACTAAAGAGCCCTAATGCATAACTGAAGAGTCCTCGTGCATCACTAAAGAGCCCTCGTGCATCACCAAAGAGCCCTTGTACATCACTAAAGAGCCCTCATGCATCACTATATATGTGCCCAGCTTCATTATCCTGTACCAAACACATAGCACGTTATTCATTAACCCTTTAATAAATTAAAAGGGTATGCTGGATAATCTAAACCCCTTGGTCATATTGGTGAAGGAAACAACAACAAGGAAGGAAATTCATTCAGTTTTCTGTTAGTAATACCAAAATTAAAATGCATAATTTAGGGGGTGATACTAAAAGGAATGCCAACTGAATGCCCATTGAAATACACAGAAAAAGGAATGCCGCTTGACTTTACTGCATGTACAAACTGGGCATACTGCGAATGCCCATTAAGTAACGCGAACAGTAATTTCCATATCACAAATGCCCGTTGAGATGAACACTATAACGGATAGCTACGGAAGTGTATAAGTGCCTTAACATGACAAACTCAGGTGAGGTTAGAGTTTAGGTTAACAATTTGACCCAAACAAATCAATGTTACTATGGACTACCGTACAGTGAAACTCCCATAACACAAAACATTTACAGTACAGTGGTAGGTATGGCATTCATGTTTACAATGTGCCTTGCTTTTCAGTGTGTAAGTCAATTCTGTTTTAGTATTACATGTACACTAATTTATGATAAGGTGTTAAAATTCAGAATGCTGTAAAATGGTCAATTTTTAACCAATTTTCTTGATATTTCTTTTCCTTATTTTCATGGTTTATAGCATATTTTTTTCCTGAAGTTGTTGCTGCCTGTCCACAAATCTTTAATCAAAGACCTTTTGTGTTTTATTGTTTTTCTTGAAAAATCTGTCAGGAAACTATAATATACTACCATTTTGAAAAAAACAAAAAACAATCAGTTAAGAGCAAGATAAATAAATTTTCTTTAAAACAAAACCACAATCGTTGAGAAAGTGAGAATAAGCAGCAGTTGAATTAAATGACAAAATACTTTAAGTGCCAAGTTGTAACAGGACATAACAAGATCCCTTATCAGATGTTTGCATTAGTAAGAAGTAAGAGGGATTCCTCCTCTTTTATCAGAAGTCCCCCTTAAAATATTTTAAAGGGGGAATTCCCCCTTAAAATATTACAAAGGGGGGAATTTCCTATTGCTTTAGCACGTGACATGTAAACCTCAGCACAGATTAGTCAATCAGGCCAATAATTTGCCCTCAAATTTCCATTCCTAGAGTGAATTCCTTATCTATTACTGCATTCAAATCGTTACTTTCTTTAAAATGAATAAAATAAATTGTGTCTGGATGTCTATTCAACACATATAGAATTGTCCCAACATTAAAGGTACCTTTTCTAAAGCACAAATTTAACCAGTTTACATTCCTTAGCATAGCAAATTGCTAATCAAAATAAAATGATATGATTTGCTATTCAAAGTTACATGTTGGCCATTTTGCGTATCAATTTTCAAAATTGCAAATATACTGCAAAACTAGGGCATGGCAATGACCTACAAACTTCATTATTCCCAAACCAACTACTACCCAAAACTAGGGCATGGCAATGACCTACAAACTTCATTATTCCCACCAACTACAACCCAAAACTAGGGCATGGCGATGACCTAATTATTCCCACACCAACTACAACCCAAAACTAGGGCATGGCGATTATTCCCACCAACTACAACCCAAAACTAGGGCATGGCAATGACCTACAAACTTCATTATTCCCACACCAACTACTACCCAAAACTAGGGCATGGCAATGACCTACAAACTTCATTATTCCCACACCAACTACTACCCAAAACTAGGGCATGGCAATGACCTACAAACTTCATTATTCCCACCAACTACACCCAAAACTAGGGCATGGCAATGACCTACAAGCTTCATTATTCCCACACCAACTACAACCCAAAACTAGGGCATGGCAATGACCTACAAACTTCATTATTCCCACACCAACTACAACCCAAAACTAGGGCATGGCAATGACCTACAAACTTCATTATTCCCACACCAACTACAACCCAAAACTAGGGCATGGCGATGACCTACAAGCTTCATTATTCCCACACCAACTACAACCCAAAACTAGGGCATGGCAATGACCTACAAACTCATTATTCCCACACCAACTACTACCCAAAACTAGGGCATGGCAATGACCTAACAAACTTCATTATTCCCACACAGCAACTACAACCCAAAACTAGGGCATGGCAATGACCTACAAACTTCATTATTCCCACACCAACTACAACCCAAAACTAGGGCATGGCAATGACCTACAAACTTCATTATTCCCACCAACTACAACCCAAAACTAGGGCATGGCAATGACCTACAAACTCATTATTCCCACACCAACTACAACCCAAAACTAGGGCATGGCAATGACCTACAAACTTCATTATTCCCACACCAACTACAACCCAAAACTAGGGCATGGCAATGACCTACAAACTTCATTATTCCCACACCAACTACAACCCAAAACTAGGGCATGGCAATGACCTACAAGCTTCATTATTCCCAACCAACTACAACCCAAAACTAGGGCATGGCAATGACCTACAAACTTCATTATTCCCACACCAACTACAACCCAAAACTAGGGCATGGCAATGACCTACAAACTTCATTATTCCCACACCAACTACAACCCAAAACTAGGGCATGGCAATGACCTACAAACTTCATTATTCCCACACCAACTACAACCCAAAACTAGGGCATGGCAATGACCTACAAACTTCATCATTCCCAAACCAACTACTACCCAAAACTAGGGCATGGCAATGACCTACAAACTTCATTATTCCCACACCAACTACAACCCAAAACTAGGGCATGGCGATGACCTACAAGCTTCATTATTCCCACACCAACTACAACCCAAAACTAGGGCATGGCGATGACCTACAAGCTTCATTATTCCCACACCAACTACAACCCAAAACTAGGGCATGGCAATGACCTACAAACTTCATTATTCCCACACCAACTACAACCCAAAACTAGGGCATGGCAATGACCTACAAGCTTCATTATTCCCACACCAACTACAACCCAAAACTAGGGCATGGCAATGACCTACAAACCACCAACTTATTCCTACAAGCACCACCAACTACAACCCAAAACTAGGGCATGGCATGGCATGGCAATGACCTACAAACTTCATTATTCCCACACAACTACAACCCAAAACTAGGGCATGGCAATGACCTGCAAACTCATTATTCCCACCAACTACAACCCAAAACTAGGGGCATGGCAATGACCTACAAACTTCATTATTCCCACACCAACTACAACCCAAAACTAGGGCATGGCAATGACCTACAAGCTTCATTATTCCCACCAACTACAACCCAAAACTAGGGCATGGCGATGACCTACAAACTCATTATTCCCACACCAACTACAACCCAAAACTAGGGCATGGCTGTGACCTACAAGCTTCATTATTCCCACACCAACTACAACCCAAAACTAGGGCATGGCAATGACCTACAAACTTCATTATTCCCACACCAACTACAACCCAAAACTAGGGCATGGCGATGACCTGCAAACTTCATTATTCCCACACCAACTACAACCCAAAACTAGGGCATGGCAATGACCTACAAACTTCATTATTCCCACACCAACTACAACCCAAAACTAGGGCATGGCAATGACCTACAAACTTCATTATTCCCACAACTACAACCCAAAACTAGGGCATGGCAATGACCTTCATTATTCCCACACCAACTACAACCCAAAAACTAGGGCATGGCAATGACCTGCAAACTCATTATTCCCACACCAACTACTACCCAAAACTAGGGCATGGCAATGACCTACAAACTCAATATTCCCACACCAACTACAACCCAAAACTAGGGGCATGGCAATGACCTACAAACTTCATTATTCCCACACCAACTACAACCCAAAACTAGGGCATGGCAATGACCTACAAACTTCATTATTCCCACACCAACTACAACCCAAAACTAGGGCATGGCAATGACCTACAAACTTCATTATTCCCACACCAACTACAACCCAAAACTAGGGCATGGCAATGACCTACAAACTCATTATTCCCACACCAACTACAACCCAAAACTAGGGCATGGCAATGACCTACAAACTTCATTATTCCCACACCAACTACAACCCAAAACTAGGGCATGGCAATGACCTGCAAACTTCATTATTCCCACACCAACTACAACCCAAAACTAGGGCATGGCAATGACCTGCAAACTCATTATTCCCACACCAACTACAACCCAAAACTAGGGCATGGCAATGACCTACAAGCTTCATTATTCCCACACCAACTAGTACCCAAAACTAGGGCATGGCAATGACCTACAAGCTTCATTATTCCCACACCAACTACAACCCAAAACTAGGGCATGGCAATGACCTACAAGCTTCATTATTCCCACACCAACTAGTACCCAAAACTAGGGCATGGCAATGACCTACAAGCTTCATTATTCCCAAACCAACTACAACCCAAAACTAGGGCATGGCAATGACCTACAAGCTTCATTATTCCCACACCAACTAGTACCCAAAACTAGGGCATGGCAATGACCTACAAGCTTCATTATTCTCAAACCAACTACTACCCAAAACTAGGGCATGGCGATGACCTACAAGCTTCATTATTCCCACACCAACTAGTACCCAAAACTAGGGCATGGCAATGACCTACAAAATTATTCTCAAACCAACTACTACCCAAAACTAGGGCATGGCAATGACCTACAAGCTTCATTATTCCCACACCAACTAGTACCCAAAACTAGGGCATGGCAATGACCTACAAGCTTCATTATTCTCAAACCAACTACTACCCAAAACTAGGGCATGGCAATGACCTACAAGCTTCATTATTCCCACACCAACTAGTACCCAAAACTAGGGCATGGCAATGACCTACAAGCTTCATTATTCTCAAACCAACTACTACCCAAAACTAGGGCATGGCAATGACCTGCAAACTCATTATTCCCACACCAACTAGTACCCAAAACTAGGGCATGGCAATGACCTACAAGCTTCATTATTCTCAAACCAACTACTACCCAAAACTAGGGCATGGCAATGACCTGCAAGCTCATTATTCCCACACCAACTACTACCCAAAACTAGGGCATGGCAATGACCTACAAGCTTCATTATTCCCACACCAACTACTACCCAAAACTAGGGCATGGCAATGACCTACAAGCTTCATTATTCCCACACCAACTACTACCCAAAACTAGGGCATGGCAATGACCTACAAACTTCATTATTCCCACCAACTACAACCCAAAACTAGGGCATGGCAATGACCTACAAACTTCATTATTCCCACACCAACTACAACCCAAAACTAGGGAATGGCAATGACCTACAAGCTTCATTATTCCCACACCAACTACAACCCAAAACTAGGGCATGGCAATGACCTACAAACTTCATTATTCCCACACCAACTACAACCCAAAAAGAATCTCCATAATACAGAAAGTAAGATTAAAACGAAGAAACAACTGAAATGAAATCGATTCTAGAAGTAAATCTGATTATCAAATCTTTCAGGGTCTCCTATTTTGGTCTGTCATTGTAAATGTAATCAAATTTGGTAAAATCCTGGTATATTGTGGGTTAAAATACTGGCAAAAGGAGTTTCTCGTAATATAACTCTATTCTGTTATTAAAATAACTGAACATTGAAAGATTTTTGATGATTTTATTAATTTTCTTGATATAATGAACATATTCTTGTTAAAGTTTTGTGTTAAAATCAAATTTCAGTCCAAGAGTACAAAATTACAATAGTGGGATTTCATCACATGAATCTTATCTCAACTGGACTTGCATTTTACAGGGCACTGGCATCGTTGCCTTTCACGTGTCTTTACACAACTCAGTCATATCACACGTACAACAAACATACTACATGCTAACCTACCAGTACCAGTTCAGCAAATTTTGCTAACAATTTTTGGATCAATTTCGATTTTATATTTTCACCAGGGATAACGCCAGCTGATTATTAGTTATACTCAGACAAAGCCTACATACCTGATATAAAGTGCACACTGCAAATCCTAGTGTGAACCGTAGGTTAAAGCCATCTTGTCATACAGCAGAAACCTACTTCGAACGTCGATCAAGATCAGATTAAAATTGAGAAAATGTTTTTTTATTCCCCCGCACACATCTATCAGTGCAACCAATGGCGAACGCAGCAACATTCCAACATCTTACAAAAATAATATACAGTGGTATTTCCCAACAAAATGACGATGCAAACAGTCATACAGTACAGTCGGGAATAACCGTACACGCTAAGTGCGGGGCGTTAGTGCACTTACCACCATGATGAATGGAGCTGCCCAAGCGCAAAATCGCGCTAAACGTGGGTGACCGCGCTAACATCACCGAGCTTGCAGCCCTGCAGCTTCTATTCACCTGTGACTTAACGCGCTAAAAATCGATACACACTGTATGCATTATGTCAATCAAGATCGAAGTGCCTGTGCTTTGTAAAGGGACTCCTAACGTTGCACAGTTAGAATAATCTGCTTATCGGATTAGGCCTGGCAGACTTTTTCTTTAGCAAAATGTTTTAAACGAGGCCTCGAGAATTAAAAACTTTAAGTAAAATATAATTTTGTTTTCATTCAGTTTCACGTTGAACTCTGGGATATAAATATTTTTGTAATTCAGTCAGCATCGCAGCGTTCAGAATCACAGTACACAGTACATAGGCCCTACTTGCAATGTTAAACGCTACGAAGCGAGGCAATGTCTTCATTGCATTGCATTTTTTCGGACAAAATTTTCAATAAAAATACTTATCAAATCCATTAGGGAAAAAAATTTGATGTGAAAATTGAATCAATTCTTCGATTATTTTTTTTTTTTAGTTTTTGGACAAACCAAATTAATTTCGGGCAAACAAAAACTGATTCTGGCGATGTTTTTTGATTGAATTTAGCTATCCTATCACACAGTCACATTAAAAAGCCTAGCGTTAGGCTACATGGTTTAATCGATGTGTAATGGTGTTCTGCTTTTGTTATACAATTAGAATTGGGACATAAGAGCTAATATTTTTAAGCTTTGGTGATATTGGTAGGAGGGTTCTGTTAAATATTAATGACTAAATATTTCGTTTGATATTTTCCACGGTTATAGATCTACTGTTAGGCCAAATGTTGAGGATGGGAAATGAATAATTTTGAACTGATGTTGACATGTTTGTCTTATATTTTTTCCACAGCTTCCAAACTTCTGAGTCTTTGTCAGTTTTGCAGATTAGACAAGATACATTGAAAAATCCCTGGGCCAGTATGGATGCTTATTAATTGCTTTGTCAGTCTAAGTCAACAAGAATTTACAAAAAACCTAAAACTTTAAAGAGCTTCTTTTTTTTTTCCCTCTTTTTTTTTTTTTGCATGAATAATTATTTGTATAGTAACGTTTCTACGCCATTCTGTCAGCAATCCAATATCAAGGACATCCGGCTTCAGCCAGTATGAAGAAAAACAGCTACAGCATTTGGCCGTGAAAAAAGAAGCAGAAGTCAATAGGGTCTATAAACTCGTGTCGCGTTGAACCTTTCTTTCTTACTATTAGGCCTACTTGATACAGTAAATAAAAATTTTCTGTGCATGTGTCAAGTAATGTTGGGCGTTATGAAATGCTCTTACTGCTTTTTTCTTCCTCTTGTGTAGAGTACTTCTTTTTATATTCCAGTTTATGTTCAAAACAGAGTGAGTGATATTAGAAAAAAGTGTAGGCCTAAATTAACTAAGCTCAATTGGGTAAAAAAAAAAAAAAAAAAAAAAAAAAAAAAAAGTGAAATTTAGTGCTGTCAAAACTGCACATAAAATAGGTAAGCCTGCATTGCTTCATCACTTGAGAATTGCAATATCAGGGTGGTAGAAGGCATTAAATATCAGGGCCTCCGACATGGAGAAGGGCATAGCCCCCCCTCCCGAATAATGTTCCCCCCTTCCCGAATAATGTTCCCCCTTCCCGAATAATGTTCCCCTTCCCGAATAATGTTCCCCCTTCCCGAATAATGTTCCCCCTTCCCAAATAATCTTCCCCCTTCCCGAATAATCTTCCCCCTTCCCGAATAATCTTCCCCCTTCCCGAATAATCTTCCCCCTTCCCGAATAATCTTCCCCCTTCCCGAATGTTCAAAGCAATGGTTTTCAAATTGGTCTTGTGTTGATTATAAAAGCAATGGTTTTCAAATTGGTCTTGTGTTATTTATCCACAACAAAATTAATTGACAACATTTATCTTCCCCCCCCCCCCCCTCCCCTCCTCTCACCTGCCATATGAAACCTGTGTCAGGGGCCCTGAATATTGGTATGATCATATTTATGTAGATCCTATTTTTAAAATATGATACAGGACTTGGGTCTTTGATAGGATTTTCTCCACAGATGACCGATGGTGGTAAAAGGTGAAGCCTGGTCAATTCATAATTATCATTTTACCTGCTTACTTTTTTTTTTTTTTTACCCAATGTCTTGTTTTTAAAATAATTATATTCCATAAAGTTATTTTCTGTCGGAACTTACCTCCACTCTTGACTAATGACTTGGTTTTACTTCACTTCATTTCAAATGTTTGATCGATGCTTCTTTATGAAGTGAGTGCGAGAAAATTTAAGCGAATATTTCTCCTGCCATCAAGTAATATACAGTACAACATCCCGTCACAGACCTGGTTATAACAGAGTTTACCTCGGCAGGTACAAGTGTTGCTGCCGCATAAGACTTCACATTTCCCAGGAATCAAAAACAGAAGATTTCCATCATGCCTAATTAAGCATCTTAACATTTTCTTAAAATTTTGGCAGATATAATCTATCATTATTAACTAGCATGCTTGTTCGGCATAACGACACATTAAAGGAGGCATAAAGTCTGATACAATCATTATTTCATATGATAGAGAATACAAAATCTTAACCAACTGCCAAAAACATCAGTCAAATTCCTATCTCAAGTTATTCATGTTTGAAATTGACACAGGGGGGGCTGCCATTTTGTTCAATTCTGTATTAAAATATTGTGCATGATGACATAGATTCTCCAATAGGGACATAAAGATTATAATGTAATTCTTTACATATGTGATTAAAGTTTTTTATTTCAAAATGTGACACAAAGTTTTATCAGCATGTTTTGATTTTTCAATTTCATGTATACACAAAATTTTCCTTCACCCTTACAAAATAAAAACACTTGTTCATAAGCTAGAAAACTTGAGGTACATTTTAAAGAAATACAAAGTATTCCAAGATCCTGCTGACATAACCTGCATGTTTTGCAATAAAATGGCAGCTACCATGGTACTATAAAGTAGTAGCATTAAAGTTTTTAACAATTAAACAAAAAATATGTTAGATTGCTTCGGGAGTTATAAAACTTAGTCAGAAAATTAGTTATTTTCAATTCTATTATAAGAAATAAAGAATTATGTCAGACTGTGCCTCCTTTAACAGTGAAGTCATTTGTGCCAAATGAAATTATATATGAATGATTATTGCTTTAGATTGACTAACATTTAACATTATGTAATGTTTTAATCAGCAAACTATATATTCCAGCTTATAAATACCTCTGCTTTTAAATGCAATCAATGGTGAAACTCATATTGAGTATAGTTCAAAGAAACGACCATTTTTAACAGCTGTGGTTATGATACACATCCCTCAGTATGGTTGACATTGGGATTGTGAAAGCAAGTTGTTAAGAACAAATAAACTAATAGTCGTTAAGAACAAATGGGACTCACCACGAAATACAATCATTATTTCCATAAAATTCCCTCAAGGAAGGGAGGGGGGGATCCCCTTCCTGCAGTACTTTAATGATGAAGTAAGGAATTGTAAATGAAGGCCCAAGCAGTACTCAGGCATGTGAGAGACACTTGATAAAAAAAAGCTGAAAGTAGCTTATTAAAAATAAATGTTGAAAAAATTGAAAGCAGTTTATTGCTGGCGCGAAGAAGGCGCTTGGCAATCTGTCTTTTATGTGGGGGGCCAGGGGCCCACTTAGGGCCCCTGGTGGGGTCAGGAAACAGAAAATCTGATTTTCTATGACTAGGAAAAGGTCTGAACAAAAAATTATTTTAAAGAAGCTGATTTTCTTAATAAATCACCTCCCCCCCAACCCTCCCCCTCCTTCAAAAAAAAAAAAAAAAAAGAAGGAATTTCTATCAACTTTTCATTCAGAGCAGAATATAGTTCAGGCATGTCAGCAGCATTGAAAAAAAGTCATTAATGGCGTGATCTGGCGTCATGTTTTGATGTTTATAAATCAGTGGAAAATGAAAATAACTGCATCACAATTGCCACAAACCCCATTAGCAATATCATGGCACCCTTAAGAGTAGAGTTGGTTCTCTATTCCCTTCTACCATAGCACCACAGTGGACATAGGTTGGGCCAAGTCCGGGGTGACATATTGGCGGGGCCACTCCATAAATGTTGCCAATAAGGGTTTAAGGAACCATTAACTGACATCCATGTACCGATATTCCATTTTCACAAGTACATAGTCAGGCCAAAGCCAACAGTCGGGGAAATGGCAGTGACAAGTTAAATGCTTTTTAACAATTATCTTAACTTCTTATTCTTATTGTGAGTTAAGTCTTCACTTCTCTCATTTCTCTCAAAAATTTCCAGTAAATTCTTGCATTTGCATTTCCAAAAGGGGCTGAAATTTACTTAAAATGAATGATTCATCTTATTGATACATCTCAATGACAGCAATTAACATTTTAAAAACTATTTTCGATCAAATTTAACCTCTGGGCTGTCTCCCTATGAATTATCACGGTTAGGCCTAACATTAGGCCTTTCACTTGGTTTTACTATAAGATGGCAACTAGCCTAACATACTGTACGTTCAAACTTCGAAGGAATAAAGAAAAGTCTGGCGAAATCGTATTAACGTTAGACTCTTGTCTAATAAATTACAGTCTCAAAGTATGTGAAAATCTCGCTACACACAGATTTTACGGCAGAATTTTTTGTTTATCTCGCAAAGAAGGCAAAAGTTTCGCTTAAATAAATTTATAAAACACTCGTGCTAAGTGCAGTGAAGCATGTACACAGATTGGGATCACACTCAGTGCAGTTACGTTACGTATGCGCTAACAAGCTTAGCGCAATGAGACGTTTACTCCTGTAATACTATTACCGCGCTAACCTCTTTGAGGGAGGAGCAGATTAAAATGGGATTATCGGACGCGCTTAGCGCAGAGTTGGCCAAGTGCCGTCGGTGCATGAAAGACACGAATACAATGGCGGCGGTAAGGGCATTAATCGCGGTAAATAATCCGCGCTAACTGCGATATTGGTGCGCTTATTCCCGACTGTACTGTACTGTATGACCAAACTCCCTTATATGTGATATTTATGCAGATTTAATCAATAAATACCATTGAGAATGTTTGGAAATATATAGTCATGTGTGTTTGTTTGTTTGATGAGGGCTAAACGGCACCACGACAACGAGGGTCAAATTGTGCCTGAGAGGTTAGATCATTCTAGAGGTAGGAAGGAAAGAAAACAGGGGGAGAATGAGAGAAATACAAGAACTGAAAGTCAGAATGCTGGGATCGAGAGAGGAGGTGCATGGGTAAAAACAAAGTACAGAGAGTGGAAGGGCATTAGGAAAGAAGAAAGGAGGGGGGGGGGGGGGAGGTGGAAGAGGAGGACTTAATATGGTTGAAGAGGGAAGTGGGAAGGAGATAATTTTATCCAGAGGGTTTTTCTAGAAGAACTCAGCAATTGAGTTGTAGGGAGTGAGGGAAGCTCTGGGGAGGTTGTACAGGGGGCAAGCAAGGAGAACGTGATGGACTGTGGTGGTGCAATGGCAATTGTTGCAGAGGGGCTGGGGGGAGCCAATAAGAAGGTGGGAGTGAGTAAGGTGGGTATGACCTATTCCAAGATGGGTAATATGAACGTTGTCAATACGAGAGAGGTTGTTGATGGTGGGTTTGATCGGAATAGTGGGCTGGATGACGTGGAGTTTGTTATCAATTTGGGAATCCCATGAGCTTTGCCAGCGATTTAATGTCAGAAAGGGTTTTGGAAATAGGGTAGGGGGGAGGTTGAGGTTAAGCTTAGCAGCTGCATCCGCACTGTCAATGCCAGAGATGCCAACATGGCTGGGTATCCAGAAGAAAAAAATACTTTTCCTGCAGAGGGTGGGCGAAAGGAGTTTCCGGAGGAGGAGGTGAGATGTGAAGTTATCCCATTTAAGATTGAGTAAAGAAGTAAGAACAGCCTTGGAGTCGGAGAAGATGGCAAAGTGGCTGAGCGGAGAGTACTCAACAAAGTTGAGGGCGAGGAGGATGGCCTTTGCCTCGGCTGAAAAGATGAAAGACTAGTCAGGAAGTCTGCTACTGAGAGTGATGTCTTGGATGACAGCAGCAGCAGCTGTCTTGTTGCCTTCCTTGGAGCCATGCATCAGTATAGATAGAGGTGTAGTTTGAGAGTTAGTCTTTGATTTGGTTGTAGAGATTGATGAAGAGGTTAGGGTGGGTTTGGGTTTTGTGATGAGTGGAGAGGCCCAGGTGGATAGAAGGGAGGGGAGTGGCCCAAGGAGGAAAAGTGGGCCAGGAGAAGGTGCCAAGAGTGGCAGGGATAATGCCGAGATGGAGGTCTGATTTAATGCGTAAGCTAAAGGGAGTGGATAGGGTTTTAGTCCTATCAAAGAGGGTGGAGAAATTGGGGTACCTAATGAGATTAAAAAGAGGGTTCTGGGTTTTGGTGAGGACTCTAAAAGCATAGGAGAGGCTAAGCTTTCTACATCTAAATAGAAATGGTGGTTCGTTGGCTTCAACATGAAAGCCGGTGATTGGGGAGGTCCTGTAGGCACCCTGACAAAGCCTGTGGGCTTCATTTTGGATGGTGTTGATGTGGTTAAGGTATGAGTTGTGAGCAACACAGTAGACAATATTGCCTTAGTCAAGCTTGGCACCAATGGTGAGCCTGAAAATTTTGAGGAGAGCACGGTGTTTCGCACCCCAAGTGGTGTTGGAGAGGAGGCGGAGAATGTTAAGGGAGCTCTTGCATTTTTGTTTCAGGTTGGTGATGTATTGCTTGTAGGAGAGCTTGGGGTCTAGAGTTAAACCCAGGAACTTTGTGTGTTCAACTTTAGGGATGTGATTATCATTGAGCATAAGGTTCGGGTTGGGGTGGAGGTTGTTGAAATGACAGAAGTGCATGTAGACTGTGTTGTCTTTGGAAAACTTAAAACTGTTATTGTTGCACCAGACTTGCAGCTGGTTGAGGCTGAGTTGGAGCCTATTTTTCAACAATAGGAAAGCTAGGGGAGGAGTAGAGAAGATGGTGAAGTCGTCCATGTAGAGGGTACATTTGATCTTGGGGCCAAGGTTGTCCGCGATGTCAATAATGCTCAGGTTGAAGAGAGTGGGAGAGAGGATGCTGCTTCGGGGGACGCCTTCTTCTTGGGGTAAGGGTTGGAGAGGGTGTGGCCAATATGAACTTGGAACTGTCTGGGTGAGAGGATGTTTTGAATAAAGATGGGGAGATGGCCTCTGAAGCCAATGGTGTAAAGTTTGCAGGTAATGCCGTATTTCCAAGCAGTGACGAAAGCTTTCTCAAGGTCAAAACAAATTGCAATGAGGTGTTCCTTTTTTGCAAAGGATTCCTGGATAGCGTTGTCGAGTGTAATTAACTGGTCTAGGGTATTGTGAGGTTCGCGGAAGCTGCTTTGGTTAGGGTAGAGGATTCTGTTGGTCTCAAGAAAGCAGTTTAGTCTCTGATTAATGATCCTTTCCATAATTTTACAGAGACAGCAGGTAAGATGGAGCGGTAGCTGGATGGGGCGGTAGCTGGATGGGTCGGTATTGTCCTTCTCCGGTTCAAGGACGGGGTGACAATAGCTGTCCTCCAGATAGGGGGAAAGGAGAGTGAGGACCAAATGTGGTTGAGGATGGTGAGTAGGGTGGTGGTGACCTAGTTGGAGAGGTGTTTCAGGAACTGGTAGGAGATGTTATCTGGGCCATTGGAGGTGCATCTAACATCGTGGATGGCTTAGTTTAATTCAGAAAGGGTGAGAGGGGTGTTGTAACTCTCGCAGGGAAAGGGGATACTCCTGGCTTCATCGCAAGCTTTTTTGGTTTTCAAAGCATTGGAGTAGTTGGCCAAGGAGGAGCTGTTGCTGAAAGTGGCCGTGAGGTGGTTAACGCTGTCCTTTTTTATGGTGAGAAGGTCACCATTCCAGGAGAGATGGGAGACTTGACCACCCTGCCGTGGAAGCTGTTAACCATTCTCCAATTTTTTTTAGTGGGAGTGTTGGTGGTGAGAGAAGAGATGAAGTTGTTCCAAGTGTTGGTTTAATTGTCCTTAATAGTGCACCTGGCCTTGGCACGGCTGATGCGAAATAGGTTGAGGTTGTGGGTGGTCGGGTTAGTTTTGAAGTTCCTGAGGGCCCTTTTCCTGTTATTGATGGCGGTTTTGTAGTCATCAGAGAACCAGGGGTGATTAGGGGTTTGGGGAATAGAGCAGGTGGCAATGTTGATAAGGATTTTACTAAAGTTTGACATGGAATCGTCACCCTCGAGGAGATGGGGCGAAAGGTGTGAGTCACAGAGGGTTTCAAAAAGGGGCAAGTCAGCCTTCCCGAAGTTCTAAATGGGGGTGTGGTCAGTGGGTGCTTGAGTGTATAAGAAGAGGGTAATGGTCACTACCACAGAGATCAGCAGTGACCTTTCAGCTAAAATCAAGGAGGATGAAGAGGTCGGTGAAGGAGGGAGAGCGAATGGAATGGAAGCAATGGTTTCGCAGATCGGTGAGGATATGAAGAGCGACATTTTTGCACCATGAACATGAACACACTAGCTAACAACATACTTACACTAAATATAAAACAAAACAGACCCGCGGTTGTTAAAATATGAGCATTTTGAGATAAATGTTAAAATCCTTATCCGCCTTATTAATATGTACGTCATCACTACCAAAAATACTAGGGCACATCTATGGACCAATAGGGCACATCTATGGACCAATAGGGCACATCTATGGACCAATAGGGCACATCTATGGACCAATAGGGCACATCTATAGACCAATAGGGCACATCTATGGACCAATAGGGCACATCTATAGACCAATAGGGCACATCTATGGACCAATAGGGCACATCTATGGACCAATAGGGCACATCTATGGAACAATAGGGCACATCTATGGAACAATAGGGCACATCTATGGAACAATAGGGCACATCTATGGAACAATAGGGCACATCTATGGACCAATAGGGCACATCTATGGACCAATAGGGCACATCTATGGACCATGGGCTATCTGTGTACCATATATACCAGAAATGGATTTACATAAGAAATTAGAGCCAATACTGATTCATACACCACAAGAGTATCACAAAAATTTGCAGATTTGTCCATATTTGCACAAAAATCTTCAAAAAGCTACAAAATAACCCATTTTAACTGATTTTTTTCTTCTTGCTTTCAGGTATTCAGTGGATTTCAAAACAATTTAGCTCATGTTGTTGCTACCTGACCGTAACCTTAATAATAACTGAACATTTTAAGACTTTTTGAAGATTTAATCAATTTTGTTTAAATAACTATAACTAAATATATTCTTGTTAAATAGTTTGACAGTGGACACTAGAGAAGGACGGTGGAGAAAGAAAGAAAAGAGCTTATATGGAATAGTTTGAGGGAAGCAACAGCATGTACAAGAGACGGAAATAAATGGAAGAAGCTACTTAACGAAGCCTCAATCTCCAGTCAGGAAGGAGAGGAGAGCGGTAAGGTATTAGGTAAATATTTGTTTCAATTAGGAAAATTTAGTGCAGGAGTACAAAATTAATTAAAAATGAATTAACTAAGAAACCCATACCAGTACTTAGTAAACTTACATACTTCATTAAACCTTATATAGCAATTGCTGCAATTTACAAGCTTCCCTAGGATTTTCCAAACAGAATGTATGATAACATTAAAGAGAAAACTGAAATGAAAGCGATTCAGGAATGAAATCGATTCAGGAATGAAATGGATTCAGGAAAGAAGTCTTGATTTTGAAATCTTCAGGGTCTCGAACAGTTCTATGTTGCCATTGTAAATGTAATCCCAATTTTGACTTTTTTTAATGCCGTTAGGATCGCGGAATATTGTGTTGCAGTGTTATGTGCTGTACATGCAGCGTTCATGGCAAGATTATGACAAATTATCCTAACCCTCTCCTTCAAAAACATGAGCTACTAATTTTTGGGGGGATTTTTTTTAAATGGGAGAGGTTCAAAACTAATATATTTATTATTTTATTGCATGCATTAATATGCAATTCATGATGTGTAACCAGACAGGATCTCTTTATACTGTATGATAAAATCTTTTTCTTCCTAATTTCCTTCTAGGCTATTATTTCCTGTTTGTTATTACAGCTAATAGATACAAATTATGACCTACCAATCATAATGATCATCATAAGATTCTTAAATGAAACTTTGTTGGTGTATTTTTAAATCTGAATAAAAAGGAAAATTTTTGTAGCTGTCCTGATACAGCACATCCAGATACCCCAAGAAGTATTCAAATATTCAAAATGCAGACCCTAGCTTTGCTGTTTCACAGGGGTGGCCTGCCCTGCCCCTCTGTGGGCCCGCCCTGTCCCTGGGGGTCCGCCCTACCCTTCATGAGAACAAAACGAAAATTTTATTTTGTATTTATTTTTAGATGTTTTTTTAGATTCAATTTTTTTTAAACTTAATAATCTGAATTAGTCTCATAAATGAAATACTTTACACGGATACAGAACCCAGAATGATAGACTGGTCCTTATCAGTCAGAATAGCTTCATTCTCAGATGTATGATTAGAGCTAAATCCCAAAGCTTCTTCACTAGGGAATTAAGCCTTAAGGGTGCCCCTGGACTCCACGCCGAAAAGACGCGTTTCGCACATGCACTAATGTGCCCCTCAACAATTAAGTCTAGCCCCCTGCCCCTTTTTAAATCAACTAGGAGTCTGAAATGGATTTCTATAATCCATTTTCTTAAGGAAATTTATCTCCAAAATAGAAGCTGAGCCCGTTTTCAGCATTCATTTTCGTCCATCAAGTTTCTTGTTGTATTTAGAAGAAAGGCATCGTCCCATAAATACATTCAGAAGTGACACTGTTGTGTAGGTAACATCACTTCCGGTTTTCAATTTTCCCTGATAGTGGGAAATCTTTGATGTTAGAGATCACACATCTGCTGGACCGAACATAGGGGCCTGTGTGTTAATAAGATAACTTCACAGAGTTCTCGCAATCAATAAGGAAAATTGAAAAGGAAAGTGATGACGTCAGCATTCACATTAAGGTGTGGGATTGCAGGATTCCCACACATATAGTATTATCAAATTCCTGCTCAAAAATAATTGATGGGGGGTGGAGGAGGAAGGTTTTCCCACAAAGGATGGCAGGAAAATGCTAAATTTGGCATTTTTTGTCTAAATTTGGCATTTTGTGAAAACGTTGGCCTTTTTGGGGTATTTTTGGCCTTTTGGGATATTTTTTCAAAAAGAAACCCTCCTCTTTAAAAAAAATTACACAAGGAGAAAAATCCCACCACCCTCCTAAAAAAATTGAACCTTAGTGTGAACACAGAGTGATGTTACAGCGGCGTTTACATTTTAAAATTACTTATGAGACAATACCTTTCTTTTAAAAGACAGACAGATATTAAAGAAGAAATTCACACCCAAGCACTTTAAACCTGCACAATGGTAAGAAGCTGCATACATTTACCACCATCACAATCTCATACAAGCACTTTAAACCTGCACAATGGTAAGAAGCTGCATACAATCACCACCATCGTAATCTCACTTTAAACCTGCACAATGGTAAAGCCAAACCTGCACAATTGTAAGCACTTCAAACCTGCACAATGGTAAGAAGCTGCACAATCACCATCCATCGCAATCTCACCCAAGCACTTTAAACCTGCACAATGGTAAGAAGCTGCATACAATCACCACCATTGCAATCTCACCCAAGCACTTAAAACCTGCACAATGGTAAGAAGCTGCATACAATCACCACCATCGTAATCTCATACAAGCACTCCAAACCTGCACAATGGTAAGAAGCTGCATACAATCACCACCATCGCAATCTCACCCAAGCACTTCAAACCTGCACAATGATAAGAAGCTGCATACAATCACCACCATCGCAATCTTATCCAAGCACTTCAAACCTGCAAAATGGTAAGAAGCTGCATACAATCACCACCATCGCAATCTCATACAAGCACTTCAAACCTGTACAATGGTAAGAAGCTGCATACAATCACCACCATCGCAATCTCACCCAAGCACTTTAAACCTGCACAATGGTAAGAAGCTGCATACAATCACCACCATTGCAATCTCACCCAAGCACTTCAAACCTGCACAATGGTAAGAAGCTGCATACAATCACCACCATCGCAATCTCACCCAAGCACTTCAAACCTGCACAATGGTAAAAAGTTGCATACAATCACCACCATCACAAGCTCACCCAAGCACTTTAAACCTGCACAATGGTAAGAAGCTGCATACAATCACTACCATCACAATCTTATCCAAGCACTTCAAACCTGCAAAATGGTAAGAAGCTGCATACAATCACCACCATTGCAATTTCATCCAAGCACTTTAAACCTGCACAATGGTAAGAAGCTGCATACAATCACCACCATCGCAATCTCACCCAAGCACTTCAAACCTGTACAATGGTAAGAAGCTGCATACAATCACTACCATCACAAGCTCACCCAAGCACTTCAAACATGCACAAAGGTAAGAAGCTGCATACAATCACCACCATCGCAATCTAAATATAGTTTTCCTCTTTGCAAGACGTCAAATATGTACTATTTACTTAGACAGACGCTCCAAAAAATTTAATTATCGAAACCATCAGCACAATGTTACACTGATCAATACTGGTCATACAGATAACGCATAAAGTCTCTTGCGCCAGAAAACTGCACAACAAAATTTGAGCGACAAATGTGCACCGTGTTTGATGATCCAATTACAAAGATGAGTAATAGCAATAGGCTGTCAATAATTTCCTCTGTTCCATGATGCTAGCACACAGATCTGGAAGAATCTACGGTTCCGGCAAATAAAAATGGGAATTCGTGGGAAATCTTTTTTTTTTCATTTAAAAAAACCCCACAAAATTTATGTTTTTCTTATTTCTTGAATTTAGCAACAGTACTGTACATACAGTATGTGGTAAATATGGCTCTAATAACGTCCCCCATGTGATGATCAGTACATTAAATGTAGAAAAAGGGAAGCATATAAAAATGTAAAAGGAAGCATATAAAGATATAAAGGGAAGCATATAAAGATGTAAAAGGAAGCATAAAAGATTTAAAAGGGAAGCATATAAAGATGTAAAAGGAAAGCATATAAAGATGTAAAAGGAAGCATATAAAGATGTAAAGGGAAGCATATAAAGATGTAAAAGGGAAGCATATAAAGATGTAAAAAAAAGCATATAAAGATGTAAAAGGGAAGCATATAAAATGTAAAAGAGAAGCATATAAAATGTAAATACAATATATAAAGATGTTTTCGAACCATTTATAAACCATGAAAATTTCATAAAATGTAAACTCTGCTAGCATATAAAGATGTAAAAGCTACTTATAAAGATGTAAAATCCCGGGTTTAGCATATAATCCGATGGTTTTTGAGTAATATATAAAGATGTAATATTCCGTGGTTTTGCAATATTCCCGTGGTTTTGTAATATTCCGTGGTTTTGTAATATTCCGTGGTTTTGTAAAATTCCATATAAAATTCCCGGGTGTACTGTAATACATTTTATCATTTCTGTTTATTGTAATAATCCTCAGAACAATTCCCAGAAAATTTCATAATTAATTCCAAATCTGCTAGCATATCAATATTCCCGTAGTTTACTTATCCCTTTTTAACAAATAATCCGTGGTTTATTATAATATTCCCCGTGGTTTATTATAATATTCCGTAGTTTATTATAATATCCCATGGTTTTTGTAATATTCCCGTGTTTTTTGTAATATTCCCATTGTTTATTGTAATATTTCCGTGTTTTTGTAATAATCCCGTGGTTTTTGTAATATTCCCAGGGTTTATTGCAATATTCCCGTGGTTTATTGTAATATTCCCATGGTTTTTTGTAATATTCCCGTGGTTAATTGTAATATTCTCGTGGTTTATTGTAATATTCCCGTGGTTTATTGTAATATTCCCATAGTTTATTGTAATATTCCCGTGGTTTTCTGTAATATTCCCGTGGTTTTCTGTAATATTCCCGTGGTTTATTGTAATATTCCCGTGGTTTTTTGTAATATTCCCGTGGTTTGTTGTAATATTCTCGTGGTTTATTGTAATATTCCCGTGGTTTATTGTAATATTCCCATAGTTTATTGTAATATTCCGTGGTTTATTGTAATATTCCCATGGTTTATTGTAATATTCCTATGAGTTATTGTAATATTCCTATGGTTCATTGTAATATTCCTGTGATTTATTGTAATATTCCCATGGTTTATTGTAATATTCCATGGTTTATTGTAATATTCCCATGGGTTTTTTTAATATTCCCATGGTTTTTGTAAAATATCATTTCAAATAGCTTACTTCTAAAGCCAATTTGATACAAAAGTCAGGTTGATATCATATTTCATTCAGAAAATATAGATCTTCAAAGAATTCCCAATTGCATTTTAAAGTTTGTGTACTGTATGATGAATTTGTATTTGATGATGTCATAGAGACAAGTCCATCGCAAATGTTTATGTATTTTTTAACGTTAATTGGTTGTTTCTGTATACTTAGAAACAATTTTTTAAAATTTATTGAAGTAGGGTATATTTGGCAATGTATAAAATACTTAAGTTTCATTAAATTATTTTTCTAGCAGGTTTACTAATAAAAAGGATGATAGATTTGAATGAAATACATAAAGCTTTGAGGGAGAATGTGTTGCTGTGAGAATGTATCTTCTACCCTTAAAATTTGAATATCTCCTGGTAGGAATAACATATCAAGATGATTTTTGTTCTAAATTGTTTATAAAATTGTTCTTTCTTATGAGAGGTTACAAAAAAACATGGAATATTCCTTTATCACTGTACAGCAGCAATTAATGTATCAGTTCTTGTATCAAAAAGGAGTTTCTGAACACTCCATGTAATTCATGAACAATATTTGCTTGCAAAATGACATGTCTAAAATAATACAACTGAGGCCCAGCTAGAGTGATCAATTGTGAAAAACAATGCAGGCTGCTATTGGCATTCCAGAATAAATGAATTTATAACTACTGTATACATCAGAGAGATACAGTATAAAAACATGGAGTTTATGTATTGCATTTAATATTTATTCATTTATTTTTCCGCAACATAACATGTAACAAATATTATAATGTACAGGTATATGAAAAAGTATAATATAATGAGGTACAGTAGATGATTATATACAGAGCAGCATATATCATTAAATGGATACACATGATTAATTTTATGTACAATTATTTACATAAAAACAAATATGCAGAGGAGACCTGCAGGAAGTAGTGCTTATTTGAATTCCAGGCCCCAATAGAAGAAAAAGGAAAAGAATAAAAAACTCAACACTTAATAACTTAATCCCACCCACACCACCACACTAATAATAAGGATGATATAAAGAGGTCAATAATTATTTAACAGATATCTTTAAAAGCAATAAGAATTGTACAGTTTTTTTTTTTTTTTTTTGTTTATTAATCACCAGGCTCACATATTATTGCTCTATAATTTGAAAGCAGTTGGAAAAAAAAGTGGACCACCACTTTGGGAAAACTTTTGAAAAGTGGCAGGCACGACCCCTTAGGGGCACATCCCCAAATCATATGCGTATGTCGCCCCGTCTGTAGACAATAAAGAAAAAAGGGGCACTTCTATTTTAGAAAGGGGTAATTTTGCAATGGGAACCATTTCCTAGTACAAGTGACCTACAAAAGCTGCCATTTTTCTACTATTGGGCAAGTAATTAAAGGGCATATCCTTTTGACAAGGGCACTTTTGTAAAGTGTGTGCAAATTCCTGCAGTTCTTGTACCTTTGACAGTAATTGAGGGACACTTTTTATTTTCAAAAGAGGCATTTGTGTCATTTTTCAGATAAGTGTGGGAAAGGGCACGTGTCCCCCCCTTCCCCTGCCCAGTTCCTACACTTATGTGCACCAAATTTTGAGCCTTAGTGTGAACACAGAGTGACGTTACAGAAGCATTCAAATTCTGAATTTCTATACCTACAGAGACCTACAAAAATTGAAGAAATTCACACCCAAGCACTTGAAACATGCACACGGTTAGAAGCTGCATACCATCACCACCATCGCAATCTAAATATAGTTTTCCTCTTTGCAAGACGTTAAATATGTACTATTTACTATGTGGACCACTATATAGACCACCAATGTGGACCATGGCACCAATGGTCCCATACATTTTTTCAGGTCTCCAAAAAGAAAGGGAAAAAATAACAAATAAATTGATGAGGAAAAAAGGAATTAGGAAAAAGAGAAAAGATGAAAATGAACAAAATGGAAAGGAAATTAAGGGGGAGAAAAAGCATGAAAGAAACCCATACAGAAATTTTAGCTTGCATCGGGCTTGCGACAAGCTATTATTTTCAACTTGTGCAAGCTTGCTGCAAGCTAGTAGTTGGAACAAATACAAGCTTGCGGAAGCTAGTAAAAACTTTCTGTAGGCTTGCGCCAGTTAACAAATACATGTAGCTTGGGCAAGCTAGCAAATACTGGCTTGCAGCAAGCTTGCAACACATTGCATAAATTTAAGTTAAAAATTGTAAGCTTGTTGAAAGCAACTGCAAGCTAACATTTCTGTAAGGGTAGAAACTAGAAAAGACAGAATAAAATTTTCTTTGGTTTTGTTGTGGTGGTATTTACTTGCATAAATTTGTATCTCAAAATTTTCCATGGTCCTAGAAAGTAAAATATTTCTTCCACCCTTGTTATGTACAGTACTTTATTAATTATCACCCAATGTTACTGATCTTAATTGAAAGAAAATCAGTTCTTAATACAAGTATCAAGTTAATAAAGTTGAAAGCGGCTAAATTGAAATCATTTATAGCATTTCATATATTTACCCATTATTTGATAACATAATCTTAAAGGATTAGTTCAGGGGTCAAAGAAGTCTATATTACATGAAAGAGGACTTCAAAAGAAAAAAAATATAGTGAAAAAAGTATTCAAAAATCTTATTCCGCTAAGGAGATATTCAAGTTTGCTATCATTTGTGGAGAAACAACTAAAATCAGACTCAGTTGTAATGTCATAGCCTCAGATTCCTCTGCCTTTATGTATTCTAACATATTTCATCTAGCGATTTTGTGGCTTTAAAACAATGGGATATGTCGAAAAAGTAGTAAACCTGAATCTAGGAAAGGTATTTATAATATACCACCTAAAGAAAGTTCATGGAAAAATAATTTAAATAGTGAAAAAATTAAATAGTTTCTTTAAAATATATTAACTATTTTTAAGAATGTGAGGAAGATGCCAACTTTCCATAGTAGACTTACTACACCAATCATTTTTACATAGATAAGACAGCTTTAAACTTGAATATCCTCCTAATGGAGCAGGAATTTTGAACACTTTCTTCACCATTTTGTTTCTTTTGAAGTCCTCTTTTATATACGATGGACATTCCTGACCACTGAACTAATCCTTTAAAACTATCTTTCTGAAAATAAATATCTAAGCCACATGCATAACAGTATGCATGCATCGTGGAAGCATACATACATGTAGCATTTTATAATTAACGCAAGTTTCTAAAATAGGCATACATCTCTGACAAACTGATTAAATCAATTTCAGAATGAAAACTTGGCACCCAAATGTGATCTATTGTTTTAACGATTTTATTTATATATTTCCAGATTCCAAATGAACCTATTTTGGAAGATCGTTAATCTGTTAATGGTTAATGAACGTCAACGCAGCAGCGTTCAGTCATTTTTGAAATCACACCTGAAAGAAGAGATACAACTCTTAACGGATATGATTTGAAGGGTGCCTCCGGCGAAGAAAATGCTGCCCAAAATAGACAAGTTGCCATAGTTACATACCGGCATTCTCTTCTTAATGAGTACAAGGTTAAAGTGGAATGCAGAAAGTGGTGTGCATGAATAGAATCTACACTCCAAACACAAGATATATATTCTAAGATTAAAGTTTAAAGTGATGTGCTAAACTTCAGCAAAAAACAAAATATGAATGCATGACAACAACATTTTTTTTGGAATAATTGATGCAAAAACTCAGACAGTAGTGCTTGCCCTTTAACATGATATATAGTTTACTCTTGACAAGAAATACTTACATGTAATCATAAATTGTGGCCTGAACAGTGAAAAATCACAAAAACATGCTGCACAAAGTTGTAAATTTAAGCCAGTACATAAAAAATTTAACAAAATACTGTACTATCTGACTACACCAACTAATATTGGAGACAGGCTCTCGTCCAGTCCACATACAGTAAATGTACAGTAGTAACAACCTACTGTAGATAGACATTTTTGTCCTAATTGTTTAGAATGCATGTTTGTTTTGTCTATTAAATTCCTCTTTCATATAAGATTGACTTGCGAGTGAACACACAATTACAATGACGGGGTCGTCACCTGCGTAATCAGTTATGATAGTAACAATGCTATCACGAAATGCTTAATTCGACCCGGACGAGACCACAGGTACGAGGTACGGACAGACATAACATTGACAACCAAGTCAATGTCCACGGCCTTTGATAACCAGTTGTGGTGCACTGGCGTGTCTACCCAACCCAGGCTTGAACTCAGGACCTCGTAATCTGTAGACATGAATGATAATTGACTTGCTTGACAATAGTCCTTTAAATGGTCATTGTAAAACAGGGATGGAATTCATGCAATCCTTCTCACATACATTAAACACTGGCAGGGATGTAGGAGTAACACCCAACCAGGGAGGGGTCTTGGGGCAGAACCCCTAGTAACCAGAGGGGTAGGTTATATTACAATTAGATCCATTAGGTTTGGTTTGGTTTGTTGATGTTTAACAGCACCGCGACAGTCAAGAGTCAAATGTGCCAAAAGGGTGTTAATAAATAATGGTGTAAGACTTAGGATAGTGAGGAGATGGAAGGTTTGTATTAATAAAAGGAGATAAAGGGGAAAAGCTGAAATGTGGGAAAAAAATTTAGGTGAAAAGAAAGGGGTGTGTAAGGTTAAGTTACAGCATAGTAACTTGACTTGCAGATTGTGATCACTTCACAGATACACGATCAACACAATACAGGAGGAAAGTAGAATCCTAGCTAATAATATTGTTGACAATTGACAGCCTGCATTCAAAACAAGATCAAAGCTTTCAGGTACACTGTACAGTGTACGTACAACATGTATAGGGCCTATGAACTATGTTCATGTACAGTACTTGTACAGGCATGTTAAATCATTCGGCCGTTAGTCTCGTAGTTGTGTCATTTTCTTTTATTTATGAGTACTTCAAAATCATTTTTGTGTGAAATAAAACTTTCATTGCATCAGAGAGGTATTAAAGATGTTTATGATTTTCATTTATGTTAATGAAAAACTCTCGCATAAAACTTCACATGCTTTATCTAAACCTTTGACTCAGGTACAACCTGTGAAATTTCAGCCATAGCGTAATATACAACAAATTTGTTGTTAACGTGAACCCTGAGTGGTAGGGGTGTGCAGTCCATTAACTGAACACCAGTACCTGCAGTACGTACAAAAGATTTTTTTAGTACCTGCAGTAAAAAAATATGAAATTTTGATACCACCAGTACGAAAGAAGTCAATTTGATTTTGCATTATCAAGTATTTAACAAAATATTGTAAAAATAGACCAACAGTATAAAATTAACAGAGCAAAACAGCATTTGCTGGGACCTGCACTATGAAATGATGCAAGAAAGGCACCTGTTTGGGTGGCAAATACATATCTACCTTATATATGGAAGTGCCATTCCCCCTCCCCAGTATTACCCCCTCCCCAGTATTACCCCCCTCTCCCCCAGTATTACCCCCTCTCCCCCAGTATTACCCCTCTCCCCCAGTATTACCCCCTCTCCCCCAGTATTACCCACTCTCCCCCAGTATTACTCCCTCCCCCAGTATTAACACCTCTCCCAGTATTACCCCTCTCCTAGTATAACCCCCTTCTCCCCTGTATATCCCTTCTCCCCAGTATCACCCCCTCTCCCCAGTATCACCCCCTCCCCCAATATTACCGCCTCTCCCCAGTATTACCCCCTCCCCCAGTATTATCCACTCTCGCCCAATGTACCCCTCCCCCAGTATTACCCCCTCCCCGGTGTTAACCCCCTTTCCCCAGTATTATCCCCTCTCCCTAGTATTACCCCCTTTCCCCAGTATTACCCCCTTTCCCCAGTATTACCCCCTCTCCCCTAGTATTACCCCCTCCCCCAGTGTTACCCCTCACCCCCAGTATTACCCCCTCCCCCAGTATTACCCCCTCTTTCCCCAGTATTACCCCCTCTCCCCAGTGTGCCCCTCTCCCCAGTATTACCCCTCTCCCCAGTACTACCCCTCTCCCCAGTATTACCTCCTCTCCCCTAGTATTACCCCCTCCCCAGTATTACCCCCTCCCCAGTATTACCCCTCTCCCCAGTATTACCCCCTCTCCCCAGTATTACCCCCTCTCCCCAGTATTACCCCCTCTCCCCGTACTCCCCATATATCCCCTCTTGTTGCCCCCTAGTAATACCCCTCTCCCCAGTATCACCCCCTCCCCAGTATTATACATATCAGTAGCTTTTTTTTACTGTATATCACTCTCCATATCATTAAGTAGTCCCTGTAAGGCATTACACATTCAGACCTCTCCAAAGCCATCCATTCAGTATTTGCCTCCTGGTTTCTTTAATTAATGACCGGAAAATGCAATTACATTGTTCCCTTTCGTAGACGCAAGATATCAATCACATCGTTCCCTTTCGTGAAGTGTCGACAATAAATCGATCAAACAGTTTCATGACGTGACAACTTACTTTTTATCTTTTTGAATTGAGGTTCTTTACATTGATAATTACGATTGGCTGGCACAATGCTGATGAACTGCACACTATTTGCATTGCTTTTAAAGTTTTCCACGAAACAACAAACAGGAGGAATTTGTTACATAGCAAACTTTTAAAAGCTAACTTGAAGGCAAATGTAATTTTTGTCTTGTTGGTTAGTTACGCTCATTAGTGGCATGAAAAGGCACCTTAGCAGCAGTGGTTAAATTCTGCTAGTGAGAATATTAAATTGAATTAAAATAAACTGGTATACAGTACATGTTGGTATAGATTGGTCATTTCACAGCCCAAGAGCTAAGGTTAGATCAGTGTAGCCTTGTGGATATTTGCCAGCCTACCATGTTATTACACTAGGACTGTTATGCGTGTCCCAAGGTCCTTTCTTTCACCATGGAGGTATCATGCCTTCACCATGTTGCAATTCTGTACGATTGTAGTTTCTTTGTTTGTAATCATGGAATTAAAAAAAAAATTAACCTCCATGTTGTAATGAATGTCCTCCAGTGGAGGACATTCTTGGTGTCATGCACTGTCAGATTTAATGGAAAAAGGTCATGTCAAGGTGACCACGATACTATTCAGGTATAATTTGTTGTAAACAATTTACCTTTAATCTGAAAGAGATTAACCAGTCTTTTGTGGAATTAAGATGAGTAAGGATGTTTGTGATAATTTTACCTAGAAATGAGGTCAATGTGGTAAAGTTGTGTTTATATCAAAAACTAGTTTCTTCAGTATTTTCTTGTTTTTAATGAGACTAGTTGTCCAATGTGTGGTTTAGCTTGACCTTGAGTTGTAAGTATTTCTGTATACTAGGATGAGACGGTCAGACTGCCTCTGACGATATCTGGTCTTTGTAAAATTTTCCATTACGAATAAATTTCGCAATAAATATTTGGTCTTCATACCCGCAGAATCGTGGATTTCTGCGGGTGCTATTTTAAGACTCCAGCCTAACACAGGTAACTAATACCACCACGCCCATCATTGAATCTAAGCAATCAGGAATTAACTGGATTTTGAAGGATGATTAAATCATGGGGTTGGTAGTATTTACCTAGGTGTATCATTTGCACACCAATAATGAAAGAAATGGACTGGAAATTTATAGCTCGAGTTATTTGTCATGCAAAATTGACTGGCAGCCTGCAAAATCTGTTCTCGGAAAATGAGATTATTTGTTCATTACCTAACTATTGACCAATCGTAGTCCTAATGGATATGTATAATAATCATCTGTAAGAAGATAGTGACCAATGTTACGAGTAGAATCATTATGGGATAGCTAGATGGTGTTGCGAAATGTCTTGGTTTAATAGTAGGTGCAACACATCCAGAAAGTTAGTCTAAGTCCAGGTCTAAGTCTTCGATAGTTTATTCTTGGCTCATTGTAAATAGTCTATCATGAACTCCACCTTGGCTGTCACATCCTAAATATCTGACATGAAATATTCTTAGATATTTTGAATTCAAAACAACTTTAGATTGTAATTCGTTTTGAATACTGCAAATAAAAATTTGGGATCGCTGCTTAATGCCTATGCACCAAATGAATGGAATAAACTCCTGTGCACTATAAGGTGCAATGTATCGCTCTCAGCTTTTAAACGTGACTTACAGACATTCCTTTTTAGACAGTATTTTAGTCATTATTCTTGATATTTATTCTCTCGCTTTACTTACAGATTTTAATACTTCTTAGCATTTTTATAATTTTAGTTTGTCTAGATTTATTTTCACATGTATTTGTACTCTTTCTATCCCAAATTATATAATAACCTAAATTTTGCAATTTTAAATTTTTAAGATCTATACTCATTTAAACTTGTTTTCCCTTGCTAGCTTTACATTATTTCTGTTGCCTTTATACTTTTATACCTTTTATCTTTTTAAACATATATCGTATATTATCTGTTTACATTATTCTTAAATCGTATGTATTTTATATTTTCATTTTGTAAAGCACTTAAAGAGCTTATTGTTAGAACAAGTGCTGTAGAAATGTAATTTAATTATAATAATATATATGTTCATAGTATAAGAGATTGCATTTCTCTTGAATTTGAGTAAATAAAATATGTTTATGCAACCATAAATCTTTTCTTATTGTCATTATTTGCTACTGAACCTGTGAGCACAGCTTTGTATGTATTTTTGTGAATTATAACCTGACCTGGATCTGCATATCCTGTCTTTTGATTATCTTGGCCCATTCTTTTAAAATGATTTTGTAACCCCAAACCAGTTGAATATTGCTCTCACCAGCAGCCAGGCTACATACAGTAGAGATGTTATGTCCAGAGCCGTGTCCATAAACCAGTTGTAAAGCACTGGTGAATAAAGACCCACCAAGGATTGAACCTAGGACCCTCTAGCTTGAACCCGGGACCCTCTAGCCAGGGATTGAAGGGACCTCTAGGGACCTCTAGGCTAGACCTCTAACCAGGGTTCCAGGGACCTCTCTTGAAGCAGGGACCTCTAGCTTGAGCCAGGGACCTCTAGCCTGAACCAGGGACCTCTAGCCTGAACCAGGGACCTCTAGCCTGAACCAGGGACCTCTAGCCTGACCCTTTAGCTACCTAGCTTGAAGCAGGGACCTCTAGCCTGAACCAGGGACCTCTAGCCTGAACCAGGGACCTCTCTAGCCTGAACCCTGAGGGGGACCTCTAGCCTGAAGCAGGGACATCTAGCTGAACCAGGGACCTCTAGCCTGAACCAGGGACCTCTAGCCTTGAACCAGGGACCTCTAGCAGGGACCTCTAGGGGACCTCTAGCCTGAACCAGGGACCTCTAGCCTGAACCAGGGACCTCTAGCTTGAAGCCCTCTAGGACCTCTAGCTTGAACCAGGACCTCTAGCTTGAACCAGGGACCTCTAGCTTGAACCAGGGACCTCTACCTTAAACCAGGGACCTCTAGCTTGAACCAGGGACCTCTAGCTTGAACCAGGGACCTCTAGCTTGAACCAGGGACCTCTAGCTTAAACCAGGGACCTCTACCAGGGACCTCTAGAACCTGGGACCTCTAGCTTTAACCTGGGACCTCTAGCTTGAACCAGGGACGTCTAGCTTGAACCAGGGACCTCTAGCTTAAACCAGGGACCTCTAGCTTGAACCAGGGACCCTTTAGCTTGAACCAGAGATCTCTAGTTTTAACCAGGGACCTCTAGTTTTAACCAGGGACCTCTAGCTTGAACCAGGGACCTCTAGCTTGAACCAGGGACCTCTAGCCTGAACCAGGGACCTCTAACTTGAACCAGGGACCTCTAGCCTGAACCAGGGACCTCTAGCCTGAACCAGGGACCTCTAGCTTGAACCAGGGACCAACCAGGGACCTCTAGCTTGAACCAGGGACCTCTACCTTGAACCTGGGACCTCTACCTTGAACCAGGGACCTCTAGCTTGAACCAGGGACCTCTAGCTTGAACCAGGGACCTCTAGCCTGAACCAGGGACCTCTAACTTGAACCAGGGACCTCTAGCTTGAGCCAAGGACCTCTAGCTTGAACCAGGGACCTCTAGCTTAAACCAGGGACCTCTACCTTGAACCTGGGACCTCTACCTTGAACCAGGGACCTCTACCTTGAACCATGGACCACTACCTTGAACCTGGGACCTCTAGCTTGAACCAGGGACCTCTACCTTGAACCAGGGACCTCTAGCTTGAACCAGGGACCTCTAGCTTAAACCAGGGACCTCTAGCTTGAACCAGGGACCTCTAGCTTGCCAAGCTCACATTAGTGAGAGGGATAGAGAGTTTCCCCATCTTTATCAGAAAACGAATGACAACTTACTTGTACAGTGCGAATGACAATACTTTTTTATGCAAAAAAATGAAATCACTCAAACGGATGATGGTGAAGGTCCTATAAAAATGAATGACAACTAACCCTAACCTTAAAGGATTAGTTCAGTGGTCAAGCATGTATATCTTGTATGAAAGAGGACATCAAAAGAAAAAATGGTGAAGAAAGCATTGTAAAAATCTTATTCCACTTTAATAGAAGATATTGAAGGATAGTTCAGCAGTCAAGCAAGTTTTAGCTTATAAGATATTCTATCATATTTTTTCCTGCGATTTTAAAACTTAAAACCATGGGAAATGTCAAAAAAGTAGTAAAACTTAATCTAGGAAGGGTATTTATAATATACCACCTGAAAAAAGTTTGAGGAAAAATAATCTAAATAGAGAAAAAATTAAATAAAACTTTTTTGAAATACATAAAGACTAAAGAATCTTGAGGCTGTGACATCACAAGTAGCCTGAATCTAAATTCAGTCGTTTTTACAGAAATGATATCAAACTTTAAACTTGAATATCTCCTTAACGGAATAAGATATTTGAATGCTTTCTTCACTATTTTGTTTCTTTTGAGTCCTCTTTCATATAAGATAGACTTGCTTGACCCCTGAACTCATCCTTTAACATTAATTCAATAAATTATTCAAATGTCATGTATACTGTACCTCTGTTGAGGTAGGTGAGAAGTTCATTAACTGCTGCCCTCTCTTCGTCTTGCAAGAGCGGTTCATATAAGTCGTCATCAAATGGTCGCACAGCATAGCAACTACAACACATGCAGCAATATGAGAAGCAATAGTCGATGATGGTGTCCATCCTGCATCACACGTTAAATTTTTCGCATTCTAAGAAAATGATATGAAAGATGTAGTTGAAAATGCGAACACAAGATATAAAAGCAAATATATTCACGCCAAAATCTAATAAGTACAGTACCTTTTTTGCTTGTAAAAAGAATAACTCTTTTATGGTAACCTGGTATTGAAAAGCTTTTACACGGTCATATCTTATGGTCACTTCAAGATATCTATGTATATAGATATAAATAAAGTCTGGAAGATTTAAATAGGAACATTTATAACGGAAGTCATGCCCATTAATAGGAACATTTATAACACACAAGAATATTGAAGTCATGCAGCCATATTGTTCAGTCCGGAAACATGCCTATTAATAGGAACATTTATAACACACAAGAATATTGAAGTCATGCAGCCATATTGTTCAGATGTTGCGATGAAACGTCATAGTTTCTAATTTATGTACTTGAAATATAAAAAATCATTGTGTTAAAAAACAATTAAATTTTCAAAATGGCCGTTTCGCGCCTAAAAGCCTAGCTCTATTGTCTATTTTATCTAATATTTCAAAAATGGCATGGTGAACATATCAAATGAGAGTGGAAAACTTGTAGCCATGACAGTAATGAAGGTATTTTCATGAGTTTTAGGTTTCCTCTAGCAAAGATATTTTTCCCAGATGTATTTCAAATTTAAAATATGTAACTTTGCATAAGGCTTTTCACGTTAGCATAGCAAAGGATCATGGGAAATATCACAAAATGGCGGCTTCCATGTAGAAAAATGTTCCAATTAATAACATTTATGTTCCCATTAATAGGCATGCTGCCGGACTGAATAGATACAAACAAATTCAGTACAGTATATAGATATACTAAATAGATTCATATAGATACAACAAATTTAGTATGTTATATAGATATAATAAATAGATTTAAATAGATACAACAAATTCAGTACATTATCAACTTTATTCAAAAGAAGAATTTCACCTGAAAATCAGTGTTAAAAAGGTCAAGTATGGTTGCCCAGAGGCAATATTTACTATATGCATGTATGCAAGGTGGTAACTCTCATATCAATGAGAGCTTCAACTTAGCTGTCCACTCTAAATAGATATCTAATTCATGATAATACAATAGTTGTTATGCATTGAAGGACAGTTATTTCCACCACAATATTCAACTCCAATTTTTGTTTTCTTTCAAAAAGAGTAGATTATTTCTGAAGGCAATTTGTTTCAAAGGACTTTATGATATTACATTCAATGTTCTCACTTCACTACTTCTTAGAATCTCCTAGCTGCATCTCAAATTTGCATAATTCAACCTGAAAATTACACACGCATACACAAACAGTGTACTCCGGTGGTGGCACCAGACACCACAAATTGGGAGGACATTTGGGGGTCCACATGCTACATGTACCTCTCAACATTTCTCCTCGAATTTGGATTTGTACAATCGATCTTTGAGGGAAGTGGTCCGCCCCACTCCAGTGGCGCTGCTACTGCCAGTGGCATCGCTACTGCCAGTGGCATTGCTACTGCCAGTGGCACCGCTACCGCGAGACACCACAAACTGAAGGGGACATTGGAGGTTGGTTAGGGGTTGGTGGGGGGGGGGGCACAGGCTACCTCTCAACATTTCTCTTCGATTTAGACAAATTGTAAAATCGATCTTTGGGAGAAATGGTTCCCCTGTGGCATCGCTGCTGAATGTACAATAACTAACTTTGAGAAGATACAGTATATCAGATCTAGGTTATGAAATCTAGTGAAATATATCACCCTACCCACACAAATTGCAATAGAAACCATTCAAATGTTGTTGTTTTTTTTTTCACTCCAAATATACTATAGAATGACAAACTAAAAGTCACGCAAAATCGAAGTAGTGTAACATGTTTATTTTTCAAGATGGCCACCAAAATTTAAAATATATGTAAAACACTTAGGTATATGTTATTGGATCTAATAAACCCATTTCTGACATTTATTAACTGGTTACATACTTCAAATTCAAACTGGCTGCTAAAAATGTCTTCCAGAATGGCCGCCAAAACTGTAAAATGTTTAATCAGCCCTATATATCAGCAAGTGGGAGGGAGGGGGAAGGGGAGGGGGCGGACACTTCCATACTAAAATGGTAGGTATGTGCCGCCAAGAATTTCACAATTGGACTGCATTATGAAATGAAAAAAATTGGGTAACTGCAGTATGACAGTTTATGATTATGATATCTGCAGTACCAAAATATGCAATATTTTTGAGACCAGCAGTATGAGAGATTGGATTTTTGATACCTGCACTAAAAAATTCTGAAAAAAGGCAACTGCTCAATCAGCACATGTATATATTTGTCACATATGGAAGTGTCCCAATCCACCCCCTCCCTCTTCACCCTGTAATAGTGCTAAAATATGTGTCAAACACTTAAGGTACATGTTACTGGATAAAATAAACCTATTTCTGACATTTTTAAACTGGTCACATACTTCAAATTACCAAGAGCCCAAGGGCACTATGGTTCCTTGCTACAGAATAAAATTTTGGGGCAGATGGAGGTCATCCGTAACTCCAGAACCAGGCATGCTATTTAAGTGGGGAAATGGCTCATTCTTTGCAGCTCATCAAGGTCTATCACATACCAAAAAATTATTAACTTTTTATTATAGCCATTTTTCTTCCAAAATAAGCATAACTTTACAGATTTGACTATTGACCTTTTGACCTCGAGTCAAATGTAACTTGACACTCTGATTCCAAAAACAAAAAGGCAAGTCCGTACAACCATCCTAACTAGACTTAAGAAATTTTGACCTCCGATAACTCCGCACATGAAGGTCGTACAGGAATCAACCAATTGCCTTTTTTGATCGGAAGGTACTTTTGAAATCAGAAAATGGGATCAAAATCATCGAAATACCAAAAAAAAAATGTTAACATTAGAGGTCACCAGAGGTCAAAGTCAATATGAAGCGGAATGGCAAGACAATTACACTGGTGCAACTCCCGCTCCCAACTGACATCCTCTTCAGTTAACCAACCCTAATTCTATGATTGGCCAATTGTTGATATGCAAATAAGCAAAACTTGTGATACTCTTCACTTAACCACCACTGGCCAATTTTTAATATGCAAAAGAGTAAAACTTGTGAATAACGTGATTGGTGTTCTAATAGTCTTGGTTTTAAACGAGATGCAGTGTAATTGGTTGATTCAGGGATGTGTTCATTACACATATCTTTGGTTGATTAAATAGTGTATCTCCATGGTAAGTATTTGCCTCATAAGTAACCTTCTACATTTTATTGCATGGAGAAAATGTCTGTAGACACATGGAGGTAGACAACACACAGTAAATTCCCTTTCTAAGCTAAACAAATACAGGTGGCAAAGAAAACAAAACAGGTCAGCAACATGGACCAATGACTTTCTTTTGACATCTTTATGACTTGTTTTTTAATGCAACAGGTGGGGTGAATTATATATTTCTCAGGTGTCTGTTTTTTTTACAGAAAAGATGATAAGCAGCCATCAAAACTGAAATAGCTTTTAGGCTCATTAGTCTTTATACTTTGTGCATTTAGTATTGAACCCTGGATTGTAGTATGTCAGTGGCATTCAAGATTTAATCACACTTCAGGAATTTGTATTTTTACTATATCACACTGATGGGGTCTGCTAGACAGAAATTTTATTCTTAAGAATATATATAAACCAATAATACAACCCACTGGAATGCATCATTCATACCACCTCACAAAAGATATCCATAACACTTTAAATGTAACTTCACAATGAGACAGAGCGAGGTCAATGTTATAAAAGTGTATTATGTAATAGCAAAATAGAATGATAGTTCCTGGCCTTGCTGATGTGAAACCACACTAGTCTTTCAACAGCTCTTAGGGTATCATGGCATGGACTCTGGACTTCTATTTATACCATTCCATGTATTCTTATCAAAAACTGTGTTTAATGGAAAACAAGTAAACTTAATTCAAGTAAATCATAAAAATAAATTATAGCATTTGTTTTTCAAATCAATAACTATTTGGCGTCAAGCTTATTTTCATTAATTTATTATTGTTTTTGACCCTGACCTTGACCTTGAATCACATGACCGTTTTGTTAAAAAATATTCCCCTACTCTATACACAACTTGTCTCAAATATCAAATGTACAGAATCTTGGCACTTAAGAGTTATTATCATTGTCAAATTCGAGTCCAATGTCCATAGTCCAAGTCCAAATTCAATATTATGCACTTTGACAAAAAATTGTTTTTGACCCTGACCTTGACCTTCAAACACATGGCCATTTTGTATGAAAATATTCCCCTACTCCATACACAACTTGTCCCAAAATATCAAATGTACAGAATCTTCGCACTAAGAGTTATTGTCACTAAAAGTTTTTCCATGCACTTTGACAAAAAATTGTTTTGACCCTGATCTTGACCTTCAATCACATGGCCGTTTTGTATGAAAATATTCCCCTACTCCATACACAACTTGTCCCAAAATATAAAATGTACAGAATTTTGGCACTAAGAGTTATTGTCACTAAAAGTTTTTCCATTTTTGGCCGATATCTGACCCCAGGTGACCCCTATAGGCACCAAAAACGATAGGGCACATCTTCATAATATGGCAAACCTACCTACTAAATATGACTCCATACCAATTTTCCTATCTTGAGTTAGAGCGTACCTAAGCAAGTGTCACAGACACACATACACACGCCAAGTTGAATACATAGGTTCCTTTGCTAACGCAAGTAACCAAAAATGGCCACCAAAATGGGGCCATAACGTACAATTTAGGAATTAGCCCTATATCAGGAAGTAACTGTGCTAAAAATATATATGAAACACTTAGGTATATGTTATTGGACACAAAAACATTTTAAAACTCGTCACATACTTTAAATTTAAAATGATTGCCAAAATGGCGCCATAACTAGCAAATTAGAAATAGCCAAATATTAGGAATTATAATGGCAGATGTTGCAGCAGGGGTTGCAGCAGGGGTTGCAGCAGGGGTTGCAGCAGGGGTTGCAGCAGGGGTTGCAGCAGGGGTTGCAGCAGGGGTTGCAGCAGGGGTCGCAGCAGGGGTTGCAGCAGGGGTCGCAGCAGGGGTCACAGCAGGGGTTGCAGCAGGGGTTGCAGCAGGGGTCACATCAACATCCATCACTTGACACTTAGCTCCTTGCAGTGGATTATCCTCAATGAAGTATGGATTACTGGAAGACAAGAAGGAGCAGGAGAGAACTTCCAACTTTGACCTCCTGTGAAAGATCTCCCTAACAGTACGCTCTCCACGTCCAGCATGGCCCGGAATGATGCAGGCAGTGCAGAAGGGCTCGCAACCATGGCAGTCATCTCTTCTCTTCTTACACATTATAGGCATGAACCCTGGTGATATGTCATGTACATATTCCACGTTGGTGTTTGTGTGTCACCATGCCAACACTACAATGTAACGCCAATTATCACATTCGATCAGCCACTGTGGTGGAAAGCTATGACAATCATAGAGAGCGAACCGAAAGACAAGTCACTTGCATGCAATCGCATTATGACTGGGTGGCTTCCATGCGCTCATGAGCTTCCTAGGATCTACCGACACATCACGGCAGGATCAGGACTTTGATGCTTACTTGAACTTGTGTTTGCTGGAAACACAGTCACACACATGATGTCTGGTAAGGCATATGACAGGGTCCTTTGGGGACCTTCTAGTGGACGCAGCTCTGAATATTATGCTAGCAGCAAAGGTGTTTGGTACTCTAGTGCCTAGTACACACAACACTCGCAAGAATAATGATTATGCTGGTGAGCAAGTAAACATCATTGATGATAACATGGAAAAAAGAGATTATGTGCCAATGGGTGACATAGTGAATGATGGCAAAGAACTGGGTGACATAGGTGGCAAATGAACGGGTGATATAGATGGCGAATGAATGGGTGACACAGGTAAAAAACAATTGGATGATATAGATGGCGAAGGACTGGATGGCATACATGGCAAACGAATGGGTAACACAGATGTCGAACAAACGAATGACACATGAATGACACAAGAGGGTGAACAGACACTGCCAGGCTTCCCCTAAATGGTGCCATGATCAACAAATGGGTGATTATACAGATGGCTAACAAATGGGTGATACAGATTGTGAAAGACTGAAATACACAGAGGGCGAACAAATGGGTGATACAGATGGCGAAGGAGTGAGTGGGTGACACAGAGGGTGAACAAATGGGTGGTAGATGGCAAACAAATGGATGACACAGAGGGCAAACAGACAAATGCCAGGCTTTCCCTGAATGGTGCCGCGATTGACCTCCATGAAGTACAAACTACTTATGATGCCTTGATAAGACGTGAATTGGCTGAGGAGAGTGCTTTCTCAACAGATGTCTTCTGCAATGAAGGAAAAAAAGGAATCCATGAAATTTTTTCGAACAGCACAACTTTGGCTGCAGTACATGGAAATGATAATATTGTTCGGAAATTCATCAAATCGGAACGTACCGGAGACTGGAATTTGCACCTGCAGGTTTTGCATAATATGCTACCTTACCGGGCAGCTGCTGGTCACAATTTATACACGAAATCAATCTATGTATGTATATCTCCAGCGACTTTCTTGGTTATACCAGTACAACATCCTAAAGTTCAACAATACTTTGAGAATGGATTCCTTATAGTGCGATGTTCAGACCTTTACTCGCCTGGGTTGTCAACTGACTTAGTGATGGAGCAGGTTCTCATGAGAAGCGTGGAGACTACAGGAGGAATAACTAGAGGGAGAGGGATGGATTAATCACAGATACTCACATGGGTACTGTTGAACCCCATCTGCGCAAAGCTGAATAATGCCTTGCCAAAGTACATGTCCTTGCGTTACTCCACCAGCAACCAACACAGACTTAACTACAGCATGTCAAGAGAGGACACAAATGACACATGCAAGATTATGACATTCCTGTCATCAAAAAGCCAATTTAATAATGATTCAAGCTTACACAGCATCGACACCAAAGTTACTGTGGATGACTTGGTCAATGTTGACAATGTTGGAAAAAAGATCTTTGATGGAATGCTTGGTCAAAACGTCTTGGAATATGTATTCAAGAAAATAAAATTGTGATCCTATGGGACAAAACAGCTGTGCTCACACACACATTAAGTCTGTGTCCATCGACCCACAACAGCTGTTCCAGCATCTGATTATGGCAGGGTTCCACCATTAGGATCTGAATGAAGTTTGTTTAATGAACTTTGTAGTTACCCACCAGCACCATTTGAAACAAGGTGCTGTGGCTCAGTGATTGCTCGTATTGGAGAGGTGCCGAGTTCGATTCCCATCGGGAGTGCTGCATTGTGTCCTTGAGCAAGACACTTTACTTGCTTCAGTCCACTCAGCTGTAAATTGAGTACCAGTACTGCTGGGGAGTTAATCTGTGATGGACTGGCATCATGTCCAGAGGGGAGTAATGTACTTGAGCCATGGAAACCAGGGATAAGCACCAGCTTAATGAGCCTAATGACTCGGATGGATATAGCTACTGTTTGAAATGACCAATGAACTGCTTGCAGCTGACAAACCTACATTGGCTGATGCAATGTGGAAACAAATTCTTGGGTTTCTAGGACATCTAGCCCAACGAATGATGTACAGTATGTCCTAGATAGTGGTGCTCTTTTGCACAGATTTCCATGGAATGGTGGCGAGACATACAACATTTGTAGTGGGTACGTTCAGTATGTTGCCTGCAAATATGACCCTGCTATCATTGTATTTAATGTGCATGAAAGTGAACCATCCACCAAAGATGTCACACATGGTAAACAGACAAAATCAAGTATCAGTGCCCCCGTGCATTTCACCAGGGACAAGGTGTGTCTGTTGAAGAGAGAGACTTTCTCTAACCAACAAGACAAATAAACAGTGATTTTTAAATCTGCTCAGCAACCACTTTAAACAGCATGGTACTGAAGTATTGCACGCAGAGGCTGATGCAGACGCCTGATGGTGCAAACAACAACACTGACCTACTTGTGCTCCTCTGCAGTCAGGCATGAGAGACATCCTTTGACACTTATTTCAGACCTCAACCAAAGTTAAATTCAAAGAAGTCACCAAGGATATACATGTATGTGATAACCTTCTCTTTGCTCCTGCCATACGGGGATGTGATACCACATCCAGATTGTTTGGCATTGGGAAATTTCCCCCACGAGATCGCTCCCCCTCCACCCACTTGCCCCCAGAATATTTTTAAAGTGACATCCCCCCCATCCATGACCCAAATCCTGGTGGCGCCACTGACAATAAGCCTGATTCTCTATGATAATTCATTATATCGAGCATAAAAATTTACCGTAAAACAATCCCCTAGCTACCAGCTGCATAAATTGACATACAGTGTGCCAAGCAATTCTAGTAGGTAAATACAAACCTGCTAAAAATGAATGACTCACTTACAAAGCTGCTTCAGCTGGACGTACAAATGTGGTTCCAAGTAAATAGCGACATTAACACAGTCTGCACGTTCTTCAAAACATATAGAGCTCGGGCAGAGCAATTAACATTGCGCTATAATAATCAATTATGAATGCACCCTCAATCTACCGTCTCTAAATGTTACATGTGAGCATGATCAATTCTTTTCCAATCAGTCTTGTATTGCTAAAGGTCAATGAATATATCCAATTAGATTTACAGTACCCAATATTAAGCAGCGGTTGTGTGTGTTTTGAGTGGAGGGTGTACGTACTGAGTTTACAGTACCTAATATTCAGCGGCGGTCGAGTGTGGAGGGTGTACATACTGAGTTTACAGTACCTAATATTCAGCGGCGGTCGAGTGTGGAGGGTGTACGTACTGAGTTTACAGTACCTAATATTCAGCGGCAGTCGAGTGTGGAGGGTGTGCGCACTGAGTTTACAGTACCTAATATTCAGCGGCGGTCGAGTGTGGAGGGTGTGCGTACTGAGTTTACAGTACCTAATATTCAGCAGCGGTCGAGTGTGGAGGGTGTACGTACTGAGTTTACAGTACCTAATATTCAGCGGCGGTCGAGTGTGGAGGGTGTACATACTGAGTTTACAGTACCTAATATTCAGCGGGTCGAGTGGAGGGTGTAAACTGAATTTACAGTACCTAATATTCAGCAGCTGAGTTTACAGTACCTAATATTCAGGGACGGTCGAGTATGGAGGGTGTACGTACTGAGTTTACAGTACCTAATATTCAGCGGGGTCGAGTGTGGAGAGTGTACGTACTGAGTTTACAGTACCTAATATTCAGCGGCGGTCGAGTGTGGAGGGTGTACGTACTGAGTTTACAGTACCTAATATTCAGTGGCAGTCGAGCTTGGAGGGTGTAGTACTGAATGCATTTACCAACATACTTTTCAGCAGCTTTAATCCCAGTTGTTAACTTAAACCTGGCTTATTTATATACAGTGTTATAACTGCCCTCACCCCCCTCTCATTCACAAGATGTATTTACCTTCCAGGTTGCATGCTTTCTTCTTGGTTGGGAGGTAAAATTGGAAAAGTATTAACATAAATTGAAAAAAAAAAGTATTGAATTTTTATTTCTTTTATTAGTTTTCAAGGATTTCCAAAAATCAAAGAAAGTTGCCCAAAATTTTCCCGAAAATAAACAAAATATTTAAGATATTCCCGAAATGAATTAAATTTCCAAAATATTCCTAAAATGAACAAAATTATTGAACAAAATTTTCCAAAATATTTCCAAAAATGAACAAAATTTTCCAGAATATTTCCAAAATTGAAATTGGAATTTCTTACGATCCTACGACCCTGCGTTTTGACACATCACTTGTATAAAAATAAGATCACCCATACAGATTGCCTGTACAATAGAGATGTGGAAGTTGGGTCGTCCAGAACTTCAGTACCCTTTCCCTCAAAATATCAAAAAAGTACAAGTTTTGGCAACCAAGGGTATCAAGGTAGAGGAAATTGTGTGCAAATTAAAGCATCCCCAATTTTCCAAACTGCACCTTTTCTCCATAAGCAGTACCCGACTTCCATGAGTGACATGCTGCACGTTCAACTAATTTACGAATTAGACATAAAATACCAACAGATTTATTAACATTTTTTCTACATTTAAAAGCAGTGACTTACCATGAGCTATTTGCTGTGTCAAACAATTTACCCCTGCCCCAGGTAGGTTCACCCCTGCCCCAGGTAGGTTCACCCCTTCCCCAGGTAGCTTCACCCCTGCCCCAGGTAGGTTCACCCCTGCCCCAGGTAGGTTCACCCCTGCCCCAGGTAGGTTCACCCCTGCCCCAGGTAGCTTCACCCCTGCCCCAGGTAGCTTCACCCCTGCCCCAGGTAGCTTCACCCCTGCCCCAGGTAGGTTCACCCCTGCCCCAGGTAGGTTCACCCCTGCCCCAGGTAGGTTCACCCCTGCCCCAGGTAGGTTCACCCCTGCTAATATTCAGGTGAGTGTTTCTTAGCTGGTTTTTTTACTACAATCTTGGACAAAATTTACTGTCGAAACGCATCTAACCCTTTTCCTCATGAACAAAAAATCTGTTTTCAATATTTCTTTCTTTTGCAACCTGAGTCTTGCTGACAGTTGTTCAAGGTCAATATGAGCAACTGCATGCATTATACATCATAAGCACCTACTGCACATGTATGCATACCCACCCATTCAACGTTTTATTTGACTGTTAACATGTCCCAATCTCTATACTGTAGTACTAAATAAAAAATCCTTCTAGAACCTTCACAAAAGAAATACTAAAGAACCCACCAAACTATATGTAAAATGACAAAAATGACAAATGTTATGAATAAGCTTCGGCGATATTGATCATTACACTATATTGACATATTGATTGATAAATATCAATATATGCAAAATATCAATTTGCAAATTACATGATGTCATACTTCAATCATGCTTTCTCTTCTGTACAAGATCATATCAGTGCAAAAAAGTCAAATAAAATTAACAGCTACTGTATGTATAACTTAACAGAAATAATTGCAAAATATGTACAAAAAATCTTAAAAGAAACATCCATTATGCTTAGAAAAGATCTGTTTACATGGTTCATTTCCATAGTCCATGTATCACCTCATAAGCCCAAGGATAAAATCTATAGTGTAAATCGGTATTACCCTTGATCTCAATATCGGCCATATCAATATGCGGCAATACTAGTATATCACCCAAGCTTAATTATGAATGCAAAAACAGTCAACTTCCCACCAGCTTTTAATACCGCAAGATACAGTAAGACTTCAGGATTAATATCCCAAACCAAAAAAATTATTCATAAGATCTATCCATAAACAGGAAAACTGGTAATATTTATTAACAAGCAGCCTAATTTGGCAACTTGTATAATTAGAGATCACAAGGCTTTAAAACACAATATGCTGATTTCATCTTTGTTATGAGTTTATGTTGAATGAGAATAGTGCCGTCGCGATATGGCTGTATTACGTACTGAATACATGGACAAAAATATTGTGATATATGGGTGTAACGTGATATTTTTCAAGAAAACGACTCCCGACACAAATTGTTAATATCACTACTTCTTTTATGTATACATGAATGCATTGATGAATGCAAGAAAAAATGGTTTCCATCTAGCAGATGACATGATCGCATGACTATTTTGTTCTAGATGACATGATCGTGTGACTATTTTGTTCTAGATGATATGATCGCGTGACTATTTCATTCTAGATGACATGATCGCGTGACTATTTCATTCTAGATGACATGATCGCGTGACTATTTTGTTCTAGATGACATGATCGCGTGACTATTTCATTCTAGATGACATGATCGCGTGACTATTTTGTTCTAGATGACATGATTGCATGACTATTTTGTTCTAGATGACATGATTGCATGACTATTTCATTCTAGATGACATGATCGCGTGACTATTTCATTCTAGATGACATGATCGCGTGACTATTTCATTCTAGATGACATAATCGCATGACTATTTCATTCTAGATGAAATGATTGCACGACTATTTCATTCTAGATGACATGATCACGCGACTATTTCGCTCTAGATGACATAATCCCATGACTATTTCATTCTAGATGAAATGATTGCACGACTATTTCATTCTAGATGACATGATCACGCGACTACTTCGCTCTAGATGACATAATCGCATGACTATTTCATTCTAGATGACATGATCACGCGACTATTTTGTTCTAGATGACATGATCGCACAACTATTTCGCTCTAGATGACATAATCCCATGACTATTTCGTTCTAGATGATATGATCGCGTGACTATTTCATTCTAGATTACATCACGCATCACATGCACACCACATTCAACCAACGTCACGTGACCATGACTCATCGAAGTGAAAGGCATTTCCTGGGCCAATTTTTCGTTCTTTTGCAAACTTACATCAGAGCGTGCCAGTGTGGGGTGACGGTGATTTTTAATTAGTTTATTTAATGTTTCACGATATTTGTGCACGTTTTGAAAGTCAGCTCAGAAACAATCATGGCCTAAACTTCACTTAGATTTATTACCTTAATGTTAATACTGTAACGTACAAAGTAGCCTAGCCTAGTTGCACGACAATTTCTTAGTTCTGTAATAGTTTTGGGTAATGCGATATGTGTTAAGAGGCATATTTCATGTCGTAAGAAAATAGATATCGCAGCAAATCAACATATTATAACAGCACTAGATGAGAGCTCAAAACTACTTGCAGAACAGACAACTTACCGTAAGATAAGACTTCAGGAACAAAATATTTCCCAAATAAAATCTGTAAATTATTCATAACATCTCTCTTTAAACAGGAAAACACTGCAAAAAGTATTTGTCAACTTTTCCAAGAAATCTGACAATAGTAACAACAAGCAGCCTAAGTTATGCACAACCTGCATTAATAGCTCACATGGCTTCAAGACACACTTAGCATGCCGATATTATCTTTGTTTTGAGTTTGTTGGATGATAACTCAAAACTGTTTGTAAAACAGACAACAAGAATTCAGGACAAAATATCTCCAAAGTCAAATTTGTAAATTATTCATGACATCGCTTCCTTAAACAGGAAAACACTGAAAACTTCATTTACAACTTTTTATTTTCCAAACGAAATCTGGTAATATTAACAACAAACAGCCTAAATTACACACAACTTGCATTAATACTATCGCACACATGGCTTGCAAACACAATGAGCTGATTTTATTTTTGTTGTGAGTCTGTTGGATGTGAACTCGAACTGTTTGCTGTAAAGGAACAAAGAGGCCAGATCAATACTTGCTGTTTGCTCAGTCCTTTGTGTAGAGTGCTAGTTTGGTTTAGAAAAGATGATCAGAACAAACTATTTAACATAAGAGTCAATTGTTGATAGAAAGTAAGGACAGATGTACAGTGTAGTTCCTGGTAGTGTACATACTATAAGTGCTAATACTTTATACTGTAGGTGCATGTTTCAGCTAATTAACCTCCGATACAAAGGGTTTTAAATTTGCGGGGGTACAACTTTTTGAAATACTGTACATGTTCTACACCAGGGGTCGAGATTGACAATTTACGCCACTGATCTATACGGAACAGCACTTTCTCAAATAATGTACTGTTCCGGAGCAGATTTCACTGTTCCAACTTTTTCCCGAAAACTTGTGGACAAATTCCTTTCTTGAAAAGGGGCTTATTTTACGAGTACTTTTATGTGTTAATATGTGCAAATATGTATGTCAATTATTAGTGTTTGGATGATGGTGGGGACAAATGACTTGGAAGTGCCCCCTAAGAGTTCATGCCCCTCACTTTTTGAACTTTCCTACACCCCTGCAGAGCACTGTAACCTTTAATTTTAATAGCAGTACTTATTCTTACTATATTTTAAAACAAATTTTTGTGAATCAAATGAATAAATTAAATGAAGTGCCATGTTCAAACTTGAATGTGATCGATTGTGACATGTATCATACAGTAGCGCAGAAACAAGGAGAAGCATTGACAGCATCATGGATGAAGGAATTTCTCATTTCCTGACCAATAGGAAATCAGATTTAAAAGAATTGGAAAAATTAAGTATATAGCATATATATTGTGATTGTCCTTCACTTTGTTTTTGATTCACTTTTGGGAATAAATTATTATTTTTCTTCACATGTAACATTATAGCGTACAATTTAAATCATATATAGAAACAAAAGCACCGATATATACTGTAAGTATCATATTGTGAAAGAAAGTATACAGTATGCTGTACACAAAAAGATAGGCCTACACTGTGCGATTGTACTTTTAATTAAAGGAGACATAAAGTCTAAAACAATCATTATTTTAGTTGATAGAGGATTAAAATCCTAACCAACTACCACAAACAGCAAATCAAAATCTTATTCCTATCTCAAGTTATTCATGTTTAAATTCGACACATGGGGGCTGCCATTTTGTTCAATTCTACATTAAAATATTGTGCATGATGACATATTTTCCCAACAGGGACATAAGGATTATAATGTATTTCTTTATAAATGTGTGATACAAAACTTTAAGAGCATGTTGATGATTTCATGTGAACACAAAAATATAATTGACCCTTTAAAAAGAAAAAAACATTTCTCATAAGCTAGAAAACTTGAGGTAAATTATAAAGAAATCTAAAGCATTCAAACATCCTACTGAGCTGATGACATCATAATATGCATGTTTGGAAATCAAAATGGCAGCTCCCGTAGAACTACATGAATTAAGTAGCAGCATTAAAGTTTTTGACGATTAAAAAAAATGTGTTAAGATTGCTTCGGGAGGTATGAAACTTGGTCAGAACTTGATTTGTTATTTTAATTCTATCATATGAAATAAGGATTGTCAGACTTTATGTCTCTTTAATTCTTCTTGTTTAATTGTCTCAGTTGCACAATTCAATTAATAATTACAGCTATTTGTGGCCACACTAATTCACAAAGTGCAATATACCCCTCACCCCACTGACATTTTACATTAAGCAATATCTGTCCTTAAGAGAAATGGTCCGCAATCATTCACATTTAATGCACATTATTACCTCAGGCATTACGATACACAGCAATTTTTTTATCACCACTTTAAAACAAATTTCTCCCACTAAGACACCTAACACTGATGAGTGATTTTGATCACAAAAGTGCCTTTATTATTCAGCTCTGGATTCCGTAATCTTATACACACAAATAACCTTGGGCTACTTGGCTGTGGTGTGCATGGGAATGGCAGATAAACAATCATTGTTTGGAGTGGAAACACAACACACTGAACAGGAAGTTGGGTTGGTAATTGTCATACGGAGTTTTCAGGATTAACTTTAAAAATAAACCTCTGGCATGAAGGAGCGAAATAAACTTTTACATTAGAAATTCTTAATACGAAGGGTAATTATTCAAACAATGGCAGTCTGACTAATAATAGCAACTAAATGTATGATTTACATAAATGTACTGTACTGCATTTATCTCTATATTGACAGTTTACAATTCCATATAAGTATATTTTTTTTGTTAATTTGTGGTGCACTTTTGTGTTCCAGGTCACTGGCCTATACTATAAACATTAGGGTCTGGAAGCACGGGGAGGATGAAAAATAACAAAATCATCGACATAAAGAGAGCAGTTGATGTTAGGGGAGAGAGCAATTGATGTTAGGGGAGACAGCAATTGATGTTGGGGGAGAGAGCAATTGATGTTAGGGGAGAGCAATTGATGTTAGGGGAGAGAGCAATTGATGTTAGGGGAGAGAGCAATTGATGTTAGGGGAGATAGCAATTGATGTTAGGGGAGAGCAATTGATGTTAGGGAGAGAGCAATTGATGTTAGGGAGAGAGCAATTGATGTTAGGGGAGAGAGCAATTGATGTTAGGGAGAGAGCAATTGATGTTAGGGGAGAGAGCAACTGATGTTAGGGGAGATAGCAATTGATCTTAGGGAGAGAGCAATTGATGTTAGGGGAGAGAGCAATTGATGTTAGGGGAGAGAGCAATTGATGTTAGGGGAGAGCAATTGATGTTAGGGAGAGAGCAATTGATCTTAGGGAGAGAGCAATTGATGTTAGGGGAGAGAGCAATTGATGTTAGGGAGAGAGCAATTGATGTTAGGAGAGAGCAATTGATGTTAGGGGAGAGAGCAATTGATGTTAGGGAGAGAGCAATTGATGTTAGGGGAGAGAGCAATTGATGTTAGGGGAGAGAGCAATTGATGTTAGGGGAGATAGCAATTGATGTTAGGGGAGAGAGCAATTGATGTTAGGGGAGAGAGCAATTGATGTTAGGGGAGATAGCAATTGATCTTAGGGGAGAGAGCAATTGATGTTAGGGAGAGCAATTGATGTTAGGGGAGATAGCAATTGATGTTAGGGGAGAGAGCAATTGATGTTAGGGGAGAGAGCAATTGATGTTAGGGGAGAGAGCAATTGATGTTAGGGGAGAGCAATTGATGTTAGGGGAGATAGCAATTGATGTTAGGGAGAGAGCAATTGATGTTAGGGGAGAGAGCAATTGATGTTAGGAGAGAGCAATTGATGTTAGGGGAGAGAGCAATTGATGTTAGGGAGAGAGCAATTGATGTTAGGGAGAGAGCAATTGATGTTAGGGAGAGAGCAATTGATGTTAGGGAGAGAGCAATTGATGTTAGGGAGAAAGCAATTGATGTTAGGGGAGAAAGCAATTGATGTTAGGGAGAGAGCAATTGATGTTAGGGGAGAGAGCAATTGATGTTAGGGGAGAGAGCAATTGATGTTAGGGGAGAGAGCAATTGATGTTAGGGGAGAGAGCAATTGATGTTAGGGGAGAGAGCAATTGATGTTAGGGGAGATAGCAATTGATGTTAGGGGAGAGAGCAATTGATGTTAGTGGAGAGAGCAATTGATGTTAGGGGAGAGAGCAATTGATGTTAGGGGAGAGAGCAATTGATGTTAGGGGAGAGAGCAATTGATGTTAGGGGAGAGAGCAATTGATGTCAGGGGAGAGAGCAATTGATGTCAGGGGAGAGAGCAATTGATGTCAGGGGAGAGAGCAATTGATGTTAGGGGAGAGAGCAATTGATGTTAGGGGAGAGAGAGCAATTGATGTTAGGGGAGAGAGCAATTGATGTTAGGGGAGAGAGCAATTGATGTTAGATGAGAGAGCAATTGATATTAGGGGAGAGAGTTTTGGTGATGCAGTTAATTTTGAGGTTAAAAAGGGTTGGGGAGAGGATGCTACCTTAAGGGACACCCAGGTGTTGGGTATACCTCTGTGAGTAGGTGTTACCAATAACTACCCTGAAATATCTTTCATTAGTTTAATTATATTTTGTTATAATTTCATCATTGTATGTTGTTATTGTTGCAAGTTCAACAGGAATCTTAACAGTTGTTGTACCTGTACTCCAGACTACATGCAGCTGTTGTTATTATCACTATTTAATATTATATAACAGGTGCAGTGGCTCAGTGGTTAAGGAGTCATGCTTGTATTTAAAAGGTTACCAGCTTTGATTCCCATCGTGAGATTGCATTGGGCCTTGCACAAGACACTTCACTTGCTTCAGCCCACTCAGCTGTAAAATGAGTACCAGCACTGCTGGGGATTTAACCTGTGATGGACTGGCATCCAGTCCAGGGAGAGTCATGTACTCTCATTCGCTGGCGCCATGGAAAGTGGTCCGACTCTTATATATTTAGCCCTGGGGGGAGGTGGGGGGAGGTGGTGGAAGGGGCCCTTCATATTAAAAGTGGTAGGGGTGCGCAGCCCACCAACCGAAAAGCATACCCGCAGTGTGACATATTTTTTGGTAACTGCAGTATGAAATTATACTATTTTGATACGCGCAGTATTATTCAACAAAAATGTTGTAAAAATGGGGCAGCAGTACAAAATGAACAGAGTAAAACCTTATTTGCTGGGACCTGCACTACGAAAATGATGAAAAAAGACATTTTTTTCTCCACAAAAAAAAATAAAATTGTTTTAGTAACCTGCACTACAAAAATAATGCAAAAAAGGCACCTGCATGGGCAGAACCTTATATATGAGATATGATATATATATATATATATATATATATATATATATATATATTATATATATATATATATATATATGTGTGTGTGTGTGTGTGTGTGTGTGTGTGTGGGTGTGTGTGAGGGTGTGTGTGTGTGTGTGTGCCGCCTGTTTTTACAACAACTTTTCTCATTTTTCATTCTCTTTTTTTATGCATTTTACAAAAACTAACACAGAAATTTGATAAAAAGATTAATATTACAGCATCATGTTTATATGCATATTTAATGCACAGTTCAAAAGATTTTGCACTCTGCTCAGGCCAAAGTCCTTTGCCTCGTGTATTAGATATGCATATAAACACTCCGCCTAGCCATTTTTTTTTAAATAACATCACCAAGTAATGTTTATTTTAAGAACCCTGCTGGTGCCTCTCTTATCATTCTTTATGTTTCCAAATGTTCTTGTTAGATTTTCTCTTTTTCTTTTCTTTATTTGTAAGATTTATTGACTATTTGCAATCGGTATTTGGCTAATTTCAGCGTGACAGACAGGGCAAATTTACACTACTCTTTGTTTAAAGGCCACAAACAATCTGTAAGATGTAACCTTGTAAATCATGGATATAGTCATGGTAAACAATCTATTATTCACATTAAAAAACAATCCATGAAACTGCAAGGATTTACTGGATGTACAGTGACAAAGTAAAATCAGTGTGTCAGACGGGACGAAAATAACACTTCTTTTTTTTGGAAACAACTTTCACTGAAAAAAGCTATCTATTCCACTATAAAATTTAATGTTTTTTTTTTGTCAAGGGACGAAAATTACACTTAATTTTTTGATAATAACTTTTACTTGAAAAGCTATCTATTCCCCTATAAAATTGAATGTTTTTTTTCTGTCAACTTAATCACTTTTATGCAAATACTCAGTAAACAAATGACTAATTTATTCAAAATATGTAACTGCAAAAAACCCTACTGGTGCCACTCTGCATCATTCTTTATAGCCTACTGTATACATGTAGCAACACGTTCTTGTTAGATTTTCTATTCTTTATTTCTTTTTGTATAGATTGACTGGTTATTTGCCAGCAGTATTTGAACAAATGTTTATGTAAATCTTTCAGTCTCTATTACAGTAGCTCATACTGTATGAGGACAGCTGTGAATAAATAAACAAATAAACAAACAAACAAACAAATATTTACTTGTAAAATTAAACTTGCCAGCCATCTAAAAGGATTACAGCAGTTTATTGGTCATAGAAGGAGGACATAAACATGTGACTTGGTAAAGAGAACAATCAAAATGAATATAACTATTTAAGTTTAAAGTTCTGTATCATTTGTGATAAAAACCACTGAAATCAACTGAAAAACGACTAAAATCAACTGAAAAACGACTGAAATCAACTGAAAAACGACTGAAATCAACTGAAAAATGACTGAAATCAACTAAAAAACCACTGAAATCAACTGAAAAACGACTGAAATCAACTGAAAAACGACTGACTAGTTGTGACGTAACATCTTCAGATTCCGCAGTCTTTATGTATTCTATCATATTTTTTCGGTTTTGAGGCTTAAAAACTGTTGGCAATATCAGGAAAGAAGTAAAACAGAATCTTGTAAAGGTAATTATAATTTACCACGTAAAGAAAGTTAGGAAAATAATTTAAATAGTAAAAAAGTTAATAAATTTTCTTTAAAATACAATAACAATTGTTAAGAATGTGAGGATGACGGTGCCACCCTTCCATAATAGACTTACTACACCAGCCATTTCAAAACAGATAAGACAGAACTTGTAATCTTGTTTGTTGATGTTTAATGGCATAGCGACAGTCAGTCAAATGTGCAAAGAGGGTGTTAAAAAACTAAGGTGCTTGAGCTAAGATAGAGAGGAATGGGAGAGGGAAAGGGAAAAGGAAGGAGAGAAAAAAGGAATTAATAAGAAAGGAGCAAATAAAGGTGATAAAAGGAAGAAAGGAAAGGATAGTAAGATAGAAAAGGGAAGTAAGGGTAGGGATTAGATCAGGTGGAATAAGTTGCTGTTGCGGAGGAAGGTGATGATGTTGGAAGAAGGATTGCTCTTGAAAAGATCAGGAATGAAGGTAGAGGAGAGGAGAGACCTGGAGATCAGGTACAAGGGGCAGGTTTAAAGAATATGCTTGGAGAGATCAGTGTGGCAAGTAGGACAGAGAGGAGCAGGGCAGCCAGAGAGGTGAGAGTGGGTGAGAAAGGAGTGACCGAGGCGGATACCATGACTTGTCCTTCTCCTTCAAAATTTGTTCCAGCAAATCATAGCCACAAACTTAATTTAGCAAATAATGAGACCACTTATCTTAATCAAAATAACCACTCCACAACACAATAAGGACTTCATCTATTGCTAAATTGATCCTCAACACCAACTTCCACAGCAACCCAGGACCAAATGGAGAACTAGTACAATGGAGCCATTAATTACAGAAACTTGATCCCAATTGCTTGTGGTTTTCAGAATAAAGAGGTAAAGTTTGACCTGACCTGCTTATATATCATGTCAGGTCTGACTGTTTTAAACTTTAAGGAGCATAACAACTAATGCAAGTGACAACAACGCCCTCTCTTCGATTGCGGCTGTGCAGGGAAGGGTTGGTCCGGACTTTGGGATTAATGGTGTGAAGTTTGTTACTGGTCTTAAGATTTCAGGAGTCTTGCCAGGTCTTCCTGGGGTAACTGAAAGTGGTGAAGCGGAAGTCAGAGTGCGGAATAAGAATAGGAGAAATGTGGTTCTCGTTGCTAAGAATGCCGATGTGGCTGGGGATCCAGAAAAAAGGTTTTTTCAACTTTTCAGAACTTTTCAAACTTGAATTATCTCTGTATTGGAGTAAGATATTGAAGTAGTTTCTTCACCATTTTGTTTCTAGTATAGTCCTTTTCAACATACATGTAAGATGAACTTGCTTGACCACTGAACTAATCCAAGGAAGGTTTTAATTACGTTGAAAGAAGTTCTTGGTTGAAAAATGAGGGCGTCTGTTTTACTAAGTTGATTTTTGATACTCGTATCATTGAAAAATTGCCTAGAAGTAAGGCCATCCTTAAAAAGTTGAATTTTTGGAATAACTCTACCTACCCAACAAAGTTGCAACGTACTCAAATAATTTTTCGAATTTTATCTGAAATGATAGAACTTTAGTGAGTAAAAGGTATGAAAAAGCTTGATTTGGCAAAGCTACTTTTTCAGAACAAAATCATGCAGACCCCTAGCTTTTCTGTTTCACAGAGGCGGCCCGCCCTGCCCCTCAGTGGGCCCGCCCCACCCAATGGGGGTTCACCCTGCCCCTCATCAGTAAAAAATGTTTAAAAATAAATATACATTTATTTTTTTCAACTTAGTAATCTTAATTAATTTCATAAATGAAATACCTTTAATACATGGATACAGAACACAGATTGATAGCATAGTAGAAATTGTCCTTTTTGGCTAATGACTGGTCCTTATCAATCAGAATAGTTTCATTCTGGGGTACATGTATGATATATAGCTAAAATCCCAGACCTTTACCAAGGGCTTGAGCCTTAAAGGGGGCCCTGGACTCACACACCAAAAAGACGCAGCACATTAATGTGCCCCTCAACAATTCTAGCACAATGCCCCTTTTAACATTAAGTCTAAACCTCACAATACATTTTGTGTCCTAAGCCCCGACAAAATCTTAAATCTGTCTGGGTCTATATTTTTGTATTGCTCACCGCAGAAACCACAATCTAGCACAAGCAATTACAGCAGGGATTTTTTATTTCTACAATCCACACACTTCACCTCACTTTCCATGGTCATAATCTGACATTGATAGTACACAGATTTCACTACAGCTACTGTATACTGACCTTTATACTCAACACAAGGGCAAAAATATTCCTGCATGTTCAAAGTGTCTGGCTTGAAGTAATAATTTACAAATAGGATGGTATTTAACAGAAAAGGTTTTGTTTGTTTATTGATGAGTGATTTTAAATGATGTTTTGGATCAAAAAGTTATTGCAACAGATATTCATTATGTAAATCAAGCTAGGGGTCTGAAATGGGTTACTCTAAACAAACACTTTTTTAAGCCTGGCCTAACCATAACAAATAACCCATGATTAATTTGAACATTCGGATCAAATGTTTTCATTGTCATCACGAAAAGTTGGAACAGAAATATACCCTCACCTTAAGATACAGTAAACTGTATACAGTGGACTGTATACACGTGACTAACTCCACTGAAAGCCATTTTGCTCAGTCAGGTCACATGTACAACAAACATACTGCATGCTCACCTACAGTACCTACCAATTCAGCAAATTGTTTTTGTTCGCTTCTGATTTTACTTCATATTTTCTTTAAGTTTTTTATGTATGCGTAATAGAGTCTTAAGTCATCATTGTGATGTCATCACAGCACTTCTGTACTATTCTTTATGCATTTCTTTAGAAATTAATTTCACATTTTCTAAAAAGATTGAGAACATTATTTTTCTTCAAAAATTATTATTAATAGTTAAAAGAAAATTTACAATGTTTTCCAATCTGTTCTTGTAAGTTAATATTTGAATTTTAAAACATTGGAGATTAAATCTAAAAGAAATACATCAAGATTAACACAGAAGTGTTGTAATGACATCATAATGATAACATCATAATGATTGACTCAGATTCAGTACAAAAGTCATTTTTATGCAGGTAAGAAAATCTTTGAAGTTCAATAACTTTTTCTAGGAATGAGATATCAACATGGTTTTTTACCAATCTGTTTCTTAAATTCAAATACATCAAAATGAAATTCTCAGGAATATTCCATTGATTTACACTAAAAAAAAAGGTTTTCTGGGATTTGAATTTTGAGATGAAAAATGTCAATACAAGCTAGTAATGGTAGTTATTTTGGAACAAAGCACTGTAGGTTAAATAAAGTGTTGCTCATGACCACTTAATAATGTGTGCTACTGTATGTTTGCTTGAATCACAATTCCCTATGAAATATAGGTGAAGTAATGGCAGTCATTTTGAAAAATCTACAACCTCTGGTTTGTGATACAGCAATTCTGCAACACTTGGTTCTACAGTACAAGATTTATAGGGGCTTTCCCATTGTGTGTGCCAAGATTCATGCTTGTATCATAAAAATAGCTACAACATACTGATGGACGTACCACGCCATCACATGACCATCCTTGCTTGCTTGTCTGTCTATTCAAAATGCAGGTACATGAGCAGATGGGCAAAGCATGTTTTTAATCTTTGTTTGTTGAATGTTTATAACCTCTGACAAACTTGCATAATATTACATGTACACTCACCACATCTCACACAAAACATAACTTAACTAGAAAATTAGGACTCTCAAGAACACATACCTCCACCCGTTGCAATTCCAACATGCCTAAAATTATTTAAGAGTTCATTTGATCCCCATACCCACTATAATCTACCTCAGAAATCCTAGACCCACCAAGTTTTGATCTGTAATAAAGATTTGCAATTCTGAACACTTGAGGATTATCTTCTGACTGGATTTCTTCCAAGGCCATACCAATGTTTTCAGTTTTATTCAAATAAAGCATCATTGTTTGAGCTCTATTCAGCCAGTATTCACATTCCATCATTTTCCATTCATGGCAGAAAACAATTGTTTCATTTTTATTGATTCCAGAGAACACTTGATGCAAGTCTCTTTGAGTCCAGAAAATTGATTGTTTAGATTTGTATTCAAAGTGCAAAGTTCAGCACATTCCATTGGAAACTTTCAACTTAGTCTTGACAACTTAGTCTTGAACAGACCATCCCCACCCCACAATTTCTGCCCTTCCCCTGTTCCAATTAGTCCTTAATTTTAATCACTTCTTCCTTAAACAGTACCAAAACCTGCACACACCAAATTCAATCAAAATTTAATCATCAGTACTGGAGATATCTTGATGACAGACAAACTCACATGTCCCCACCCCTCCATTTCATCCTTTCCCTGTTGCAATATGTCTCAAATTCTAATCAGTTATCCCTTAAGCAAAAATAAAACCACACATCAAACTAAATCCAAACCCAATCATCACTTCTGGAGATATGACAGGCAAACAAACAGAGGTAAAAACATGTTCCCACCCTCATTTGCACCATTCCCCTGATTCAATGTCTCAAAATTTAATTTTAATCAAAATCCAATCATCAGTTCTTAAGTGAGATATCTTGATGACAGACAAACAAACAAACAAACGGACAGACAAACAAAAACAGACAGACAGACAAACAAACAAACACAGGCGAACATTAATTAGAATTGACCAGGGCTGCTAAAAACAAGAAATTACACACTAATACAATATCAGTCACTGTCACCATATGGTTTCCTCCTTGGAGGGGTCCCTCCTTGGAGGGATCACAGATGAAGTTACAGTGTAACTTACAATGTGTAAACCTAATGGAAAACCAGATCAGAAATCATATTTTTTGCAAATGTTTTCAAAGTCACTGTTAAACCGCCTCCCTGGAACTGAAATTCCAGAATATATTAGGAATATAGCCTACTTACAGGGTTCTAGCTACGGCGGGCCCGCCCAGGACTCGCAATTCCTTCCCGACACTGAGCTTTAAGATTCACTCTTCCGCCCGGCACTCAAAAGTTCAAATTCGGTTAATTAATTAAGTGTTTAAACAGATCTCCTTTAAATCTCGCTCTATGATTACATACATAACATACATTATGCACAATAAATTCTGATCAAAACAACTGAACTATACAGGAATTTAACGTAATTGAACGTACATGCACATATTATTATAAAATCACCGATACATGTCACCTACATAAACATATTCACATGCACACAGTTCAGGTTCAAGTTTTGGTCCTTGTGAATCACTGCTGGCAGTTTGTAAAGTCTGTCACTTACCATACAAACAAACTTTAACAAATTAAATATTACACCAGTAAGGGCCCAAGACGTGCTTATAAACCGGTCCAATTGTAAGTAGCCAATCACATTTGTTTTAAACCCCATATGCGCTTGATGTTATAACAGACTGATCTATATTCTTGGAATTTGTGGGGGATCTGATATTGACAAAAGTTCATAGGATCATGCACCGCTAGATAACTTGGAAAAATTATAATTATGTATGGCTTTCGTCGAAAAATACTGGGACGAAAATAAAAGTGGTAAAAAGTTTGGGCAAGATGAATAACAATGGGAATTGAGATGAATTGAGAGAAGAGTTTGTGGCATATGTTTGTACTTTTTTTGAGAGAGAGGGGGAGGCTTTGACAGTTGAATATCCATTGTAATTTCTGGTCTCATTCTACATAAAATATTTTGTAAATCCTTCTAGTATTCCAAAAAGATAAAAAAAATATTATATCTTTTTCATTGACAATTTGTTAATAGAAGTGGTCTAAATTTGAACAGTTCTTCATGGGAGGAGTCTAGGAGGTCACCTTAAGCACACCACTGATTGTCACTGGAGCCCGACACTCAAACTTGTCTAGCTAGTCTATTTACCATAAGACCAATACAAAAAAGTAATTTACATTCCTTTAAAAGTGAGCAGGTTTTGCATTCCGATATGCTTTTTTGGAATCCAGGTTAGTATTGCATATTTACATTAACAATATTTACAATTCAGAATATTAATTTTGGTTGTTTCATCTGCGGTTCAAATTGTGCTATTAAACTTTTTACATTAAGAAATGAATCAAATGGACTGATCAAACTACTTTGAACTTTGTGCAATTTCATGAATATTCATACAGTATATATTTATCTAAATATTCTGGGAAAGATGGACGACAACTGCAGTCACCCGCTAGTTTTCCACTCAATTTCTAACGTAAGTGTACTACTATATGTATCTAACAAAGCTCCAATCCAAGGGAGAGATTTTTTGGAAGGGAAGTACAAAACAATTCTTTGAATAAAAAGAAACGAATATCAATGCTAAAGGTACGTGTTTTCACAGTTTTTGAGATAGGGGTCGCCGTGTGCATGGAATTTTAATACATCAATTTACGTTACACATTCAGTTTCGCGAGTGACCTCTCTCACAAAGGAGGAACTTGTCTCCACACAGGTAACTTAATAATCCCACCAACAGAATAAATAATCATGATCTTAATTTCCGATTCAAGTTCCCTAGGCCTATGTCAAAAAGATTGCTGACCCCTGGGCTCTGTCCTGCCCCCTGGGCTCCGCCCTGCCCCTCATGAGAAAACAATGTATTTTTGTATAAATTTAATTTTTTTTAAACTTAATAATCTTAATAAGTTATTCAACCTCATAAAAATACCTTACAACATGAACATGATAGTGAAAGAGCACAGAATGATAGCAGAGTAGGCAATTGTCCTGTTTGGCTCATGAATGGTCCTTATCAATATCAGTCAGTTTCATTCCGAGGTAGGCTTATAAGAAAAATGATTAGGCCTAGGCTAGGCTATATATATACTGTAGCTAAAATCCCAGACTCTGTATGGTTTTTATTATGGGTAGATACATTTTCCAGCATGTATGGTCAAATTACCCCCCCCCCTCTCCCTTAAGGAGGCCCCTTGCCTACACGCCGAAAAGACGCAGCATTTCGTGCGAGTATTAAAGTGCCCCTCAACAAGTCTAGCACCCTGCCCCTTTTAAATCAAGCTAAGTAGGACTAGGGGTCTTCAAAGGTTTCAAATTATAGGCCTTACGTTAGCTAGCCTACTCCTTAAAGTTAAACTTAGGGCCTAGCCTAACTTAACTGTCTTAGGCTAGCCTAGGCCTACAAGTACAACAACAGTTATAACTTAGGCCTAGGCCTAGTGTAGTCTATCGAAATGAATTTGTGATTGTGTTGAAGAATTTATTTGGACCGCAGTTAACATTACTCATTAGGGGCCTACTCACAGAAGTTGGCTTGCATTCTTCCGTTCTGCCGTTAAATATGCAAGAGGATGAAACAAACAATGATTGATGGTAGACCAAAACGGAGGTACGCTAGGGCTAAAACTTAGTAACACAAACTTCAAAAAGGTCTGGCTCTTGAGTCTGCGGTGAATGTCATGCATCAGTCTCCCGATTCAGTGCACGAAGTTGACAAGCTAAGTTTCAGAAGTTATATCGGGGAAGGCCTAGCCTAAGCCTTAGTCAAGTTACGTGCGCTCTATCACAGTATCATTACCCTTTTAAGTTTAACTTTCTCTCTTTATTTCCTGAAAAATGTACACCTCCTCCAAACAAATGAGCAAACACACAGGGCAGCACAGCACGTTACAGTCGAGTCGCCGTAGACATGCACAACAAAACATGACATCCAGGCCTGATATCACTACATGGATATAACTACATGAACCCCTAACCCTGGATATAACTGTATAGGCCTAATGCATTTCAGATAGACAGAACCCAGCTGATCAGATCACACGCATTTGGATAGGTTTGGTCACAGTTACGTCACCACCACACAGCGGATTGAGGGGCTTCATCCAGTTTAAAAGTTTTGTGCTTCCGATCTTTTTCATAAGCTAATTGATTTACAAAATGTGTTTTAACTGTCATGTAATTGCATCCCTATCATGAAATATTTTTTCCATATTTATTCATAAGCCACATCCACCATGCAGATCAATAAAAATGTTGACGCATTTGCACAATATATAACAACACCATTAAAGCAAGTATGATGCAAAAGCGAATGTTCATTTATCCTATTTCAAGAATTTGTCAGCAAGCCCCTACCTACTCATTATAATTCATGACGGCAACATTACAACATACGTACAGACCATGACCCATCCGTGTACCACATAGGCCTATCGCATAAATCTGATATATTGTTTATGGTGTTTACATCATTTAACGCTTTCATGTTAAGCCACGC